>JBAKGM010000002.1:14330917-14346637 GCA_037177215.1 Asparagus racemosus | reverse complement strand
ATAAATTGATTAAGAGACTTGAAAATTGTTTAAAATAAAGAGTAAGCATGTTCTTTTCAAAAATTTTCAATTAAGCTTGTAAGTTAGACTTGGTTTTGTATAACTATAATGAAAAAATTTTCCAAGAGATTTACCTTGGAGTTATACATAAAAACATTTTATTGAGTAAAAACTAGGTTCAATTAGAATGTTTATATCAGGTGAATTGATTGAACATTGAGTTCTTTTAATTGGCAAGTTGACTGAATTTTATGGGTATATTCACTGCAAACTCTCACGAGACTACAACTCGTCCACTAGGGTAACTTAGGGGTTTAAAGGCTTTTGTACATGCTAAATACAATCACAATTCTTGCGAAAGTGAGTTAGGATTTTTCTTTCTTTCTCTTTCAATTTCTTTCTTTACTAGAGTACTAGCTAAAGTTTAGGTGTGGGGGTATTTAATAATCATTTTTTTATTACAAAATTATACCTTCATTATCTATCTTATATAAATATATATACCACTAATGATTATTTTTATCTTAATTTGTAGGTTAATGAAGAAATAATGAATAAAAACCTAAAAGATTCAAGCTCCCTAATTTACTGTCATTTATTGAAGCCCAAATATGAAGATAAAAGAAGGCCTAAGAAAGCTCAAGGATCCATAAAACAATCAGGTCAAGTAATCAATACAAATGAATATCTGCTGCAAACTAACCAAGAGGCCAATCAATTGGCCAACCAAGGGGCTAATTGATTGACCAACCAAGGGGCCAACGATTGGTTTGCAACAGAAAATAGATTTATGGCTGAAATTTAATCATTGGTCTCCAAGTTTCATCTAAGGGTTCCCCTTCATTGCTGTAGGCTATAAATAGGGGTAGAGCTTGAGGGGTTTGAGTGTGAAATATTTTGTAAAAACTCTAATTGGAGAGAAGGGTTACTTTTAATTGAGAAGACCTTCTAAATTTGTAACTTTTTGTTGCAATCAATAAAAAATATCTTCACCCCTTCATATTTTCTTTTCTTCTCTTTGTCTAAGGATGAAAAGAGAATAAAGCTGAAGATGAGGGTTTAATTTTTATTCTTTTCTTTTCTTTTCTTGTATTTCTTTTCATGCTTGTTTAATAGAGTAGATTTATATTTATATCTTTACTTTCATGTAGTTACTTTCATGTCTTTATTTTATTATATTTATTTTATTTTTTTAATTCACCTTAAGGCAAGAACCCTCTAGGGAATTGCCCTTTTCTAAATATGGAGCTAATATTTTTGGGAATTCTAGAAATTATTTGAAACTAAATTTATATCCTACTTATTCACATAAGATTGAGATTAGCTAAGTGGATCTATTCTAGATTCCTCATATCTTCAACTAATTCTCTATATTTTATATTCTTGAACTTCCTCTTTGTTCTTGCTTTTTATTTACTTGTTTTACTTTCCTGTATTACCTTCTTTATTTTCCTTCATTTTATTCATCAATCTTTCTCCTCTCTCAAACTTATTTTGTTTTATTTGCACATATTCACAAACATTCTTTACCTTTCTCATTTTGTTTTTATTTGCACTCAATCACAAATACTCTCTTAATCTCTCCACACTTACTTTCATCACATTTCTTATATCACACTCCTAATTGTCGCACACACAACATAAGAACCAATTTTGATCAACTTTTACAACACCTTCCTTGTGGGATCGATAATTTTTTGTACTATAACTTGACAGTTGTATACTTCCAACTTTAGCTACACACTTATATTTACCTACCAGTTATACATAACTAATATAAAATCATGTGAGATTTTTCCAGCTAATCAACCAACCTTAAGATGTGATTAATATCATAACTTATCCACCATCCCGCTATAATTAAAATTGCACATGTAATTTTATGCACTTGAGAATCCATGTCCTATGGCAACATCGTATAACCTAGTTAGTACTAACTAGAATGGTCTAGATCACGGATCAACTAACTTATTGAATCATGCATTAGGATTAACTACGTCAGCATACACTCCATAGCCTAGGATTCAGGTCTCTACACCCATCTACATGTATAAAGATTAGGTGTAACATCTATTGTATCATCTCTCGCACAAACAACTTATAACAACTTTATTATATCATGCATTCACCTTATAAAGAGTCATAAAATGTGTTTATCATGCGCTAAGGTAAAACTGTATGATCAAAACACTCCAAATATGTGTAAGTATTCCATGGGACCACTCCTACTTAATCAAATAATCATAAACTCTCATTAAATAGAGTGGAAATATCTAATTAGTATGTTTAGACCATTAGTTACATCATTAGGAAGTTAATTATGAACTGGACAAAATTAGATTGAATACTTTGACCAGACGTCTCGAACAAAGTCAGACATCTCTGTATAAAATATCAAAAATCATCATTTATACCATTCAAATTTTGGCATCTCCCCTATCCAATCCAGAGGTCAGAACTTATGTTAGATGTCTAGTGTCAGAGCACTAGACGTCTGCTCACAAATCAGATGTTTCATTTTGCCACTAGACGACTCCAATCATCGATTCTGCTGCTATTTTTTATTACACTCACCCCGTTCTTCTTCATTTTGCCTCAAAACCTCTCATGACTGTCACAAACAATAATAGAAAATAACAATACAAACTTTAACATGTTCTAGCCAAGTTTCTAATATCAACATCGAGAAAACTAAACAAATTAGAGTATTTGTTCAAAACCTGTAACTTTCATTAGACCTAATGTTTGTGTATGGGTAAACCCTATTGGATCTCATCAAATCTACTCCAACTCATCAGGAATAACATCTAAAATGAACCCTTATAGATCCAAATGATATCAAAATGAGAGAAATAAACAAAAACAAATACCACAAACAAAGAATCAATTTAGAGAAAACCCTCGCCTGAGAAGAAGGTCCTGTTCGCTTGCTATGAATCATCTCTCTCTAGCCTTCTCCTATAGAACTCCTACTCCCAAAAAGTCACATTCTCGTAAAAAAGCAGGAACCCTGATTTTGGGTTTATGTAAGCCATGGGCCTATTTACAAAATAACCCAACTACTTATTTTCTTTTCTCTTATAATCCCAACGGTTACATACCCACTTTACAATTAGATCCATTTAGGATTAATTCATGACTAATTCATGAATTTTATTCTAAAATTTATACTTTAGGGAATTTCCACATATCGAATATGAATAAGTATTTATTTTGTAAAAGATCCCCTTAATTAAATATATTATTTAATAGAATAAATTCAGGCCTTACATCCTACCCCTTGAAATAAATTTCACCCTCAAAATTTATCACTTGGGTAGCTTGTACCTCTAACAAATCTTGATATTTCTTTGCTATTAACTCCTCTCACTCCCAAATAGCTTCACCTAGGGAGTACAGACTCCATGGCACAAGCACTAAGGGAATAAACTTATTCTTAAGGTGCTGCTCCCTTCGATTAATAGTAGAAATTAAGGTTTGAGTGTAAGATAAGCCCTCTCCAATCATTAACTCAGAATGATCTAAGATGTGACTCTCGTTGAGTATGTACTCCCTAAACTACGATACATGGTACACATTATGCATGCTCTACAAAGACGCCAGCAATGGTAATCTATATTCTACGTTGCATACTCTCTCTAATATCAAAAGGTTTGACATATGCGAACTCAACTTCCCATGAGTATCAAAATGAAAAAAAATCCATGAGTCAGTGAAATCCTAAGAAAAACAAGATCTCTGACTTTAAACTCTAGAGGTATTCTACCTGTATCTATCCATCTGCAACATCAGTCCTGAGCCATCTTAAGATGCTTGTAAACCACCTTAATCTTCTCCTCAGATAATTGAATGAGTTTGGGACCTAATGTTTTCCTCTCGCCTACTTTGTCCTAACATAACAGTGATATGCATTTCCTCTCATACAATGCCTCAATTGGTGATGTTAATGCTAGCTTGAGAATGGTTGTTACAACAAATTTCCACAATATGTAAATAATTTTTGCACATACCTCTAAAATAAAACACACACTCTCGAAGCATGTCCCCCAATATCTAAATAGTTCGCTCTGATTATCCATCAATTTGCTAGTGATAAGCAATGATAAATTTTAATCTAGCATCCAACCTCTTCTGTAAACTTTATTAAAACTTAGAGATGAATAGAGTATCATAATAAGAAACAATAGAAATTGGCATTATATGAAATCTCTTATATATAATGCTCCAGCTCCGCCAACCATTGAGTTATTTGCCCAACTTGAAAAGAAATAAAATAAGCACTCTTAATGAGTTTATCAATGATCCAAATTGCATTATTCTACTTCTGACTCCTTAGCAAAACTATCACAAAATCCATCATAATGTGCTCCCACTTCCATTCTGGTATCAACAACAGTTGCAAAAGCCTACTATTCTAGTGTTCCACCTATAATTGCAAACACGTACGACATTCGAACACATATTTAGTGATATCACATTTCATACCATCCCACCAAAAGTGCACTTTTTGTCATTGTACATTGTAGTCCTCTAAGATGAACTGAAAGCATTAAACAATAACCTTCATCGAACAATTCTCTATGAACTTCACCTACTAGAACACACAAATAGCCATCTTTCCGCAAAGAATCATCTCTATGAATCCAACTGTATTTTCTCTTGCCTTCAAGTTCTCTCTTTCTCTCTCCGCTCTTCGTCACGAATTTGATACTCCTTAATACGGTCAACTAATGAAGGTTGTACTTGCATATTTGTTATTTATTTATCACTACATGGTAGAGTAACATCAATACCGTGATTCTTGATCTCTGCAACTAACTATTTCTACCTCATAAGCCTCATTGCCTTGGTGTTTTGCTGAGTGCATTAAGTATAACATTCACTTTACCCGGATGATATTAAAGATTGATATCGTGGTCCGCCAAGAGTTCTAACCATCTTCTTTTGCATATATTCAACTGCTTCCACCTTCTTTTGTTATCAGTGAATACTTCCACCTTCTTTCATTCTCTACAGTGCCGTGAAATCATCAATGCATGAATCACTATTGCTAACTCCAAATCATGAGTAAGGTAATTCTTCTTATGTGGCCTTAATTATCAAGAAGTATAAGCAATCACCTTCTCATTCTACATCAGTACACACCCTATTCCGATTCCCAAAGCGTCGGCAGGAATTGCAAATTTTTTGCTCCCCTCGAATAACATTAAAATTGATGTTATCGTTACACAAATCCTGAGAGTTTTGAATACCTTTTCCATTTTACTACCCAGTGTTGCTTCTCACCCTTTCAAAGCAACTTCATCATTGGAGCTGCAATGTGTGAATAGTCTTTGATGAACCTTTAATATGAACCTACCATCCTCAAGAAACTATGCCCTTCTCCTACATTCGTCGGTGGCGTTATCTTGAATACAGCTTTTGCTTTGCCTGGATCAAATAATAAACCTTCAAAAGATATAACGTCGCATAGAAAAAACAAGCTCTCTACCCAACATTCGCACTTGCTTGGCTTGCCAAATAGACATTCTTTTTGTATGACTTCTAATATCAATTTGAGATGATCTTCTAGTGTCTTTGAGTAAACCAGGATATCAATAACAAATACTACCACAAACTGATCCAGATATTGTGAAAACACAGGATTCATAAGCCTAGTGAAGACTAATGGAGTGTTCATCAGACCAAATAGTATAACAAGAAATTCAAAATACTCATGATGCACCCTAGAAGCTATCTTCAAAATATCTTCTTTCTTCACCCACAAATGATGATAACCAGATCTATGATCAAATCTAGAAAAGACGGTTGCTCCTGCTAGTTGGTATAATAAATTATCTATTCTCAGTAACATACATTTATTCTTGATGGTGGCTCGGTTCAGCTCCCGATAGTCGATAGACATTCTACCACTATTGTTCTTCTTTTGAACTAGTAAAACTAGGGCACCCATGGTGAAACACTTGGTCTAATGAAGCTCTTATGAAGCAGTTCCTCAATCTAAACCTATAGCTTTTTAAGTTCTCTATGCGCCATGCGATATAGTGGTTTTGAGATAGGTATCATCCCTGTTATGAGGTCAATAGTAAAATCTCATGTTGAGGCGGTAATCTTGAAATATCATCAGGAAACATATCTAAGAACTCTCACATGACCTACAAAATTGGCTTCTCCTCCTCTGATTCTATGTCTCCTTCTTCTAAACTCATGAGGGTCAACAACCCTTTCGGTACAACATGATATTTTGTTGGATTAACTTTTTTGCATCCCCATGGAATATAAATTTTGGATGATTTTGCAATCGAAATGTTACCCTCTTATGATGGCAGTCAATACATGCATAAAAGAAACCTAACCGATCCTTGCCTAATATGACATCATAAACCTTTGTGCCCATCGCAAGGAAGTTTGGCATAGAGTTTCCACCCACATATCATTACAGGATACCTATAATATTCTCTATCAAACACTAACATACTGCTACCCATTATAATATTTTAACCCTCAAATAACATATGATGTGGAATAGAATTATTATTATTAAACTTAGCAAAAATGAAGCAATGAGATGTGCTAGAATCAAATAAAATATGTGCAGGTATATTACTAATAAGAATAATGCCAGTAACCATCATAGTTTTCTCGTCTGTCAAGGTATAACATACCCCTAATCACGAGATGTATCAGCCTCATTCTACTGATTAGCATTGTAGTTCTGCGCTCTCTTTCACTTCTTATTATACACCATGCCAAAGTGCTTGAATTTCTTTTCTTCGGTAGGGTACAATCTCCTTGCTATTTGCCAACTAATTCGCGGGCTGTTTTGGGATAGTAGCTTGGGACTTGGGGCAAAAAGTGGCCTTATGATCAGTAGCCCCACATTTGTAGTGTAGGCATTGAAAATCGCTTATCAGTACCCGAACGAGACTCGTAACGGTGCGTTGACACCGACGCCCCATCTAACGATGCGACCAAAAAACTGCTGATGACATAATTGCGCCACAAAACACATAAAGTGAGTCGACGAACGCATGAAGTGAGTCGGCAAGGCATACAAGTCAACAAAGCAATGTATCGTGGAATAAATCCAACGACGAAACTTTAGATCAGCATGATTCGACGAGGCGAGTTGACCGGGCTCAAACGTCGACGAGACGAAATTAGCCGGACTTAACCCGTCGACAGGACTGAATCGATTGAGTTCTGAGTCAGCGAGAAGATCAATCAAACATGGACTCAGCACGACGGTAGCGAGATAGGGAGAAAACCACACTGGAAAATGCCGGAACGAGGCCAAAACAGCATCTCGGCCAAGGCCGAGACACCTGGGTGTCTGTTCAACCAACAAACCCCCTCTTGCCTATAAATAGGAGAGGAGGGTCTTCATTTGGGAGGGTTGGAAAATTTGGTGGGTTTTGTGAGAGCTCTTGTGTGCAGATCTAAGCCTTTACAAAGAAGAAAAGTCAGATCTACATCCCGAGCAAGCGAAGAACTCTTTTCGAGTTAGATCCACACGACGAGGAAGAGAATCAAGACCAGATCTACATCGATCCAGGTCAGTTCTATGGTTCTACCCTCTTGATTAAGATTCAGCTCAATCTCAGGGTCTAGCGCGTGACTTCGCTTCGTCGATTTCACCCGCTCCGGCGATCATCTCCTTCGTGAGTTGATCCCTGTCGGTATTTTATTTCTTTCGTGAAATAAATACCCCAGATCCATAGATCCAGCATCTAGATTGGATTACACCGCAGTCCACGGATACAAAAAGTCCCCGGCACAGGCAAAGACACCCACGCAAGTGAGGATTTGATAAACAGATCCCCCGTTTGTTCATTAAGTGTCAAAGTTGTAATCTTTTCGATTTTTCATTGTAAACCTTATAAAAAGGCAAGATTTTTATTTGAATCTTGTTGTAAGTGACTGAAGTTTGTAACAGATTCAAATCAATGGAAATCAAAACAACTTTCCCCGCGGACGAGCTGGCGACCACAGTGGGAGCCAACGGTCTCAAATCTGAGATTGTCGTGTCGCAGCCACGGATCCTGATCCCGGTCGAGGAAGAGGTCGAGTTAGAAGTTGACCAACAGAAGTTTAAGGAGTATCTCTACTCCTCTTCCTTCAAATCTACTTCTCCCCGTTGCTCTAAAAAGATCTCCGCTGTAAGGAGAATCTATTGGGCCTCTGATGTAGAGTCCCAGGGCGATGAATCCAGCCCTGCTACTGTCTCTAGTGGTAAAATTTCCTCAGCGCCCATAGCCCAATTTTTCCCCGATGCCCGAGATGACCGCCGATGGTGTGCCCCCGCTCTCCAAGCGAGCATGACAAAGATGACGACAGAGCGTGACCCGCAGGTTTGCCAAGGCCATGTAATTCATGGATAGGATCCGCTACGAGATGGATCTAAGATCCATACTGACGCAGAGGCTACAGCCTCGAGTAATTGACGGCCCCTCCAAGCCGTCGATAAACGAATGGTCCGGGTCAAATGGAACCGTTCAACGCTTTAGGAGCGCATCCAGAAGCACCGCGTACTACTTGCGCAGGCACAGGCATTGGTGCAACAAGCCCGCAAGCTGAAGAAGGAAGAGGCGGCCAAGAAGACACCAACAAGTCACCAGGTCTGGAGGCCCAAGTCTGCCGAAATTCTAACCCCGACGATCACAGTGTCAAAGCACAAGTCCGCTAGTACCTCAAATCCTGCCCCGGCGCCCAAACCAAGAGCTGAAGGTGCCTCAACCCTAACTGCCCGACGCCCAAACCAAAAGTGCCAGGCACCCCAATGCCAATTGCCCCGGTGCTGAGGCCAAAATCCACCAGTGCCCAAATCTAAGTTGCCTCGGCGCCGAGGCCGCCTCCAACATCTACATCCAAGGTTTCGGCGAAACTGATTCCTGCTTCAACTGGCAAGCCAACCATCAAGGCATGCTTGGGTCTGTTGAGGGAATCACGGGTCACTCCTAATGTAGGAGGTCGCACCCACCTCAACAAAGACAGGGAGATTCCTGCAGCTCCACTAACCAGACTAATAATCGAAGTCCGAGAGTCCGCCGAGACTTCACGCCCCCACAGGAGAACGTCAAGGCGAATCACTTTTGGCAGTTTCGATGAAGCAGTCCATCCTCGAAAGGAGACGTTTTTGTCTGACGACGACGACGATGTTATGCCCGAGAGGTCGTGCCGACGCACGATAGGTTGCTCTCGCATACATGTCGATGAGTTGTACTACCATGCTGGGAGAAGCTCCTGAAAGAGGAATTCTCCTGAGAAGTCCACACATTGCCCCTATTCTTGGCTGATCAAGGTGGTGCTATCGGAGTGTATCTGCAACAAAGCCACTCCAGAAAGGGTGTCGGTCTTCAACAGACTTAGTGACGGACCACCAAAGCCCAGCTCCAGACGCTTCCATGGAAGAAGATCAACGACTCAAAGGGATGAATTGCCCAGAGTCACAAATAATATGATGAGTAGAGGGGTGTCTAATCGTACCGGTCCCTGATCATCTGACCGGCTTACTCGGTTGCACACTGGGACGATCCGACGTTCCAATTATGACAAAATCCTGAATGGGTTACCGTCAGATGATGAAGTGTCAGATGCTGGCTTTGCAATAGCTTCTGACAACACAGTTTCCAGTGTGGTACAACCCCAGGAAGCCCTTATGATCAGTGCCAAACAGGTGGCCAAAATGCTCAAAGAAGTAATGGCCAAGCAGAAGGAGAACTTTAAGTTGAAAATGGAGATGGCCATGCAGCAGATGCGAGAAATGCATGACCAGCAAATCCAAGCACTGATGAACCATCAAGGTGAAACTAGTCGTCACAATAACGTAAATCAGGTTGACAGCTACACTGACGGAGAAGAAGACCATGGTGCTGCACAGCCCCTTGAAGAGCGAAATGCTAGGGGTGACCAGGAAAATGCTAGTGGTAATGCCGTCCTAGAAAATGAGAAAATCAAAGATCTTGAGAGTAAGATCAACATATTGATCTCCGCTCAAGAAGTTAAGAAGACAGGAATACCGTGCCCATACCTGAAGGAGTGGGAGTCAATCCCATATCCATCAAAGTTCAGCTTGATTAACTTCACACTGTTCGACGGAAAGGGGTCCCCCACTCAGCACTTGATTTACTTCAAGTCTTACTTGGGGGTGATTTCAGGAAATGAGCCCTTGATGGTTCGATCATTCGTTGGCACCCTTCGTGGAGCTACCTTCGATTGGTACCGCCATTTGAAACTGGGCAGCGTTACCAGCTGTGATGACATAGAATCCATGTTTCTCTCCAACTTCTTCGACGACGACATCGAGATATCCATTGAGACATTGCTCGATGAAAAGCAAATAGACAGAGAAATGGTAGATACCTTCGTCAAATGATTCTGGAACAAGGCAATGAATTGCCAGGATCTGATCACGGAGGAGTTTATTCTCTAGACCTACCACAATAACTTATCGTTGGATGTGCTTGAGGTGTGGGAATGACGCCCTCCACAACATGGAAGGACCTGAAAGTGCGTGGCGAGCAAGCCGAACAGTTCTTAAAGAGGAAAAAGGTGGAAAGAGACCAGCCGGCTATGGAAGCTTCCAAACAGAACTTCATTCCACACAGCAAAGGGAAGGAGCAGGCTAGAACGTCGGTCACAAACCAGACGTTCTAACTGTAACCCCAGCAGCAACTGCAGCAACAAGTGCCACAGTAGTCCAAGTCTCAGTGGCAACAAGGGCGGCAAAAGTAGAGGGCCTTAGAGCCAAGATTCTCGAAGTCCTATTCTTTTAGGGACGACGCGATTCCCGATATTTTCAAGTATCTGGTGGAGAATAACAAGATCAAGCTCTCTCCGATCCAGAATCAAGAGGAAGCGAAGAGGACAAACGACCTGAGGTACTGTGCTTACCACAGGGTGGTTTACCACTCCACCAAGTCATGATTCAGCCTCAAGGAGAAAGTCCAGGCCTTGATCGATGTGGGAGTCATTACGATAAGCCATTCAAGGAAAAGTAGGTCAGAGCGAATGCGGTGTCTATCAGCTTTGGGTCGGTACCCTTGACGTGGTTCGAACCTAAGCATGTAGTAAGGGTGGTGATGAAGACGGTGAATGATGATCTGCACAAACAATGCCAAAAAGGGCTCGTGCCACATACGACCTAAAATGGTGAGGTTTTGTGGGTCCACTCGGACCTACTTGAAGATGATCAATGGGCAGCCTCCTCTTCATCCAAGAAAAAGTTGAGGGAAAAGGGAAAATTATGCCATGCTACTTTCGTAGTCTTGGTGGAAGATGATGAACAGGTGGTGACGCTCCAACTCTCAGAGGAGGAACCTGAAGTCCACGCCACCAGGAGCGAGCATGAGTACAGGTACAACTACCCAGAAGTTCTTGATCCGAATGCCAAGACACTGTCTGAGCTTGGTGTACCAACAACTCCCCTCACTCATACTGAAAAGGCGCAATAGCAGGCAGTTGCCAAAGAAGGTACGACTAAGTTGAAGGAGAAGCAACCACAGGATGTTTAGCTTTCAAAGCAGTCTCGGTTCAATTACCCAATTGGAGGAGACAAACTGGGAAGCTCTAACTCCCCATATCGCTTCAACGTGATGGCTCAGCTGGCCAACATACCAGTGAGAATCACTCTCTACGAGCTCTTGCGACTGTCAGAGAAGACCCAGGAAGCCCTACAAGAGACCTTGGCTGACTCTGAAGTATTCCTTACTCAGATCAAGCCAGCTCCTGAAGAACCGGAGTTGTCAGCACAACACTGTAACCTGGCTGCCAAGAACCTCCCCTACATCACTTTTACCAAAGAAGACATGTAGAAAAGGAATTCCAAGCATAATAGGCTGCTATATTTCACTAGGTACATTAGCTCCAGTGAAGTTAACTGAATCTAAGTTGATCCGGGTTCCGCTGTGATCATCATGCCCTTGCGCCTCATGTACAGCGTCGGAATTCCTGCCAGTAAGCTGGCATCAACTGGCATAGTGATCTACGGATTTAACACCAGTGGGTCTCGGCCGCTTGGTAAAATCTGAGTGAAGTGCCAGATGGGATATTTGAAGTGCGAGTTTACATGTTATGTGATCGATGCTGAGACTTCTTATAACTTATTGTTGGGTCGACCTTGGATCCACAACAACGTTATAGTCCCCTCTACTCTTTATCAGTGTCTCAAATATGTAGACATGAATAATGAAGTCAAAACGGTGGTCGAGGACAAATAGCTATTTAAAGGGATGGAGAATTATTTCACTGATGTTCTCCTCTACGGTAATGAGTCTGATACTGAATCATCGGCCCAAGGTACAGACAGCGGTGGGGAAGCTGATATCGAGGCTAGACTTGATTATGACGGTGGTTTTATTTTAAATGACATTGTACCCAATGTAATCAATCTTGACGATGAAGAATCGTCAGATGAAGGCTGTGATTGGCAACTTGCCGATGAATTAATAAAAGATGATTTAGAGTACCTGTTGTCTTTGACTATGTAATGACAGGGTTATTTAGCGATCCTGATTCGCACCTACCAACACGGTCATTGTGCATAACACATAAGCTGTTCTAAGACTCCTTTGGGACAACGGTTGTCGTCCCATGTAGATCAAGTAGCAAAAAGGACTTGGTCTACGGAAAAGAAGATGCAGTTCCAACGCCAAATCACTTCTTAGAGGAAGACATTGATGACAATGAGCTTAAACTCCACGCATTCAGATATAGTCCGGAAACACTAGATATCATGAAGAAGTGGGGGTAATTTTTGGCGCAAGGGAGAGGTCTTTGCTTTGGACGAGGTCCTTAAGTCCGGCCCAGAGTGGCATATGTCCCAAGAGGGAAGCCGGATAACTATTATGCATTCAGAAGGGGATTGAGATAGGAATCCTCCTCAGAAGATGAATGCTCTTGGTTGATTGACGACCACCTACCCAATGAAGGAGATGGACATTCATCTAATTCATCTGCTTGGGATTCTGATGTCAGCATCGACGAGGCCTTCAAAGTCTTAATGTCAAATATGGCTACTGCCGACCCTACCACCTTGGAGGATGATGAGGAGATGCCAACATGGGGAGACCCGTGGATTCATCATCTCAACATACAGTACGGGGACCGGTTCAAGCAAAAAAAACCCCCCACCAAAGGTATAGTCGTCCAAGTCAACATGGGCAACGAGGCTAATCCAAAGCCTATTTTCATGAGCGGTAGTCTTCCCCTAGAAGAAAAAGAAGACTTGATCACTCTTGTTAGGGAATATATCGACATGTTCGCTTGGAACTATGAAGATATGCTAGGGCTCGACCCAAACGTGGCAACCCACTGCCTCAATATCAAGCCAGATGCTAAACCTGTCAAGCAACATCAAAGACAGTTTCATACACAAATTATGGAGGCAATCATGGTAGAAGTGAAAAAGCTCATTGAGTCAGGCTTCATCACCGAAGTACAGCATCCAGTCTGGGTGGTGAATATTGTCCCGGTACTCAAGAAGAATGTGACAATCAGGATTTGCATCGATTACAGAGACCTGAATGCCACCTGCCCAAAAGACAATTTTCCTCTCTCGATCACTGACGTTATCATCAACAACACGTGCGGGTTCGAGAGAATGTCCTTCATGGACGGCTTCTCAGGTTACAATCAAATCAAGATGCACTTGGATGATGTCAAACATTCAACATTTAGAACGCCCCTCGGCATATTTAGCTACACGGTCATGCCGTTCGGTCTAAAGAACGCAGGCGCCACGTACCAGCAGGCGATCATGAAGATTTTGTAGAATCATCTCTGAAAAACAGTCGAATGCTATGTCGATAACTTGGTCATGAAAAGTCATGACAAGATTGATCACATCAAAGATCTTAGAACGATGTTCAAGCTCATGTGGGCTCACTAGCTAAAGATGAACCCTGCCAAATCCTTCCTCGGGATGTCTAGTGGCAAGTTCCTCAGCTTTGTCATCACCAATAAGGGCATCCATGTAGAACCTGATAAAGTGAAGGCAATTCAAGATCTGCAACTCTGAGAAATCTGAGAGAGCTCACGGGGTTATAAGGGCGATTTGCGTATATTCAGAGATTCATTTCGAATCTATCTGGGAAGTGACAGCAATTCTCTAAACTAAACAAGAAGGGTGTCTCGTTCATCTGGGACGACGCATGTCAAATGACCTTTGAGGAGATCAAAGCGTATCTCATGAAGCCTCCTGTTCTTGTTGCACCGCAGTCAGGTAAGCCATTCTTGATTTACACCAAGGCGACGGACCACTCGTTAAGCGCTTTACTCGTGCAAGATGATGACAATGGTCATGAATAGGCAGTGTATTACCTAAGCTGAACTCTAGTCGTTCCTGAGCATCGTTATCCAAAGATCGAGAAGTAATGCCTTGCATTAGTGTTCGCGATTCAGAAGATGCGGCACTACTTTGTCAGACAGACGATTTACATTATCTCTAACGTAAATCTAGTCCAGATATTCATAACGCAATCAGCCTCCATGAGGCAAAATGGAGTTTGCTCTTGTCCCAATACGACCAGCATTTCAAACAACAGAAGTCGGTCAAAGGACAAGCGAGTTATGATCTTCTGGCAGCAAATCCGATGACGGACGTAGCCGAATGATATGATAACTTGTCAGATGAAGCCCATGAAGTCAACACTACATCGTATCAATAAATATGATAGTTGTGTTTTGACGATTCTCGAGCAACCAATGTGGCAAGTGCCGCCAAATGTTCTAAGATTTCTACCAGAGTCGAAGTTATCTTAGTTTCTTCGTGGAAATATGTCATGCCTCGAGCCTATTCGCTCACTGAGCCATGCTCTAATAATGTGGCCGAATAAAACGCGCTACTGATTGGACTAAATTTTACCAAAAAGATAGGGGTCAAGTATCTCGAGGCCTATGGCGATTCGCAGCTTATAGTCAAATAGATCCGTGGAGACTATGAAGTTAGAAATCCAGATCTGATCCCATATCACCAGACAGTAGTTGAGATGGCGGACTCATTCAAAGAGTTCTTCATCGAGTATATTTCCGCGCCTCCAGAACGCATATTGGAACCCCGGGATGAGAGGGTGGTTATCAAATTGGAACCCTGAGATTAGTGTTTCTCCATAATCAACTACGCCCTACATGGTATTCTACTAGAGGACGCGAAGGAGAGAGATCAGTCCGAAGAACTGCTCTAAGGTTCTTCTATGATATAGAGACCTAGATATTATATTGTCGCGAGTATGATGCCTTGTTGCTCCGGTGCCTTTCAAACAAAGAGGTAGAAGAAGTCCTTCGGGAAGCACATGAAGGCGAATATGGCGCGCACCAGCTTGGTCCTAAGCTCTATGATCGTATCAGGAGAAAGGGGTACTTCTAGCCAACAATGGTCAATGACGTGATCGAGTAGGCTCGAAAGTGCCACGCATGTCAAATTCACGCGAACTACATGCATCAGCCTCCAGAGCAATTGCATCCTTCGGCTACATCCCAACCATTCGAGACGTGGGGATGGATATTGTAGGTCCTGTCTTCCCTCCATCGGTCAAAGGTGATCAGTTCATTCTCGCCATCACTGATTATTTCTCCAAGTGTGCTGAAGTGATCTCGCTTAAAGAGGTGAAGACGAGCAACGTCATCAAGTTTAACAAACACTACGTCATCTATCGACACGGTGTGCCAAGGCGGATCGTGCATGACAACAGTCCTCAGTTCATCAGTAACTCCTTCATCAGG
>JBAKGM010000002.1:14313098-14330817 GCA_037177215.1 Asparagus racemosus | reverse complement strand
GGGTATAAAAGGAAATCAAAAGTTTTAACATAGCAATCCTCTTTTATAGTAGTATAGATATAGATATAGATATAGATAATGGACCAAAATGATTTCTTTCCTTAAATCAAGCACAAATTCTTAACTCCACACATAATTATAATGCATCCTTAATAAAGGGACGGGACCATAGAATACTTTTTCATCTCATGTGATGTACTAAACATGAGTGAACTATAACCAAAGACAACTTCAAACCTTTTTTTTTTTTTTTTTTGATACTGTTGTCATGAGTAGCAATCTGTGCTGATCTCAAAATCTAGAAGTTGTTTTTCTATTCTAAACCCACATTATTGTGTTGTTCAATGAAAGTGGTGGACATTCCTCTTATTTTGATGGCAATTAGGTAGTTATTTTCGAAAAGACTTATCTATTGTAGAAGAGAAGAAGACAAGCACGAAGAAACAATAAAAGGATGGATGTTTCCTTCAAACCAATTACATTGTGGTCCAAATTTTAGGGAGATGATATATAATGTCATCTTGCTAATTATATGCAACTTACAATAATGTGCTAAAAAATAACAGGCAGAGGAGATTCATGGTGAATGCTTTTTCAAATGAAGGAAAAAGGCAAAGTTCGAGGGGAATACTTTGAGGACCCCATGTCGGTCGTTGAAACCAATTTTAGTAATTAAGGTGAAATCATGTGGATCCTGCCACAATAATTCCATTCTTAACAATCCTAATCATTTCCTAGTTTGATATTTGTAGTTAGATTAGCATTGTATATAAACTTTAACAAGAAACCCGATTTATTTTTATTCGGTCCTAAATGACTAGTTAGATATATATAATCCTTTAATCAATTTAAATTTTCCGGAAAAAAGGTGTAATGGACTTCAAGCTATCAAATATAAAGCACCGCCTAAACTTTACCTCACTTGTAAAAATATCTTTTTAACAGACTGCCAACGGATTCCTAGCCAACATCAACTTCTATAATATCCCATAAAGGAACTACAAACAATTAGTTATATGAAAGTTATTTTAGTAATCATCACAAAGTATCATGACCTAATTCTTTGCTAAAGCATAGCCCCAATCTCATATTGATGGCAAGGTACGTGTTCTTTCATATTCTCAATTAGAAATATCTTAAGTAGTCCTAACTCAATGATTAGAATGGCAATTAGTAGAGTTAGTGCCTCGGATAATACTCAGTTAATAGTCAAACAAGATATGAAAGGGTCATCTGCTCTTTTCCGAAGATATTTTTCTTAGGGTTTGTTTTGTAACTCCTCAAAATGGGTCCATGTTCAAACTTGATCTCATTTTGAACAAAAACTATGTTTGGATAAAATTGAGTCAAGTATGGCCCAGTTTTTCTAAAGCCTAATTTGGCATTCGAACTAGATTTGTTTTGGACCACATCCCCTTTGTCCAAAATTAAACAGGTTTAGTTTAAAATTGGGTTAGGGCCGGTCCTACCTCAATTTTAGGGTATTTGCCAAAAACACTCTAGGGTAAATTATAGTAAACCCTCAAGAACTATTAATGTTTTGCAAGAAACCCCTAATAACTTTCAAAATCTCATTAAACCTCAAGAACTTTTGAAATTGTAGAAAGCCCCCAATAAGTTTTAGCATTTTGTAGAAAGCCCCCAATAAGTTAGACCCAAAAAATAACATAACAAGGCTAGAAAGTTATTGGGAGTTTAGTGCAATTTATCCAAAAGATATTGGGGATTTTCTACAAAAGTTTATTGGGGTATAGTGTAATTTTTGGAAGTTAATGGGGATTTACTCCAAAATGATGAGAAGGGCTTGAGCTGGAACATGCGCGGAATTGCTCAATCACGTGCCTTGCACGTGGAGTGAGCATGGGGGATTCTTGAGCTTGCGCTTATATACTCTTTAATAAGTGATATAAGTCCGAACAATTCAATATATTTGCTAGTTAAGCTAGATATGTAAGTATGGTTGTGGAGTTTGATTACATTTTCTTCAAAGAATGAAATTGTTAGCTTTAATTACTTTCAGAAAAGCTTGTAGAAATTAACTACAAAGTCATAATCACCTCTGTATAATGTTCCAAAAAGCCCCTAGAGAGTGAGATCACCCTTAAAATCTCCTTAATTAACTAGGTCACATTTTTTCATAGCTAGCCATCACTGTTTCCATCCTAACATCGTTTCCGTCTAGTATTATTTAGCCTAAAATGACAACTCGGTCATTGTAGCGATGTATCATACTCAAATTGATCCTTCTTTTTTCTCAATTTAGTCCATGTACCATTTATTAGACGTAAACTTAGTTCTTTTTCAATATCGGAGTAAGAACTTCAATAATCCAATTTAACACCATTTATGTTGACTATGTGAATTTAACTCTATAATTGCTTTACAACGCATCTTCCTAAAATAATTGAGTTGTTTTCTCTCAACTTTATATATTACCATTACATACCAAGTATATTTTAGTATAAATCTACTAGTGCTAGATTCCGTTGAAGATACCTTCTTAAATGGAATGTACGAAATCCACTTTACTTGTGTCGTAAGGGACGCAAAATACCTTTGTTGGGTAAGAAAGGGATGCAAATACTTAAGAAGTTACAATTGTCTTTTCCTTCACTAAGTCATGAACATACTAGCCAAATAAACAAATGCCACTATGATTACCACTGTCAAGAACCTAGTAAGTATATCCTTGTAGCTGAAGGAAAGTGATTCTGTATCCTAAGGAATAATTCCTTCTTTTAGCGACTTAATTAGTCACTTTTAGCGACTTAATTAGTCACTTAAACTAGTTTCAACGTATCATAATCTTTTCATAGTTTATGAATCTAAGTGGACTCGTTCATGTCTTCCATATATATCTTTTATCAATTTATTTTTTATAAATTTTAAATAAGCAATAGAATCACTATTTAATATTAATCTAATCTTAGTCCACCTCATCCATCTTATCATAATCTCATATTTTAATTCCACGGCCATTGTTGTGACTAAAGAGAAGTTATCGTTAGATCTTGTTTGAAGAACAATTAGTAGTCTATGAAAGAAACTCTTGAATCAGCACAAAGGAGGAGGATATCTTAAATCTTTTAAAAAGATAATATTATAAAGGGGAAACAAGATCTATATGAGGATTTACAAATTTAAAAAAGTTTTAAGTTATGATTGACTAGTCCTTGTCTAGGACGCTGTTGATGGAGGGCTTAGGAGGGCGATTGAGAGAGACGGCTCTTTCCCCGAGGAGGCAAGTAAGATTCATCAACGGTGGTATCTCCATCAATAAACCTGCTCCTTCCTATCTGCCTGTTGCTCATGCGCAGCCACCGCAACCTTTCGCCTCCTTCCCATCTAATATCCCCTTCTCAAATCCCTCCGTGCCCAAACCTTTCACCTCTTCGCCGATCTCTTCAAACAACCACTACCTATCTCTGGCAAAGACAAAATGTATTATCCCTCCTCCCCCTACTCCAGCACCCTTTTCTGAAGAAGGTTGGACTACATTACTCAGTAGGAAGAGAACAACTAGAGCTATAGTTGCCTAACGGGTTATCTCTCCCCCAAAGTCAAAAATGTGTATTTTTTGGAGATCTCAATCATAAAGGCCAGATCTTGTAAGTTGGGATCCTTTAGATGCTTCAAGTGCAAATAGGTAGGGCACACTTCTCGTGCTTGCCCCACTTCTCTGTCCCCACAATCTGCATGCCCTCACTCGACCATCATCCCCATCATCTCTACACCAGACTCCATCAAAGATAAGTTCTCTAAGTTTTCCTCTTTTGGTATCCTGTTTTTGGGAGTGGGAGCCCCCTCTATTCCAGAGCTCAAAGAGATGCTTGAGTATAGATTCAAAATCAATAATTGGAATCACCAAATTCTCAAATCAGAGCAAGGAAACTTTCAGGTTCAATTTCCTTCTCTCGATCTTTTTGGATCAGGCTGTTCTTATGGGTTATATAGATACGGGATCCTTTGGTGGCACTTTTTGCAAATGGTCAGAGACTAGAGGGATGCAAGATCATCCTAAGCTTGAGTTGTTTTGGATTAAATTGACGGACCTTCCTCTTCATTTTTGGGATTGTGACTTCCTGTCCTCTTTGCTTAAGGACCATGGAGAGATTTATGTAAGTTATGGGAATGTTATGTTCATAGAAGATATCTTTGCTTGTAAGGTTCTCCTTAAAACGAGATGCAGAAAGGATATTCCCAAAGTCATTCCCTTCAGATATGTGTCTCCTATTAATGGTTGGCTCCTAGAAGGCAAAGCTACTATCGATATCCTAGGCCACCCTATCTCAGAGGAAGCACTATCTACCAAGAAAGGATCAGAATTCCTCATTAACGAAGGAGATTCATCTTCTAAGTTCTCGTGTAAAGACTTGGACGTTCTATGGCAAGCTATGGAATTAGAAGTTCATCGCTCCCTCTCCTCCAATGAGCCACTACCAGAATTGCATCCAGATCACAATCACCATGATCCATTGGAGCATGCCTAGGGCAATAGGGTAATTGCCCATATTTCAAATTCAGTGGAAAATGAGGGGGTAGTTAAGGAAACGAAAACTGCAGCAAAATCAAAGGAGTTGCAGCAAGTCAATAGTTTCCCTGTTTTCAACTTACCAGATATGGTGGTGGTGATTTTTGAAGGTAAATCTCTTTTTTTTACCAAGGGCAATATGGGAAGCTTTCTACTCTGACCTCAAGCTAGGCCCCAATGGAGGCCCATCCAACGAAACTCCTCCATCTGAAGCCCAAGACAGAACGAAGTCTATCCCCTCATCATCCTTAGGAATTCAACAGATGCTATCTCATCCTCAGCTCAGCCGCCTGGGTTCGAGAGGCCTTCTAGACAAAGAAGACGTATGCCCGCCTCTCTCTCTCTCTCTACCACAAGCCCTACCACAAATTCATGGCTAGTTCAGACAAATCTCTCCCTCCTCTTCACAGAAAGGGTAAGCCTTCTTCTTTTTCTTCTTCTCCTTTTTTGCCAATTAGTTCCCTCTCTGAGGAATCTCTATCTAAGTTTGTGACCAATTGTGGCATCCAAGAGCCTCTGCCTAAAGAAGCTCTGACTCAATTGCAAGCCTTAGAAGTAGAGAGGGCTAAGTCAGCCTCTTGAATGATCATAGTCTGCTTTAGGTTGTTGGTTGTGTTAGTTTGTTATTTTCCTATGAAGATTGGTTCTTAGAATGTTAGAGAGTTAAACAATCCTATTAAGTGAAGGTTAGTAAGAGATTGCATCCTCTTTTCTAGAGTAGAAGTTGTGGGATTGTAAGAATCTAAATTTATTTCTGTTAAATCTAGGACTCTTAAACCTCTGAGTGGTCAGAGAATTAATGCTTGGCTTAATTTAGATGCTCCAGAGTCTAGAGGTGGTGTACTTCTAGGATGGAATGATAATCTCTTTGTGTGTATAAATTCTTACATAGAGTTTTTTTAGTATCAACAGTTCTTTGTCATAATATTTTCAAATGAAAATTCATTGTACCACTGTTTATGGCCCCTGTGATAAAGAAGATAGAGAGGTGTTCCGGTGGGAGCTCCGTACAATTTCTTCTATTTTTCCATTGCCTTGGGCCCTTTTTGGGGACTTTAATGTGACTCTAAGTGTTGTGGAAAGAAAAGGTAGATCTATTTCTATTAGTGACATTAATTCCTTCAAATCTGTAGTTAACTCTCTTTCCCTCATAAATTTGCCTCTCGGCAGTAGACAATTCACTTGCTCTAATATGAGAGAGGACCCAAGTCTTCGTAGACTTGATAGATTCCTTATCAATGTTGCCTTTGAGTCATCTTTCCCTACTCTGGTTCAATATGCGTATCCTGCCTCTTGCTCAGATCATTCACCTATCATCCTGGATTCAGGTGGTCCTATTCCTAAAACCATTTTCAGATTTGAGAAAGTATGACTTTCTCACTCCTCCTTCAGAGAATTCATTAAATCTTGCTGGCTCTCCTTTTTATGCAATGGCAATCCAGTAGTTGCATTCAAAGCCAAACATAATCTCCTAAAAAGAAGAATTAAGTGGTGGAAAATACACATTTTTGGATCCATCAATGTATCTAAAAAACCATCCTCTCATCTATTCAAGCTCTTGATCTCATTCAAGAAAATAGACTTCTCTCTGTCTCTAAGGCATCTTCTAGGAAAGATCTCACATCCAATCTAGCTCATGCTGCTAAATAAGAGGAAAGTTTTTAGAGACAAAGATCTAGGATCACTTGGTTGAAAGAGGGGGATAATAATACTTTCTTTTTCCACAAATCCGCTTCTTTCGACAGAAGGAAAAACTTCATTCCTAATATCATCCATGATGATCATCTTGTCTCCTCAGAACAGAGCAAACAAGAATATTTTTTTGACTTCTTCTCTTCTTTGTTCTCTGCTACTTCTCCATCTTCCTTCAGCCTGGATTGGTAGTATCTGTATTCTAATCCTATCCAGGGTCTTGATAACCTTGACCACATGTTCACTCATGATGAAATTAAGTCGGTGGCCTTTGGGTTGCACTTAGACAAGTGCCCTGGACCTAATGGCTTCTCAATTCTCTTCTACCAAGAGTTTTGGGAAGTCATAATAAATGACATCTTCACTATCTTTAACTCTCTCTTTTTTGACGCATCACCCCTCCATTACATCAACTTCTTCCTTATTACCCTCATCCCTAAGGTTGAGGGAGCCAGTCAAGTTAAGGACTTTAGGCCTATAGCCTTTTAAATGGCTTGTTTAAAATCTTCATCAAAGTCTTGTCTAATAGGCTTGCTCCTCTTTTACCAGCCTTAGTTGATCCTGCACAGTCAGCCTTCCAAAGTGGTAAATCTACTTTGAATTCTTGTGCTATTGCTCATGAGCTTCGTCACCACTGCTCTACCAAACGTAAAGAAATCTGTAGGATCAAAGTTGATTTCATGAAGGTTTTTGACTCTGTTAGTTGACCCTTTATCCTTCTTTGGGACTAAATGTTGTGCATGTATTAGAGAGGTCCTTCATTCCTCTAAGTCGGCCATTTTAGTAAATGTCTTCCCAACAAATTACTTCCAATGCTCTAGGGGTCTAAAGCAGGGTGATGCTCTCTCACCTATGCTTTTTATTTTAGCTATGGATGTTCTCAACAAGACGCTAACATCTAGTGTTGCATGTGAGGATCTATCTGAGCTGCATCTCAAGGGGGAACTAAATAATGTTTACTCTCTCTAATTTGCTGATGACACAATCAACATGTCTAGAGCCACATCCCCTCGCTTCTCTGTTTTGAAATCTATTTTCTATATGTTTGAGGACATGTTTGGTTTGGGTATCAATTATGCCAAAACCCACATGTTCTACTTTGGTAAATCCCTACCAAAGGAGCCTTCTTTGCCAGCATTCGTAACTGTTCTCATACTATACCTCCATTCAAATATCTTGGTATCCCTATGAAAATGGGCTCTCTCAATAAACAAGACTGGCAGCCTCTCCTAGACAAACTATCTAAGAGGCTATCAATGTCGAAAAGTAAACAACTATCCATTGGAGGGCATTTGACTCTTATCAATTCGGTCTTAACCTCTCTTCCATTATACTTCTTATCTTTTTTAAACTCCCTAAATGGTTAATCAAGGCAATGGACAAAATTAAAAGAAACTTTTTATGGGGTGGAAAAGAATCTACTTCCTCATGCAAAGCCTTAGTTAGATGGAGTTTGTGTAGGTGGTAAAAAAATGCTCACCCTGCCTGATAGGAGGCTCGCCTGCACGAAGCCTTCCCACCTGTTGGGTTCGCCAGCACGAACTTAACGTCACCTGAATGAAGGCTCGCCTGCACGGGGCCTTCCCACTCATTGAGTTTGCCAGCACGAACTCAATGTCGCTTGAACGAAGGCTCGCCTGCACAAAGCCTTCCCACCTGTTCGCCAGCACGAACTTAACATCGCCTGAAGGCTCGCCTACACGAGGCCTTCCCGCTCATTGAGTTCGCCAGCACTAACTCAATGTTGCCTGAATGAAGGCTCGCCTGCACGAGGCCTTCCCACTTGTTGAGTTTGCCAGCACGAACTCAATGTCGCCTGAGTGAAGGCTCGCCTGCACGAGGCCTTCCCACTTGTTGAGTTCGCCAACGCGAACTCAACGTTGCCTGAACGAGGGCTCGCCCGCACGAAGCCTTCCCACTGGTGAGTTCGCCTGCACGAACTCAGTGGCGCCTGGAGTAAGCCCGACCGCAAGCTCGCCCGAAGGCTCGAAGCTCGCCTGAATCAAGCTCGCCCAAGCGACAGCTCACTTGAATGCTTGAGACTCACCTGCAGACCTGAAGCTCGCCTGAAGGGTTGAAGCTCACCTAAACGCTTTGTCTGCCCCCCAGAGTGAAAGATGCCAAACTCACGTTGGCGGGGCCCACCAGTTGACCTCGCCAGTTCGCCAAAGCTCGCCCAGAGGTTGAGCTCGCCTGATCGGTTATTGGCCTCGCTTGAACAATACAGGCGGTCGTTCATCTTGAGAAGTGGGCCTACCCACTTTCCACGCCCTAAGTAATGACGAGGCATGGCTCCCATCACCCCTGAGTGGTCACATCTCACAGGAGGGGTATGGCTCTCCTCAACTAGGCATGGCCATATCCCACGAATCAAGGGAATGGCCATGCCTCTCCTGGCTTATTTATAAACCACCATCTCCACATGAGAAGGGGTTCTGGCTCTTGTCTCTGGGCTCTTAGTTTTTCAGAAGGCTGGAAGCTACCAAACACTGAGACACTCAGCTGCTTGGCATTCTAATCTCAATCTGAACTCTCAGATTTGGAGACTCTTTAGCTCTTTGCAAGCTCTTGCATCGTAGCTATACCCAAGTGAGCAAGGCTCGGGAAGAATCGAACTCAAGCACGTCGGAGCTTCTACTGCGTACTGAAGTTCTCCGCTCGCAACGTCGATCGAATGGTCCAAGGAAAGCAAATTCGACTCAAGCATCGAGGGAGGCGTCCTATCGCTACCAACGAACTCACGTTAAAAACAAGAAGGGCCTACCATTCGCTTCTGTTGTGAAAAGCGATTCTTAATTTGTAAACAAACAACACTACAAATACAGAGGAGATTTTTACACCAAACAGCTTGGTGTGCATATCTAAAAAGGGGGGGGGGGGTATCATCAATCTGTATGATTTTAATTTCTCACTTCTTTCAAAATGGATGTGGAAGGTTCTTCAAAGAGAGTCGTTATCGGGTAAAGTTCTTTGTTCTCTCTACTTCTCAGGTCTTCCTAACCCTAGTTGCACACCACCAAGTCTCTCTGCTTCTAAATTTTGGTGGGATGTCTTTTCTAATAGTCAAGCTTTAAAGAGTTTAGTTCAATAGAAATTAGGTGATAATTTTTGTATTAGATTCTGGGAAGACAAGTGGTCAGGGCCTAATACATTGGCATCTCTGTTTTCCCTGGCATACAACTTATCTTTTTCAGTTAATGTCAATGTTAGATCTCAGGGTAACTATCATAACTGTCAAATGGAGATGGCAACATATGACTAGAAGACCTATCTCAATGTAGGAGAAGGAAGAGATTTTTGAACTAAAAAAATTTCTCTCCGATTTCACCCTCTGCACAAACAGTGGTAACGATAATGTTTGGTGGCCTCATCATAAATCTGGTTCCTTTATAGTCAAATCCATATATACTCTCCTTAATGATAGTGGTATTCTCTTTCATGGGTTTAACTTCATATAGAAGTCTTTCCTTCATGTGAAAGTTAAAATCTTCTTATGGCTACTATCTAAGAGGAAGCTTAACACTAAGGTAGCCCTACTAAATAAGGGTTGGACAGGGGATACAATGTGTTCTTTCTACAATGCTATGCCTGAACTATTGAGCATCTTTTCCTTCAATGCAAGCTTGTGCAGATTGTAGGGTCCTACTTCTTGCCTTTTCTTAAGATTACTAATCTTCCAAATGATTTTAGACAAATTATAGAATCTAATGGTTCCTTCTTGGTGGAAAGAGAAAGTAGAATTTTGTGGTCAATTATCCTCCCATCCTTAAGCTGGTGTTTATGGAGAGCAAGGAATAACCTCACTTTTAACAAGTCTACTATCACTCGCCGTTGATTGGCGTCTAACTCCACCCACTTCATATTGTTAAGAACAGGGATCTTGTCATCTAAGAGGGCATCTATTGTCAAGAACTTGGTGGATAAGAGAGGGCTTTCTAGGTTGCTGCTGCATGATGAGTCTTCCTCATCTGACCTAGCTGCTGTTGCCAACAACTTTTAAAGTGCCCCTCCAGTTTCTTAAGTCTTGTTACAGATATACTTTGGTTTGATGTAATTACTTTTTGTTATACTCTGGTATTGCTTTTGGTTTTGGTTGTAAGTGAGAGCTGGTGATAGCTCTATAACTATGTATTCTTTTTGCCTAGATTTCCCTAGAATTGATTAGTTTTTGGTTTAGTTTTGATTAAACATCTATGACTTACACAATAGGTGACGGTTATGGTCCTTTCCCTATTCTTATGTATGAACTGTTTGATCTTAACTACTCCTGGACTATTCACTTCCAGACTTAGCTAGTGTGTTTATATGATATATGAATAGGGCAACTTGCCTACTTTTATCTTTTAAAAAAGAGATTGACTAGTCCTTACACAATCTTGAAATTAGCTCTGAAATGTTTGGAATAGAGTGAGAAACTAAGCATAATCAAAAGAACAATCATGCCAAAATTTGAAAGAAAAAGAATAATAGTGGTGATACAAACTTGAGAAGAAATAGTCATGATTAAACATTTTGGGTTTCAAATCTTTCATATTTTGAGATTGTTATTAGGTCTCCCCGGATCATTGAAGTTGTTTGAAATTACGTCCCCTATTAGCATCCATTTAATTCGAGGTAAATGAGAGAGAATGATTTTGATATTGATTTTGGAGGTGATAGAGAATTTTTCTCCACTTCCACATAAGATGAAGCAATAACTAGAGACAGAAAGAGGGAGAGAGAGAGACAGAAAGGGGAGAGAGAGAGAGAGGGGGAGAGAGAGAGAGAGAGAGAGAGAGAGAGAGAGAGAGAGAGAGAGAGAGAATTGATGTTTGAAGGCGGGAGGTATTTATTGAGTTTAGTTTTGCCAATTATTCATCCATAGTAACAACTAACATAAAAATGATGTGCAGAATTCATATATTTTGTAGCTGAGTGACTTTTTCAAATGTTTTATATGAATTGGGGACCTAGTAGTAATTCCAATAATCTGAGAGACTAACCCAAAATATGAAAGATTTGAGGGACTAATATCGACATAACCAAAACGTTTTTAATACGATTAATGTCACAAAACCAAATCCCAAGAGGGTGTTGTGAATCCATAGTTCAAGGCAGGGGAGAGCAAATGGACGGTTTAGCTGGGTTCAATTATTTTCGGCTACACCGAGACCGAACCGAATTGGTATAGGAACTGAACCGAACTGAGCCTAGTTGTTTGGTTCGGTTCAGTCAGCTTTCTCGGTTTAACCAGCCAGTGTCAAAGAGGGGGACGATGGCTACCACAAACCAAGGAAGCAAAAGGTTTTTGTCATGGCGAAATGCAAAGGAGAAGGTACATATAATATCAAGTTGAGATTGAAAAAGAACAAATTTAGAAATATTTGTCTAGGATTTTAATGAGTCATAATAAATGCCTCGTTATTTGGCATAGGAGAGTTGCTAGCTTCTCTATATTTTTTTTATGGGAAACAGCGGGCTAGCATTAACTTCTTAACATCAATTTATAACATAAGTGAAATGTGGGCCCCACTACGAGTGAGAGTGAATCACATATCACTCATGTTAGTTATCGGGTGCGATTTGAAGCGAGTGTTCCAATTAGATGCGATTTGAAGTGAGCTTTAATCGGGTGCCATTTCGTAGCGATCGGTTCGGTGGAAACCGAACTGAGGAAACTAAACCTGACCCGAACCGAGGTGAATAGTAAAATCGCACCGAACTGGGCGGTTGACCCTTTTCAATAGGACCGCGCGCATCGCCACAACGGTTGACTCCTTTGGACTTCGACATGAGCTTCACTCGAATCCCGCCGGCCATCACATTAAAAAAAAAATGTCATCTTCCGCTCTCTATTATACTCTCTCAGTCCTCCACTTCCCCTGTAAACAATCAATCTTAGCAATCAAGAGCAAGGACTAGAAATGGGCTCCATCTCCATCGCTCTCCAAAACCCTAGCCCCTCCTCCCTCATATCCAAAGCCTCTTCTCGTCTCTCCACCGTCCGATCCCCTTCGATCGGGCTGCGATGCCACCGGCAGCGCCGCCGATCGCTGGCCGTTACAGCGACCGACAAGTCGGAGCACGACGTCGTCATCGTCGGCGGCGGGATCATCGGCCTCTCCGTCGCCCGCCACCTGCTGCTCAACTCCGACCTCTCCGTCGCCGTCGTCGACGCCAATGTCCCTTGCTACGGCGCCACCGGTGCTGGTGAGCGTCCTAGGGGCTTTCCTTCTGGCTTTTTGATCGAATTTAGATTGTTTATACCTTCAAATTAGAAGTATAGGCTTAATTTCATGAAATTTTCCATTGCAGAATCTTATAAGAATCACCAAATTTTTGGGTACCTTTGAGGCTGTGTTTACTTCATCATGGTAGTGGGATTAGGACAAAACTTCAGCTATTACCTTAGATCCCAACCCCGCATTTACTTCTCATGTTACATAAATTGTATTGCCAAGTTTACTAAGGAAGCTATATATGTAAATGTCCACAGTTCGGTGCAAGAGGAAATATTTTCACGTCTCATTCCAAAAATTTAAACAAAAGTTACAAATCCTAACCTGCGGCAAAGTATCAGGCTTCATAGAAGCATTGAAACATAACCTTTCATACTAATTCAAATTCGAGGCTCGTCACATTAACACAAAAATACAAAACTTACTTCTGGCTAAACTAACTGTTCAGCTTCCCTCTCTCCAATCTCTGCACTACAAAACATAAAGGCCTGTACCAGAAATCAAAACCGAACAGAATCAAGAAAAAATAACAACAAATACTAGTTATCCGGAGCAACGTAATCATGCTTCAATAGCTTGAACACTTTCTCAACTCTTCAATTCTTGTTCTAGAAACCCAATGCACCATAAAACCTTACTTGCAAAATAATTTATCCTCCAGTTCTTCAAGGAGTCCTCTGATTGCACGCTAATTCATCATCAACTGTAGTTTCCTGTTCCATAAGAAGAAAATAATGAATTTCATTTCTAAAGAAAGAATAGTCCGCGAGAAAAATAAAACAAAATTGAAGTAAAAAAAAAAAAGTACAAAAGCACCTTTCTTATATTGAGTGCAGTTTGAATAATATAATTTACATATCTATCAATTACAAGTCTTTCAAGTTTATTATTGTCGAACCCTACAAAATTTCAATCTAAGACTGGTTTGTAAGATTTTCATCAGTAGAAAAGGCCTTAAAGGAAATAATCATGTAGCTACATTTTTACAAGACAATTAAAAATGTATATTGAATTTAATATAATAATAACATAATTAATGTGTAAATGAAATTGTGCTGTCAAAATCATTCATGCACTAAAACAATCTGATTAAAACCATTTCCAGTTCTTACAACCATACAATATGCATTTTACCTATTATGTAGCCTGCTACAAAATCTTTCCAAAATGTTGACACTTGACAATAAGCAATGAGAACGATGAGATGGTCATTGAAAGCCACTGACAGGAAGAAAAGCACAATTGCCCTCAATTATTCCTCTATCTCAACTACAAAACAAAAAACTTACCAGATCGACCTCCAATCGGCACATCAGAGGAAAGTGTAATCCTCTTGACTTTTTACAGTGCATACATGTCTATGTTAGAAATAACCTTCACTTTCCTTTATAAGCTTGTTTCTATCATCTAAACTTAAAAACCTTTACCCATTATACAACCTGACCTAATGCAGCTGACCTAATTTATGATTTGAATTGAAAACAACCCATCTTGAGTTTTATCCCAGTAGACATCAATCAAATGACTAAAAGGAAGAATGAACCCAAATTATGATTCTTCTGTTCAACAACCAAGAGACCAACAACCAAAGTCCAACTTACATATCATCCATAGCCTTCTCCAACTCGAAAGGAAAACTCTAGTTCATATGCTATTAGGCCTAACATTCAAGATATTACATTGACATCCTACAACAAGGCAAATTATGTAATGAGCATATAAAGCAACAGGTATTTGAAAATCGTCCTATAAAGATACCACAATAATCCAGAACATAAATTATTGTTGCACTTGTAGAGCAAACCAGTTAACAACACTCACCACAATTCATATGTATAACATGTAGTGAAGCTTAGATATACAAGTAATAATTTGATTGATGCAAGTGATAATTCACTAATAATTAACAAATAATTCATGAGTTTGATTGCAAGAATCATTCAATCGTAAAAGATGTCATTTACTGTTCAATGAAATAAGCCAGAAAATCACAGAATGATACCAAGAATAAAAGTTCAATGTTGAAAAAAGCGGTAAAAAGATCCGCTTAAGCTGTTTTTAAAGCGGAAGCGGTCCCTAGCCGCTTTGCTTTCACCAGTTTCACTAGTATTAAGCCCTTTTAGAAGAAAAAAATGAGTAGCAGGTAAATAGCCCTTTCGTACCCAATCCAAACCAACCCGCTTTTAGAACTTAAACTGCTTTCTCATTTGCTTGCCGATTATCTCCTTTGTATTCCGAGCACAAAAGACCCTAACATCCCGAAGTCTTCGCTTCCTGCCTCATCAACCTCCTCTATCTAGCTCATCCACCTCGACAAGTTCATCTCCAGCGAAGAATCCTTTTTTCCATCTCGTCCACCTCTTCTTCTTCACCCTAAATTTAGGCGAAGCTCTCTTGTTGCTAAAGCCTCCTTGAAAAGTCTGCCTCCAATAAACCATCTCCACATGATCCCAAAAAACTTTATACCCCCCAAAGCCATCACTGTCTCCAACAATCTCTACCTTCAGTAAGTTCTGCACGCGATGACGCCTCCACTTGAGCTCCCTCGGTGTTGGCAGTAATAGCACCGTCGACACAACATATATGCATTCTGCTTTCACATCTTTTCTAATTTTCTCCTCAAGTATTTTCAATATACTGTTCTAGTGCTCTTCTTTGGGTTTAAACTTCAAGTATTTTTGAATTTTTATCCATATTTAAAATTTTAATAGGATTTGGACCGCTTTTTTCCTTGGCGTTTACCTGCTTTGAATTGCTTAAGCCCAAAAAAGCCTAAACGGTGCCTCATTGCTTCGCTTCCCTTCCCGCCGGTTCGCTACGCTTCTCTTTCCGCTTTCCTTGACAAACCCCAAGAAGATGCAATTGTATAGATACTAATATACTATCGTGTTATGGAAGAATCTCAAATGACTGTACAAATGAGCAAAAAAGAAACTTAATGGTTTACAAAATGAGCAAAGACCTAACCTGGAAAAATGAAAAGTGATGGTAGAAATGAGTTAAAATAGGTACTGTTGGAATGACAAGCCTACTTGAAGAATATATAGCGAGCACTGCACATGAGAGGATCTTCAATATGAAGGATGGTAGAACTGTTAGTGCACTATATGCAAAGGCCAGGCAACTGATGTCGTTCTAACTGATTCATCACTCCTATTCGAAGCAAAGGATGGGATGAAGAATCTCAAGGTTGCTTTTTGTTAAGAATAATGATATAACAATAGTGGGATGCAATATTCATGTTAACATTGTTAAAAATATTTTTGTAGGAAAAAAATAAATTAATCATGGAACTCTGTTAGACAGAGCATGTGGGCCATCTAGGGGCTTATATGTTTTATTCTAAGTATTGTTCAATATGCAACTTGCTTTCAGTGATGACCGTAGGTCCGTAATTACGTAATTAAGCTATCATTTCTTTTCCAGAAAAGAAAATGAATTAAATAATATTAATGTGTTCATTGAATTTTTTGCCCACACTTTACCAGTTGGAATTTAACTATTAACTTTATCCAAAATATTTGATATCTCGGTGCAGTAACAGAAATTTGCAAAACCAAAAAAATTTCAGCCTTCTTCAAGCTTTAATAATTGTTAAGAATGTCAGCCATTTGAATTATGAAATGAGTCTTAGTGGTGCTTGAGATTCATAGGCTCCACTTATAGACCAGGCTCTTGAGAGAAATTTGAATTATGAAATGAGTCTTAGTAGTGCTTGAGATTCCTAGGCTCCACTTATAGACCAGGCTCTTGAGAGAAGAGGGTCCCATGAAGTCCTGCAGGTCAAGGATGAGTTATTTAGTCTTCTTTCTTTGTAAAGTGTCTGTTTCTTTAATCTATGTGAAGAGAGGACAAAGGATAATGTATTTAAGTGAGGTCATGTGGTCTTAAAGCTGTAAGTAGAAATAAATATTTATAAGATACCAAGCTTGTGCTAGAGCTTTCATTGAGTCTGTTGATTAAAGCTTACTTCGTGGATGAAATGAGTCTGGCTTAGTGTTTTCCATGTGCGAGGTGCAATGCGGGGGCAAAGTCAGTTTACGTGCACATGCAAAAGGCGCAATGCGATGCGCGCGCCCAAGTGAAGCGAGGCACACTCTAGACCACATAATTTTTCAAGATATACAACACGCATGGAAAAAATATATATTTATGAAATTTCACATAAAAATGTCAAGGACTCGAGATAAATAAAATATATCTTACCAAATCACAAAATAAAGTTTTAATCATTAAAGCAAATCAAGTTGTCTACTAAAACAAAGCAACTAAGCAGCTAGAACACTCAAGGAGTTCACTAACATCGAAGCAAAGCAAATAGTCTAATAAAACAAAGCAAATAAGTAGCAAAATAATAGTCTAATGACTCTAATCATTCTCATTAACGTCATCATCACATCCCCTTCAAGGGGAATATCCTCCATTTCAGTCTCATCATTAAACTCCTCTTCATCTTCTGACTTTGAAACTGGCTCCCTCCTCCTCGATGATGAACCATACCACTCGAAGATCCTCGAACTCAACTAGTCCATCTTAGATATCTAGCATCATCTTCTTCAGCTCCCATTGCATCTCCTACAACACCATATGAAAGGTCGTCCTCACCCTCCACGAAGTCATTCTCTGCATTTTCACATTTACCGAACCGCCCTAACAACCACGCATTGCTTTCATCTATAACAGCCAACTTGATCGGATCAATGGAATCTCTGCAGTCAAATCTCTTCTTCAAAGATTGGTTGCACTTACAGTAAACTAGAGCTTGTAATCTCTTATGATCCAATCTATTCCTCTTCTTGCTGTGTATCTGTAATTTATATAAATCAATCAAATTAATAACTATATCTCTGAGGGAATTAAATCTATTTTGTTGAATTAAATAAATTAAGCATACTTGCTCAAAAGTACTCCAATTTCTTTTACAGCCAGAGGAGCTACAAGTAAGGCTGATGACTCTAACAGCAAGTTTCTGCAACTCTGGTGCTGATGCACCATAAGACTCCCACCAATCAGCTATCAATTTAAATAGAGTGTGATTAGCACTGTATTTCCCACATAAAATCTAGTCAATTGAAGGTCAATAATATGGATATTTACCAGGAGACTTCTTCTTTCTGTTTCTTTGAGCTATCTCCATACCAAAAAGACCCCCAGCATGCCTGTATATATCCAACTACCTATCAACCTTGTCTTGGTCTTGTGGGGGCACCATCTTCTCAATGACTTGATAAAGACCTTTCATAACTTCATCATCCCATTGAATGTTAGGGTGGTTATA
>JBAKGM010000002.1:14267988-14289340 GCA_037177215.1 Asparagus racemosus | reverse complement strand
ACAGGAAAGAGCGCCTCCACTAAATGAGGGGATTTGATTTTATTTGTGATTGAGATTAGTTACTAAAGATATTGCCGAAAAATATTCTAATTGATTATAAATTGATTTTTTCTATATATATATATATTTATTTATTTATTTGAATTAAAGGTTGAGATATAATAGCATTTAAATGTACGGACTAGATGATATGACACATGTCAAAAATTTTAGAGATGGAGGAAGATGAGGTGTCATCCTCTAGTGAGTTTTTAAATTTTTTGATTTTGCTTTAATGTATACCCTAGTAAAAAATAGATTAATTGACTCTATATATGTTTGAAGTGTCGTTCTTAAGTGTGGTTTTATTATTCCAACCTTCCATTTTGAACATGGTTTCCTCAAACTCATTTTTAATGAAGCGAAAGAATGGTCATAGCATGTTTATTTTCATAAAATAAAGAGGATGGAGAATGATGAGCTAACGATGTCTAAGAAAAATATGAATAATGCTCCGCTGGATTGAGGAATTTATGGCGACAGTTTTGAAATTTTTAGTGCCATGCAATAGGTTTTGAAATTTTTAGTACCATAAATTTAGACTTGGCTCCAAGGGTAGACTTTTAAAAGGTAAGCCTATCATATATATGTACTTTGTTTAATCATTCTTGTGTACCGCCAAAATTGGAATTTTAGTGGATTGGTGTGCAATTTCCGGACATATTTGACTAAGTTAGGGTTTTGAAAACCGACGTTGTTTCTTTAAAAATTAAGGATAAATTTCACAAAATCCCCATCGAGTTTGGTTGTTTTAGAGACAACTCCCTTAAGCTCAAAATTGCCATTTAACTGCTATAAGGTTTGACCCTTTCTGAGGTAATTCCCTAAACATTAAGAAAAACTCCCTTAGTTTTATCAGATAACTCCTTAACTGACAATGTAAGATTTGATGGGCACATGAAAAATACGTTCATCAAATGATCAAATGCCCTTGATGGGAAAACCCCTTCATATCCATTTTATCAGTCCATCTAACACTTGTTAAGGGTTAAATTGTAATAATAGAAAAGTTTAGGGGTTTTCTGAAACACCCCAAACTTTAGGGAGTTTAGTGAGATTTTAAAAAGTTTTGGGGGTTATCTCAAAATCTTCCAAACATGGAGGTATGTTGGCATTTTTTTAGAGTAGGGGGGTTATCTCACAAATGGCCAAACGTAAGAGGGTCTTTGTGAAATTTACCCAAAAATAAACCTGAGTTTAACGTTAACATTAGTATCCTTGTTTTTTCTCTGGACTCTATGGATGATATTATTTACCTAAATTATGTATAAAAAATTTAATTGTTGTGCTTTTTTTTTTATATATTTTTTATGGACATAACATTGTTGTGCTTTTCACCAAGTCAGTCAAAGTTTGCCCACGGCACAAATACCTCGCCATTTGTATAGGTCCAAAAGTTGGCCCGATTATTGGCCTCTCATTGGGAACCTAAGCTTTTGGACTTTTGGTTGCGCAAAGCGCATCAACTTCAGCCCAAACGGAGATTATCGACCGTCTTTGTCTATTTGATGCTTGTTTCACAAAAAGTACCATAAATATATTTTTATTAGAGAAAAAAATCATGAAGTTTTTTCACCAAATTACCGTGAACTGACAGATTAGTCTACATTGACATGTCATATGTCCATGACGTATTTTGAACAATTATCCTCTTTTTTAGTATATACATATTTATCCCTATCTTCCTCTCCTCTGCTCAAGGTGATATTTTAATTTTTAAACTTTTAAACCTCGTTGGGTAATTCTCTGATTATATATGACATTTTTTTCCAATAATAATTTGTAATTTGATTTAAGTTGTACTTTTATGTTAACACAAACCTATTTACTTTTTTTTTTTTTTTTTTTGAGAATAAAAGGTGTAGATGCAGGGTACTGATCCCTGGTCACTAGCGATAAATGTTAGCACTCTTCCATTGAGCTGCGTCCCTAGTTGTTAAGTGAAGTAAAATTTTAAATATTTAGTTTATGATAAAATATATTTATAAGTATCAAAAAATTCTAAATATTTTGTTTTAAGATTATTGTTACACAAGTATATTATGCATGTGCTCGCACAGATTATTATGATTTATTTGGTTCATATAGGTCGGTTTATACACCCTTCGAGTACGTTAAACTAGCCTATTGTAACAAGAGAGATAATTATTATATTTTTTTTAGACTACAACTTACCAATCATCTATTAACTAATACATTAATTGCTTATATATGCAGGAACAAACAATGAGTACTTTGTTTTTGCTATGTTATGAGAAGAAGATAATAAAGATATTTTTATCAATTAAAGTAGATAGTTTGAGTGGTGGGGTTTTCTAAGATAAATTAAAACCATAAGTTTGAGATTCAAAAATTAGGTAGCTTAACAATCAATTCCTCCTTACAAATCTAAATAAAAATATTCTGACATAAAAAAGAAAGGATAGAAGATGATATTTTATAATTTGTAAAAAGAAATTTAACTGGAAAAGTTCCCTATGGAAGGGAATGTGATTTCAATCTCCCAAGATATTAATCAAGTCTCATGTTTGGTTAGCTCGGGATTGGGACATAGATGAGATTAGGACTTTTATCTGATCTCCAAAACAGACAGTGGGACATTCCATCATCTCCTAGTGTTGGGATATGAGACTTTCCATGATCATTATACCCTTCCACCTTATGCTTTCCCCACATCAGTGAGATATTATAAATGTTACAATACAGTATGTTAAGTTAAGTGCCCATTTGGAATTCTAGAAATTATTCGGGTGAAATTTTATAACTTTTAGGGGGTTTTTTGTGGTTTTTTTTAAACTGTTAGGTGGTTGTTTTAAGCTTTCAAAGTTTTGAGGATTTTGTCATTTTTTGAAACTTTCAAGGGGTGGTTGTAAAATTTTCAGGAGGCTGTTTTATAAAATTTTCATGGGATTATTTGTAATTTTCAAAACTTTCTGGATGCTTTTTCAAATTCTTCAAGAGTGTTTGTAATTTCCAAAAACTTTCAAGGGGCTATACTTTTAGAGAGTTGTTTGTAATATTTCGAAATTTTCAACAGGGCATTTGTTATTTTCACAACTTTTATGAAGCTTGTTGTAAAATTTTCGTAGGGCATTTGTAAAATTTTCAAATGGCTATTTGTAAAAGTTTCAAGGGGGTATTTATAAGTATTTAAAACTGCTCTGAGGCCATGTGTACAAAAGAGGGAAAGCATATTGGATTTTGAGGGGGCTCGGGCAATAGGATTGGGGTTTTCCTTTTGTGGTGTATTCTCAAAGAGAGGACTACACTTTTTATAGAGGCAACATCATCTCCACCGCAACAAAGATTGCATCAAAATATCAAGAGAATATCTCTCTAATAAACCCCACTTCCCATAAACTGAACTAAATATCCTACTATTGCAAGAAAAATGAAAAAACTTGGTCACACAAGACCGAGTCAAGTTAACTCCCACTTGACCAAATTAACCAAGCGACATGTCTCTCACTATTCATGAGATCAGATGTTTCTTCTTACAATTACTCCTACAATCCAGAAGAGTAATTCACATTTCATTATTCATGAAATTTACTTGGACTTATTTATTCCTAAGTCCCATCAAACTCACATGTTTGGTGAAGATTTCATTAGCATTCATTTTGTCAATTGATCAACAATCATAGGGATGTAAGCTACTTTCACTTCTTTCGTTTCTACAATATCTCGAATATAGTGATACTGGACCTCAATGTGTTTTCCTTCGGAGCTACTCACACTAAAATTGAGACTAATCGCTAGCTGACTATCACAATAAATATCAATAGGTCCTTCTAATAAATTGAGCTCTCAATGAATCAAAAATCATCTTATCCAGACAGCATATGTAGTTGTTATACTGCAAGCTACATATTATGCTTCTTGTGTGTATCTAGTAAACACACCCTTGTTTCTTGCTACTCCAAGAAAAAGCTCCTCCTCCAAAAATGAACAAGTGCCCCAAAGTGGACTTTCCATCTCTTTATTACCTCCAAAATTAGTATAGGAGTAACCAAGGAGAACAAGCAAGCTGGCTTGATAAACCAATCTATATGTCAATGTATCTCTGATACTTCATAATTCTTTTAACATCTTTCCAATGTACTAGCATCGGATTACTTTGATATAGACTAATCAGACTTATAACATAAGCTTAATCAAGTTTGGTGCATAATATTGCATATATCAAGCTTTCAACTGCTTGAGCATAAGAAACATCTAATGACTTTTGCCCGTCGCCGAGGCTTTGCTCTTTACACGATCACTTTTCCATAACCAACAGAGTTAGTGCCGAATTGGAATTCTTAATTCTAAACCTTTTAAAGACTAATCTTAAATATTTTTCCTAGTTTGAACTTAACATTCAAGATTTTCTATCTCGAATTATTTGAATTTCAAGAATATATGATGCATCTCTCATATCTTTCATCTCAAACTTTTCATTGAGATCTGACTTGGTTTTGTTTAACATTTTCATGTCATTTTCAGCAAGTAATATATCATCAACATATAAGGATAATATGGTTAACTTGATTCCACTTTTAAAAAGATATATATAAAATTATTTAATTTGTTCTGAACAAATCCAAGTTTGATGACTGCATCATGAAACTTGAGATACCACTGTCTAGAATATTGCTTTAAACTATATAGATATTTTACTAATCTATAAACTTTATGTTTCTGTCCTTTCACCTAAAAACCATCAGATTGTTGCATATATATCACTTCCTTTAACTTTGCATTGAGGAATGTTATTTTAACATCCATTTGGAATAACTGCAAATCTAGATATGCAACAATAGCGAAAATAATTTTATGGATGTTAATTTAGCTACAAGAGAATACGTCTTCTGAAAATCTATTCATGTTTTCTGGTTGTAACCTTTGGTAACTAACTGTGCTTTGAATTTATGAATAGATCCATCAACAAGATATTTCTTTTTAAGTACCTATTTGTAGGGCTGTCCAAATGGGCTCTGGGTCTGAACCCTGTCCGGTGTCCGGCCCGGACCCGGCCGGGCTTTAGGACAGGGTCGCGTTGGTGAAGCCCGGCCGGGCCCGATTTTTAAATTTATATAAATAGAATAAGATTAATCTAAAATTTTAATCAATTTTTAACAAAAATAATCAAAAAAATATTTTAAATTCTGGGCAAGCCCGGAGCCCGGCCCGGTTTGGCCCGGATCCGGAGCCCAACCCGGTTTGACCTGGACCTGGATCCAGCCCAAGCATCCCGGGTCCGAGTCCGGGCTAGGCATTTTGCCCGGCCCGGGCCCGAAAATCCAGGTCGGGCCGCCTCGTTTGGATAGCCTTACCCATTTGTATCCTATGACTTTCTTATTCTCTGGTATATCACTTAGCTCCTAAAACCTTGTCCTTTTCTATACAGTCAAGTTATTCTCTCCTGGCTTCTAGTCATAGATCTAATTCATGTGATTTCATCGCATTAGAGAAGTTTAAGAGATCTTGTTCTTTTATATTTGCATCTACTGAAGACGAGATGGTTGATATGAATACAAATAGAAATTATCCATCCATGCAGGTAGCGTTCTAGGCCTTTTAGCTAAAACACCTATATGCTGAGGTTCATCATTCTCCGTAGGTATTTTATCATTTTCAAAGTTAGATTCATCTACAATATTTGGATCATTGGTGGGAACGTCACTGTAATAATCATCATTTATTACAGTTAGATGTTCAATTTCCTCTTAAACATGTTCCTCTTCCTCTAGATTCTCTAGAAATGTAGCATCTTCACTTTCAATAACTCTTTTTTCTTTATTATAAAACTTATAATCTTTTGACTTTTCTGAATTCCTTTTGAATCTATACATCCCCATTTCCTACGATGATTTAGATTTGGTTTCCTCTCATTCCATTACTCATAAGATGAGATGCAACTGATTTGACGTGAATTTTATTCAAAATATAGTTTGCGGTTAGCAATATTTCTCCTCAAGGTCTTTTAAAGAGATCGGGATGGGACAACATAAATCTAACATTACTAAACGATGTTCTATTTTTTTTCTTTCAGCAATACCATTATGTTGTAGTAAATATGACATTTTTGTGTCCCTTTTTCCACGCTGAATACAATAACTCTCAAATTCTTTAGAGTAATATTCCCCACCTCTATTAGTTCTCAAAGTTTTAATTTTTCTTCCAAGTTGATTTTTAACTTCTGTCTTATATCTTTTAAAGTATTCAAAAGCCTCTAATTTTATAGAGATAAGACAGACATGCACAAACTTAAAATAATTATTTATAAAAGTAATAAAATATTATTCCCCAACGCACCGTTAGTTGTTAGTATAAGAATGTGAAGAACTGAAAGGGCTTTGATTCAGCAAGTTTAAGGAGATGACGACCTCTATGATGATTGTGTTATCTAATCGATTTAAGTGGCCCTGATCCAATTAATTAAAATAAAAAAAACGAAACTCTGAAAAAGCCCAATATTCTAGTGGGCCTTATCTTATAAATTAAAAGGATTCCAAATTGCAAAAACGCACAAATTCGTTGTTGGCCCGCTTAATTTCTTTTAATGCAGCCCACTTTGTTTTTAAAAAAATTACTGTAGTGTAGAAAACCTATTACAGAAATTTTTTTTGCCAATAGCGGGTATTGCATACCGTCGACACTGTAGCAAGATTTTTTTACAATAGGAAAATCGGTCTCTGTAGCACCTTTCGGCGCCGTAGCGAAATGTGTTAGGAAAGAAATGGCACTGTAGCAATTTTCTTGGTTGACACTGTAGCGACAGAAAACAACACTGTATTTTTTTAAAATTTAATTTCTAACCTAAAATCTTTTAGAATTTGATCCAAAATTAAACATCAATTAAACATGAATTCTTTTAAATCGGATTTATAAAATTCGAGACAAATGAAAAGGTTAAAATTTACTTGAAAGTGCGTAAATTGCATTTAACTTGCACTTATCCCCCTTAAAGTTTATTTGACATCACTTTTCTCCCCCAGAGTTTATTTTGTTCGCATTTTCCTCTCCAGCGTCATTATTAAAAATGGTCAAAGGGATCATTTTTAAGACAAAAATACCCTTATTTTCATAATTATTTATAGATTAGAACAAAGATATAAATCAATAAAATTCGAAAAATGAATTTAACATGTATATAAAATTGTCTATGCCTTTTCCTTCCTTAGTCGCAATCAAAGTCCGTTTCCTATCCTCATATCCATTATAATTTAAATGTAATTATACTTTATCTTTTTATATACACCTGTTCTAGATTTATTTCTAAATTCTGATACAAGTACTATAGTAAATAGGAAACATGGTTACCAACAAATTGTACATTGATTGTAGTACTTAATTGCTCATTTTAATTAATTAATTGCACATTTTAAGTTGTACATTGAATTTAGAATTTTGTGTCTAAAAATTTTAATTCTTCTTCACAATATGGGGATTTGATTCAGATTTATATTAAATTTAGCATTTCAATTACAGAAAGTAAAAAAATCTATCATTTCAAAGATTCTTTAATATGTTAAATGTATTTAAAAACAAGCATTTGTTAAAATATTTATGATTATTATTATACTCTAGAACTAGAAGCGATGTATGGATAGTCATTTTCATCTCTAAATGCTAATATTATTAACTGTCACGAAAATGTGGGGTAAAGTGATGAAGAAAAGACTACTTGGGGGACAACTGCAATAATGGAGTTTGGGAGGGATTATTTTTTTTACTCAATAAAAATAGAGATAAACGCAATTTACACCATAAATTTTCAACTTTCCATGAGAATAAAATGTTTTTGAAAAAATTTGATATAATAATCATAATTTTTGCTTAAAAATTTATTATTTTTTGTTTAAAAAACTAAAATTTCAAGAGTAAATAACAATAAATTATGCACAATTTTGATTAAAAATCAATCATATTATTAATTACTTGTAATTATACAATTTACAAATACAAATATCATAGAAATTAAAATGATAAAAATTAAATTCTTTATTAATAATCACTAACAATTACAATTTTTTTAAAGAATTTGTTGGATCACAATAGATGAATACATCCCAAGTAGATTAGCACCTACTCATCTATATCACTATCATTTGCAACTCTTTCCAAAATAATTTATCACAAATTTACAGCTAAGAAATGAAAATTACAAAGTAATGAGTATTTCTACAATTCTACACTTTATCTCTATCTCCTATTGCAAACTCATCAAGTTTATTTTCAATACTAGCTATCCGATTGATGCATTGAGTTCTCTTCTCAAACCTCCACCAATCCTGTAGGCACATTACCACCTGCACGGTAGACGGATCTAGCAATGTTCTGTGGTCATCGATCAAACGTCTTGATGTGCTGAAGGCGGATTCCGAAGCTACTGTAGAAACCTACACTGTTATTAAGTCGCGAGCCATGATGAAAAGTATAAGATATGAAACTGTTCCATATACTCTCCACCATTGCAAAATATCGAAAATCTTATTTTGACTTTTAACTAAAGGTGCACTTAAATATTGTTCAATTTCAGAAACCTCCTTTGATGATCCAGATCCAGATCCAGTTACCCTTGCTATCATTAATTCCCTATCAAAACTCTTACATTTGCCCCGATTTGAACTCGTAGAAGAAGAAGTTGTAGGTTGATGTGTACTTACACCATATCTACCTGCATACTTATCATATATTTTTTAAAAATAACATCTAATAGTGTTATGATAAGTAAGAGCACTAATAGTTTGATCATCATTACTGTCTATTATCGTGTTCTGATACAAAAAATTTAACAAAATTTTAAGGCGAACATCCTTCAAACATGGATCAATAAGAACCCCAAACCAAAAATAATATGAATAAGCCTAAAATACTTATTAAATATAATTATTAAATTTATTTTCCATTTGAAAAATCATATTTCCAAAATAAGTATCCATATGATAATTAATAAAAAAAGTTTGAATATTTAAAACTTATAAAGTAGCTTGAATTATAGTTAAATAATAACAACCAGATAATAACATAGTAGCTTCATAAAAAAACTTGTAGCTTCTCTTTTACACTATGCATAACTGTCCATTCTTCATCAGTTATTTCATACATACTACCATAGCTAGAACTAGAAGTATAGAAAGCAATAAAATTATTTATAATTTCTTTATACTTTATTGCTATATTTAACATTGCATAGGTAGAATTTCACTTGTGGTCAACATCGTTTGGAATTAATCTGGGTTTCAAAATTTTCTTTTACACAATTGTTTCCATATTTTAAATCTTTATTCAAAAGCATTATGAGCATAAACTATAGTCCTAACCTTTTCTATCACGGGTTTAATTTCATTAAATGCAATTTGAACAATTAAATTTAAAATGTGAGATATGCATCTAATATGAAAAATTTCACCATGACATGACAATAGCAAAGATGATTTGATATAATCTACAACTACATTGTTATTACTTGCATTATCTAGCGAAAGAGAAAATTTTTTTAAAAAAAATTTCTAATTTTGAAAGTTCTTCTATTATTAAATTTACACTATTAACACGAGTGTGTGAATATTCAAATGCAATAAAAGAAATAACTCTTTTAAATATTTGATAACTATCATCAATCCAGTGTGCTGTGATGCATAAATAACCAGTTTGTGTTCTAGATGTCCAAATTTCAGAAGTTAGAGAAAATTTACAGTTTAAATTTTGAAAATAAGAAATTATTTTTATTTGTTCCTCGTGATAATATTTCAAACTATCACGTTGACAAGATTGACGAGAAATTTTTTAATGCTAAATAAAAACAATATCTAATCATGTCTTCAAATTCATCATCTTTTACTAGTTTAAAAGGAAGGTTTTTAAGATCAAGAAACCCGATGACATATTTCCTGGCTTTAATTGCGTCATAGTTCCAAGAACCGAGGCTACCGGAGGTTGATGATTGGGAGAGTAGAGACTATCAGATGTCTCCTTGAGACGTTGCCGCTTGAGCTCTTTTGTACTTTTCTAAATGGCGTTTGAGGTGGTTGTTGCCGCTCTTATGATGAGCTTGAAAAATAAGGCAGCACAATGCACATTTAGTCTTCTGGGTGAGAAGTTTACCGTGTTGGTCCTTGGTGACTTCGATCTTTTCGAAAAAATTCCACACATTGGATCTCAGCCTTTTAGGAGCTCTAGGTGTGGGTTCATTGCCACTAGATTCGGGATCAACATCGGTAGGAGGAGTAGCTCCTGTAGGTGTAGGAGTAGGAGTAGGATTCATTTCAACATCGGGAGTTAGAATTTGCCTTGCATAATCGGAGGAGGAAGCCAGATTGGAGAATTAGAGAGTAAAGCGAGAATAAGAGAGTATTAGAGAGTATTAGAGAGAAGTAGATGAGTTTTGGATGAGAAAAATAAATGAAAACCCCTCTATTTATTGAGGCAGGCCCTTAGCCAAATGACCAAAATACCCTCAAAATTTAGCCCTTTTTTATCGTTTTTGGGGATATTTTGGTTAAAAGGCCAAAAATGGCTGTTATGGCAGATCAGACTGGGCTGCGCTGTCCCGACCAGATCCAACATTGTCCGCCGGGTCCCGGCCCGGATCCGGGCTAGACCTAGACCCAGGCTACCCGGCCTGGCCATCTTCCTGGCCGGGTCGGGTCGAGCCTAGTGCGGGCTTTGCCAAAGTGACCCGAGCCAGAGTCCAGAGCCCAGTTCAGCTCGGGATTCCGGGCTTTGCCAGGGCCCTAATGGACGGCCCTAAAGGTGGAGTCACTGAGGATGAAGATGTAGTTCCATGGTGGAGGAGAGCATGATGATATATTTTATCTTAGTGTATTATGTTATGAGTGAGACACTAATTACACGGGACTGGTAGTCTCATGTCTTTCCAAGGACTATTTTTTACAAAATCAACCTATTTTCAGCAAGTTGTGCTGATATGAATAGCAATTGGTTGATTTTGCTAACTAAAAAAAAAACTTTTGTGCAATTTTGCTATAAGTTTTAAAAATGGTCAATTTTAAAAATTTCTCCTTTCAATGGTATTTGTTTGGTTCGGAAATACTAGACAATTATTAAACATAGTGCTAAGTTTAGAAAACTCCTTCAACTATGGATATTGTTTAAGAAAATCCCTCTCAACTATTTTAATTTTAGTAAACTCCCTCAAATTTGAAGTTTTGTAGATAACACCCATCAACTTTAAAAACTTGAGAAAATCCTCCTCAATTATGAGGTGTCTCACAAAACCTCCCTCATCTATACTTTTTTCTTAGAAAAACATCTCAAACGTTGTTACTTTAAAATGTGAAATGATTCAGTTAAAATAAACATTCTAACCAATAAAAAAGACCCCGAGCCATTACGGTGCTTCCCCCTATCTTTCTCTCTCCTCTTTTCTCACATCCAACAAAAATCTAGGCTAATTTTTTATGGTTGGGGTTATCTTAGTCATTTTTTAAGTCACATGCTTGTCATGTGACACGTTTGACTAAATGATGTCATCTATAACATTTCCAAACTTGAAGGAAAATTTGCTCAATTAAAGCGAGAAAAAATCATGATGGTTTCTCAAAATTTTAATGTTGAGTGGATTATCTATAGCATCTCTAAACTTAAAAGGAAATTTTCTCAAATTCAAATAGTTGAAATAAGTTTTCTAGGACATTTCCTGTAGTTGAGGGCGTTTTTCCAAAATTAACTAATAACCTATGCATGAATCTATGTACAAACACACCCAAGAAGGTGATAATATTGAGTCTTCTAAAATTAACTTTATTTGGTTTTGTCAGTATACATTTTTGTTATAGATAATGTACATAAGCATGTAATTTACTATACATAACTAATATGCAAGGTGGATAAAAGGAGAGAATATTCTAAGTAAATAAATAAAAATAATAAAAGATCAACGACTAGCGTAGACAATTTTGCTCTAAAGTACAGATTATGAACTCATATATGTGAGTATAAAGAGATATATGAACATGCGATACTTTACTTTCATCTCTTTGTTTCCAACAAAAACATTAATTGGTAGACCAATGATCTGATATCGTTATTTCTAACTAAAAATAATAAATACTTTTTGTCTAAATTTGTCAATGGAACATCATCAGCAAACAAAAATTGGAAGTGCATAAAATCGGGACTCTCTAACCCAACACGTCAACGAGTATAATCCATAACATTATAATTGATAACTGACACACAAGTTCCAAATCTAAAAATAAATAAACCTTAAACAGAGGAACCTAATAAACCAATTATTAGTTTTAAAAACATAAAAGAAAAGTAAGGCTTAATTGCCCTTAAATACCCTATACATTCACCTATGTTGCACTTGTATACCTTTAGTGCGTTTGACTACACTTGTTCTGAAGTTAAAAAAGTTGGGTTTTGTACCATTGATAATGCAAATGTGAATACCTCCCTCAAAAATTCACATGCAATATTTACATGTTAATTTAGATCAAGATAATTCTTACTATTTGTTAAATTTACTATTAAATATATCAAAATTATACTTTAAAAAAGAAGTAGGGTAGGTTTGAAATATGATCTAGGTAGGTTTGCACTAGATTCAACAACAAATAAGAGTTAAAATGTTCTATAGCATGTGAGCGTCGCGTGAAAATTTGCAAAAGGAAATTCTCATGTCTGCATAAGTGAGGTACTAAAGTGTAACTTCTAGAAAATTTAGAGTATTTTTTAAAAAGGCTAAATGGCACTTAAATGTCCTATTGTTTCACCATATTTACACTTAAATACATTAAATTGTAATAAGTATCAATTTAATACCCTAAGTTGCAAAAAGTTGGCACATTCATACCTCTTGATAGATGTTAGGAAATATTCCTAAGAATGTGTCCTGATAACTAACATAAAATATTAAAGTACTACTTTCTTATAGTTTATGGTATTAAAGTGAAACTTTCTAACAACTTAGAGTATTAAAATGCTACTTTTTACAGCTTAGAATATTTAAGTGTAAAGATGATGAAACAATAGAGTATTTAAGTGCCAGTTTTCTTACAATTTATTGTATTAAAGTGCTACTTTTTTATAACTTAAGTATCAGAGTGACACTTTTTATAACTTAGAAATTTTAAGTGTAAATGTGGTGAAACAGTAAGGTATTTAAGTGCCATTTAACCTTTTTAACATGAACTTTAGGGTACTTAAGTGCAGCAAAGAACAACTAGAGGTATATATGTGCAAAATAGGTGCAAAGAAAAGCAAAGAATTCAGCCTCCCCCAATTATCTCCTGCTCCTTCGCAGCCAATTAATGTGGGACCCACAACCGTCAGTTGTTGTGCGATCGAAGCACCGGTCGTTTATAAAATATAAGCGCCGCTCTCTTCGAAAAGTCGTCATCCTTGTTTGTTGCCCCCTCTCTCCCCCCGCGCCCCCCCCGCCCCTCTAAAATCTAAAAATAGAACTCTCAATTCCCTCTCCCGAACTCGAAACCCTAGCTGTCTAGCTCCTCTAATGTCCTGATCTCCAACGCCGGGGGAGATGGCGGCGGAGCTAGGGCAGCAGACGGTGGACTTCTCCGTCCTCGTCCGGCGAGCGGCGGAGGACTCCTACCTCTCCCTCAAGGAGCTCGTCGACAAGTCCAGCAAGGCGACGGCTCAAGGGGAGGAACGCTCGGATTCCGAGAAGAAGATCGATCTCCTCAAATTCGTCGTCAAGACGCAGCAGCGGATGCTCAGGCTTCACGTGCTCGCCAAATGGTGCCAGCAGGTTAGGGTTTCTGAGCTCTGGCTGAAGATTTCTTGATTCTAGGGTTTTATTTCGGGATTCGTGGACGGGGAGTTTAGGGTTGGGAATGTGGAGCTGGGAATTGGAATTTGCGTAAATGTTAGGGTTTGAGAGCACAAGATCCACCTGCTCGCCAAATGGTGCTTGCAGGTTGGGGTTTCGGAGCTCTGGCGGAAAATTTGATTCTTTGATTTCTTGTTGGTGGACCAAATTGGCTTTTTAGGGTTTTATGTTGAGATTCTTGGAGTGGGACTTTAGGTTGTGGAGAGAAGACTGTGAGGTTAGGGAATGTAGAGCTAAGAATGGGTATTGATGCTGTTAAACTCAATCTTGGATGTGAGTTTACAAAGATCTGAAGTTTCTGCTTAAAACTGGCTTTTTGCTGATGCAGAAGGAGGTTTCATTAGAATAGAGGGGTGGTTGAAAGGAAACCTATAAATTAAATTATTCCTTAAAGCCTATGTTTAAGGGCAGGTTAGGATTTTGGAGCTCTGGCCAAAAAAAAAAAAAAAAAAGATTCTTGGGTTTCTTGTTCCCGGACAGAATCAGTTTCTGGGATTTTATGTTGAGGTTCATGGATGAGTATTTTAGATTTGTGGAGAAAAGGCCGAGATTTCAGAATGCGGACCTAAGAACTGGAGCTGACACTCTTAAATACAACCTTGGATGCATAATTGTGGATAAGAGTTCACAAGATCTGATTTTGTTGCTTCAAAAAATGGCTTTGTTGATTGAGAACAGAGTTTTACTAGAAAAGAGAGGCTGTTGAAACGAGACCTAATAATCCTCTTAAATTTAAGTTTAAGGTGTAAAATTTTTAAGCTAGGTAGGTCAGTGAGTGATGACTGCTATGAGGGTTAGTGCAGAAAAATGCAAGTTTTGATCATAGAAACCATAAATTTGTAGAGACAAGTTCTTAATCTGATATGTGTTAGTGGCTTTTGCATCTCTTACTAATAACTTTTTATTTGCCTAATAACTTTATGTTGGAAGTCTATAGCAGTATTGTGAGCTAAGTATTTTAAATCTAATGTAATTGACCGGAGCTCACTAAATGCACCAATAGAAGGAAATATAAGATTATAGTTAATGGAATAAGGAGGCTTAGAAGTGCTTAAAAAGTTCAAAAGAATATGGTACCTATTAACTTAATGAAAGAGATAAATTTAACATAGCTGAATGAAAGAAAGTGGACCTAAAAAATTGGATAAAACCTTAGTTATTGCTGTCCGGCCTCCAGAATCACAGTAGAAGAAAAAGTTGGAGTGTGACAATGCGACCCGTGTATGAAACAAAGTCTCACACGTGCCAAGCTCAATCACGTAATTTTTCTCAAAGTAATACTTTCCAAAGTTCATGAGCAAAAATATATAATACAAGTCTTAAACACAACCTTAAATGATATTATTCTATACCTGATCATCACCATTATAGTCGGCTACTCAAAATGACAATAGGATGGCTTCAATATATGACATCTTCTAACAATCTACTTGATCACTAAAATCCATCTTGTACCTCTGACTAGGTAGAATCTAAAAAGTGTTGAAAACCACGGGGTGAGCTAAAGCTCAGCAAGTACATTATTCCACACTAGTTGGTTAGATTAGTTTTACAAAATTGATATGTCAATCTTCACAGTAATAGTACTTATCAAAGTTTCCCTTGAAATTTCTAGATCATGTGATAGATGTATAAAATCACTTATTGGATGTTAGGAAATACCACATGAAATATTCAATCTATCAAACAAAAACTTATTATAAATCACTTGTCATGAATCTCTTTAACAAATCTTGAGCTCATGAAATCACAAATATCAAATATACCAAACTATTGCACAAAAATGTGATTGTCAATTTCTCAATCATTTCATTTGTCACTTGAAATTCAGATTCCTGATAATCATATATGCATGAAACTTGAATACATGAAAGTCATGCGTGAATAAAAGGCCACAACACTTAGAATAAAAGGTAGCTGGAAATAGAATACATAACCTTGCCATAAGTTGCCATAGGTTTGTTTGATGGCCACACCACTTATACCTAAAAGGCCACACCACTTACACATAAAAGGCCACGTCACTTTTGCTAAAAAAGGCCACATCATTTTTGCTAAAAGGCCAGGTTATACTGATAAGGACACTTTAGTTATGAGTTATGTCAAGAAGGCTACTTGTGCCAAAAAAGGCCAAGTTTACTTATACCGAAAATGCCACAGCAAATCACTTACGTTAAAAGGCGACATTGCGAATACTAAGTGACTCACTTATGCCAAAAGGCCACTTCACTTAACAATGCACTGAACATATATGGCGGACTTAATCACATCACTCCATAACGGGCTTTTTGAGGGCCTTTAGAGCGTCGAGAAACAAGACCAAATCAATAACACGTCACTTTTACCATAATAATATCGGTATGATGCTAAATCAATTACCAATGTTATAAAAAGCAGGCGCAAGTGGTCTATGTGTCCGCCTAGGCCCAAGTGGTACCTAGATCGCCCGCCAAGGTCTTTGGAGCTCCTAGGGGAGCGTGAGTTCATTGTTTACGCGGACTGCACCACTTAGATCTTGGTCGTGTTTTTCTCCGTTACTGCCTCCGCGTTCTCCAACCTCCTTCGACCTCCACCGAATATGAACACGTCCTCCACCTTCTCTGACTTTCAACAAAACCCCTCCGCCACCGCTTAATAAATAAAAATAAAAGAAATCCTCCTAGCCCCCCCCCGGGCGATAGGTCCCTAGCAGTGCCTAGCGCTTTCTATAATGTTGTTAGACACTATCAATTGATGAGTATCAATTTATACATATTCAGCATGGGATAACAAATCCCTTACAACCCAACAAGTAACTTTGGACTTTTAGGGGTTAAATCAACCTTAACTCTTCATTAAATAGTAGAAGCTTGTGATTAGGTGGGTGAAAGATGTATCTTAGGTTGAACTTGACAATTCTCTTTATCCTCATTATTCTACTCATTTCTTCTTTTTCACTACCTATGTTTTCCAAAATCAGATCTAAGATGAAAAATGAAGATGATAAATGATGGATTCTCTCATGCTCCTCTCCAGATGGAGTCTTGCCACCCCTCTAACCCAATGAAATCAAGACACTCAGCCTATGTTATCTGGGTACTTCTATCATGAAGCCATACCCGTACCCGACACTTTGTGGACACTCCTTACATATATGCATACATTTATTCAGATGTGTACTCAATTACATAATATATGTTTTAAAAATAAAACACTTGTCATACACTTGTTGGATATATATCCTACACATCCACTTTTGAAACTTGTTGGACCAGGATTGGGTTCGTTTCAACCCATATTCAATTAAAAATTACGATTCAAAGGTTCATTTGCGTATTTAGCTCAGAGCTATGATGTCAACTATGACTTTCAGTCATGTCCCTGTACCCTCTACCTTTTACAGATTTGCTGTGTCGCGTACCAGTATCCGTACCAGCACCTGTACCCATAACCATGCAACTTAGCACTTTAACTCATACCCTAAAAAATGACCCAATGCATGTCTGTGTGTGGGAATTTCAATAGAACAGTTGCATTTTTTAATATTTACAGCCTTCATCCAAAACAAGTATGCTAATTAGTTACTTATTCTTGATTATGAATTTTTTTTTGGGTTATTAAAGTTAATGTTCTTAGAGTCTGAATGGTACTGTATCAACAAATTCTTGTTTTGCGTACTGTCCCTCTCTGGTTTTTGAGTTAAATATTGCAAATTTTCAATGATGATAATTTGTATACTGCCACACAGTTGGTTTTTGCATACCATCCAACACAGATTTTTTAGTTTTGTATATTGCAAATTGTCAATGATGGATCATTTCTATACTGTGACACGTAATTGCTTTTAGTAATCGTTCTTGAGAAATCTTGTTGAGCGTTAAGTTCTGATATCTGCAGGTTCCATTAGTCCACTATTGTCAACAACTTGCTTCAACTCTGTCCAGCCATGATACATGTTTCACTCAAACTGCGGATTCTCTATTCTTCATGCATGAGGGACTGCAGCAAGCTCGTGCTCCAATATTTGATGTACCATCTGCAATTGAAGTTCTCCTAACTAGAGGGTATAGCCGGTTGCCAAAATGTATAGAAAATCTTGGAATTCAAGCTACACTTCCAGAGGATCAGCTTAAACCTGCCTTGAGAAAGCTGAATACACTTGTGAGATCCAAGCTTCTCGAGGTTTCCCTTCCAAAAGAAATTTCTCAAGTGACAGTCTCTGATGGTACTGCCATCCTTCGTGTTGATGGAGAGTTTGAAGTTTATCTTACTTTGGGTTATCGTGGACATCTCAATTTGTGGAGGATTCTGCATATGAAGTTGCTTGTAGGTGAGAATAATGGGTTGGTTAAGCTTGAAGAAACACGAAGATATGCTCTTGGAGATGATCTGGAGCGCAGGATGGCCGTTGCGGAGAATCCCTTCATGATTTTGTACACGGTTCTTCATGAACTCTGCATTGCCCTTGTTATGGACACTGTACTTAGGCAAGTTCAGATACTACGCCAAGGCAGGTGGAAAGATGCTATACGTTTTGAGCTCATTGCTGATGGTAATGTGGGACAAGGTGGAAATGCTACTTCTGTGCAGATGGCCCAAGATATGGAGCTTGATTCTACTGGCCAAAGGATTCCTGGTCTGAAAATTTTCTATTGGTTAGATTTCGAAAAAGGCCTGTCTGGACCTGCCTCCTCTTCACCCTCATTTATCAAAATCGAGCCAGGACCAGATTTGAAAATAAAATGTCTACACAGTTCATTTGTCTTTGATCCACTTACTGACAAGGAGGCTGAACTTTCACTTGACCAAAGCTGTATTGATGTTGAAGAACTTTTGCTAAGAGCTATTGCTTGTCATAGACATACTCGTCTACTTGAAATCCAGAGGGAGTTGAGTAGGAATGTTCAAGTCTGTCAAGCTTCAGGTGATATTATTCTTAAGCGTGAGGGAGATGAAATTGATACAGACTTGAAAAAGGTGTGCTTGCTGAAATCCAGTCATTTTATGTCTGTTTCCCATTATCTGCTCTTTCGCTGTCATTTATGTTTTTAGTACTTTTAGTGATGGTCTGATGAATGAAGTTACTTCAGACATCTGAAGTATCAAATTTGACCTTTATCCAGCTGCAGATGGATGGCAGGCTTGCTGCTGATAAATGCTTTGGGGATGAAGTACTGTATGTTCGTGCATTTGGCATATCATATGTTACTCTTGGAATAAATATCAGGTTTTCCTCTCATTTATACTTCCTTTAGCACACTGATCTTACATTATGGTGTTCATAAGGTCTAATCTTAAACTATGATAGGAGAAAGATTTGTTAATATCTAGAATACTAATTATTATGGCACTAGTTATGCATATCAACTAGACTTTCTTTTAGCTAATGGGTTTTTAATCATATTATTGCTTGTTCTCTCATTCTATTACATCAAACACTATGGTATGTTTGATCTTTATTTTAGTCAGGAAAAATTTGAAGTGCTGTCAAGTGGAAAATAACCTGTTTAATGGAAAATTGAAACAGAAATTCTCAGTGTTACTGAGAGAGCAAAGTTTTGCTGTGTCCAGATACAACATGACATCCGGACATCTGTGTCCTAGAGTTCAGACACTTCTGATGTAATTAGAAAACAAGAAAATAAGATACCACTCTTACTGTAGCTAAAGAATGAAAAGCTAGAAAAATATCTGTACTAGATGTATAAGGGAAGAATAGAAAAGATTAGGTGTCAAAAATACTCATGCATCCAAAACCTGTATCTGACTATTTAAAAATATGTCAAGTTGCCATATAGATAGACATATAGTAGTAAATAAATAGTGTTAAATAAGCCTGTTGGTTACATCAATTCTTATACACTTCACGTGCCTCCATGTCCTGTAAAGTTGCTGTGTCGGACACTTGACACCCATTCCCTGAGTCATGTAACAATGGATATTTACATGAGCGCTTCTAGCTGTAAAAAGCATGATGTTTTTGCAACAGAGCAGTATGTGGATATTGACAACTAGGAACTTATTTATAGTGGGTCTTACTGAGGAAAAAGTGACCGAATAAAGCAACAGACTGCATTTCTTTGTTTTTCAAAACTTCTAATGTTGAATGTTGTTAATAATTATACTGCTCTGATCGTTGATCTAGCAGTCGATTTCCCTGAGATAATGATTCCTTATTGAGCACACATGTACCTTGGAGTCTTATTTCTATTCTGACATGTATAGAAGAATGTGCATAATCTGGTTTTAGAGTTGATGAATTAAAAGCGCTGGATACAATTTAAATGGCATGTGCTGATCAATGAAGTTTGTTTTAATTTATAACTAGTATCCCGGTGCACACGATGCATGTACAGAATATTGAGGAGTGTGGTAGTTGAATTGTCAAGGGAATGAATAGTTTATTAGATTTCTTTTTAGATTTATTTCAAAGGGTGAGGCATTTCCATATTTTTTCCAAGTGGAAGGGTTTTTTTTACTTTTTCCCAAGTGTGAGGGCAATTTTGGCATTCCAACAATTTCGGTAACTTTGGATAATAATCCACTTGGCTTGTAATTCACAAATGGATGATAAGCCAACTGGAGTATAAGCCTAAGTGTTTGGTAAATTTAGTGGATTGTAATCTATTTCCAATAGTAGAGTGTTTAGCAAATGGGTGAATTATAAGCTATCATTGTTGTCAAAATGATAAAAAAACATTTAATGGGGTTGAAAAGAGATACATAATGCTTGGAATTTTCAGAAATGATGAGAGGTATATTAGTCTTTCACGGTCAAACCTTGTGGCTTATAAGCCACCAAAAAATAAGCTAGAGTAACCCGGCATATTTTGTCTTATAAGCTAAAATAAGCTATTTGCCAAACATGTATAAGCCACTTTGACCACTCGCCAAACATGCTCGAAGCTTCTCTTAATTATATAGTATATATACTTATATATCGTAATTGAATATCAATAACGAGAATCTCCTTGGCAGAAAGACTGCTAGACACTTTAAAAGTGGAATCTTCTTGTAGTCAAAGCAATTAGTTGGTATAGGTAGATGGAAACAACCACCTTTATTTTAACACCATAACATAAACTTGAAACACATAATGGTGAAGGAATGTTGTCTCTATTTCTATCTATCATGCAATATAAAAGCCATGATATATTCTGAGAAAGGTACATTCACTTATCGTTTTATTCAAATATAAAGGTGACTATATTTAGTGATAAAACACCTAACTGTCATTTTTTAATTGTGATGGATTGATCATCACCACTGTAAACTCAACCTGTGCGTCTACCTTCTATTTGAGGACCAAAGTGAGCAACGGCGTCCTTAATAACTTGTTAGACCTAAATTGTTAATTGGATTTCAGCAAAATGACATTATAATGAAGTTTGGCAATTATGTGATGTGCTTTTGAAGCTAACAGTCCCATACATCAGTTTGGCGCATCCCTGAGAGGGGTATGGGGGGGGGGGGGGGGGGGGGGGGGGGGGGGGGGGGGGGGGGGGGGGGGGGGGGGGGGGGGGGGGGGGG
>JBAKGM010000002.1:14255869-14267978 GCA_037177215.1 Asparagus racemosus | reverse complement strand
CCTTGGGGGAGTCTACCCCCCCCCCCCCCCCCAGTGAAATCTTTAGTGAATCATTGCAAGTAATTTTACTTCTCAGAATGTTGCAATTAGGTGGTTTAAAGTGAAGAACTTCAATCCATCAAATCAAGGTACTTTGAAAAATCTAACATTACCATGAGTTGAGTTATATTTTTACCTTCTTGGGGGTAGTAATGTCCTGATTATGACGGTTTCAGTGAGTCTTGACCTGAAGTGCACCAATACGAGTGGGACAACCGCTAAAGATTGATACGAAAAAGAGGTTAAGATTAGGGTTAATTGAGAAAGGGAAATAAGAAATATAGAAGGAAAAGTATAGGAAGTGAGGGAGAGGGACAATTACAACTTTAAGGGGAATGCCTGGGCTGCTGCAACCTCAGATGACGTGGATAAGGTCTTGGTAGGACTGCCTTGGTGATGCCTAGGTGATGCAGGAGGAAGGGAAGGTGTCGTATTCGAAGTGCCCATCAATCCATGCCGTCGACTCCCATTGTTAGAGCTTTTTCAGAAAAGAAAATAATTTGGTGGATATAAGTGTGGTTATTGACTTTAAGGTTGCAAGAGACCTAACTTTAATGCTTCTCAAGTCAAAATGGTTTGATCTAACAACTGAAACTGATTGAGTACAACTCAAAAGGATGTTTGTTTGATTGTATTCTTATATGCCTGGAATTGGTACAGGCATTGTTATCTGTCTTTTAAGATGAATTTTTTCAGTAAGTTCGTAATTCTTTAAATTAAAGATGTATTAATATTTTCCGACGGGGAGCGTAAGAAAGTAAACAATCATGACAAATTTAATAAGACGAACTATGAAAATAAGAAATAGCTTTAATTTCATAGGAACTAGATAGTACGTAAGTAAACATTTAAAAATATAAGTGCAAAGTACAGTGAATATAAAACTTTTGAATAACAGAATATTGCTTTAGGGCTATTTAGTGAAATTTGTTGCACAATAGAAGTATCTGAATGATATTAACAGTGAACAATCCACTAACATTTATATTATGCATATGCCTAAAACATAGAACTCAAGACACCAAAATAAGTGTGGTACCAAGATTTAGAAGCTCAGTCAGAGATTCCTGCTGAGGTTTATGTTAATGTATCTGAAAAGTTAATGTAGGAAGACTGAAGTTTTTAATATCTTACCATTCAAGTACTGCGCAAATTTGGTCAGTCAATAATGGCGAAGTTTGTGACTTAATCATCTTTTATATGTAATTCAAGAATGTTTATAGTAACTCCTGTGACTGTCTTCAGATGTCATTTTATCATTGTGTATTTGTCATATGTTCATTATTCATCAAATTCATTATATCAGAAAAGTTAATTTAGGGGAACTGAAGTTTTAGTATATTATACCATTCAAGTACTGTGCAAATTTGGTCAGTCAATAACTAATGGGGAAGTTTGTGACTCACTCATCTTATGTATGCAATTCAAGAATGTTTAAAGTAACTTCTGCGACTATATTCTATTTGGATGTTATTTATCATTACGTATTTGTCGTATATTCATTATTCATCAAATTCATTATTCAAGTCTTTCGCCCTAAACCATGGGACCAGCTATAGAAGCTCCTTAAGTTCAAGAAAGTTATACTAGATTACTGGTATTTGTAGACAGGGTTAAGCAAGCGGTCACTTGATCGTGTATAATTATGTCATCATGATGTTTGATTTTGAGCCATATGCCCACCAATTCTGAGGTTCTACGATTAATCTGTCCAGTGCATACCTTTCTAGTTTCTAAATTTCATGCTTTATATAATTCTCATATATTCTTTTGAATCTTAGGAATGGCCATTTCTTACTGCAATCCACACAAAATATCCTTGCACCGTCTGTATTGTTAGATTGTGAAGAAGCTTTAAATGCGGGAAACATGACTGCAACAGAAGTTTTTATAAGTATGAGAAGAAAAAGTATCTTGCATTTGTTTGCATCAACTGGAAGATCTTTGGGACTTGAGGTATTTATCTAATCTTCTTTCTAATGGAATATACGTAAATTGTCATTGTATGATTTAACTGATCTTTGATTACTAGTTCTAGTTCTTTCCTTTAGTTTGTGGCTCATTTTTTCCCCGTCGAGTACTCAACTAGTAATAATTTTTTCCTTAACTTTGTTCAGAATTTTTGTGTATCGTTTGTTGTTTATGATGTGTATCTATTTTAAGGCAGTTAAGTTCTAGTATATGTTTAAAAATGTGATTATTTTGTTTCTTATCACGTGCTTGGCTAATACATGGCAACTGATACTTTAATTAGTAATGATAATCAAGTCACCTTCATGGAATTCATGGAATTATCATGTTCTTTTATTTTCTTTGCCTCTCATATTCTATGAATTCGTTAGCATGCACTGAAATAGGTGAATCCTTGCCTTTTCCAGGTTTATGAACAATGTTTGACTACTCTGAGGATCCCCAAGTCAATGTTGCAAGGTTCAGATTTATTATTGATGGGGTTTCCACAGTGCGGAAGTTCTTATTATTTGCTATTGCAACTTGATAAGGATTTTAAGCCACTTTTTTATCTTCTAGAGAGTCGACCTGAGCAATGTGGAAAGTCGCATTTAATTGGTGAAGCCAATTATGTTTTCCGTCTTAACAAAGTCGACATTAATCAGATGCATGTGGTTGAGGATGAATCAAATCTGGCCATTCTTGATTGGAAAAAGATACAATCTTTACCAGTAGGAGCATCAAGTACGACTTCTGAACACTCTCTTCTTTCTGACTTCGGGATGGAATCTTCCCCTCAGCTTTCTGGATGCTCACAGTCAAATTTTTCATCTGTTGTTGATGAGGTATTTGAATTCGAGAAAGTTAAATCAGGCCCTTCTCTCGTTTCCTCACCATTTAATGCGCCTTCCTTTTCACAGTTGAGCACTCTTTCAGCCAATCACCAAGGGGTGAGAGCTGGAATCACACCCAAGTTGGATGTAGGGATGCAACATCCTCAGATTAGTAATGCTACAAAGGCTTCTACTGCAAGTTTAAATAGTTCATTATATGGTGCAAACAATTTAAAGGGCGTACTTAATGCCAACAGTCTTCCTTCTTCAAGTCCTGGAAGGAGCTCATCTATTCAGAAACTCTCACATTCAAAATCTGATCAAGAGTTGAGCACTGTTAGATCTCCACATCGGGTTGAAGTTACCCAGTATGCTGCTAATGATGTGGATCAATCACGATCAGCAAATGATTCTCCCAAAGATATAGATGCTCTGATAAGTGCAAATCGACCAACACAATCATTGTCTCCCCTCCGAGCAAGTGTCTCATTGTTGCATAATGTGAAACCAAATGGCTCAAAGAGTCTGTCCGCTCGTGGTGCCTCCGGATTTTCTAAAGGTACTATATCAGGTTTGGTTATTACTGCTTCCGTACGTAAGATGATCCCCAAAATATAAAGTTTGCTTATGTTCTAAGAAATGTTACTCTTTTCAAGATAGGTTTTGCATTTGATTTTGACTATACTAATATACTCTTGCTGCAGGCCAGACAAGTGAACTCCAAATTTCCCACACTTTAGGTTCTAAAGCTGTTGCTACACATGCCAAAGCTTCACGTAAGCGGTCACTCTCTGACATCCTAATACTGATTCCATCGCTGCAAGGCCTAGAAGCTGATGCCAAATTAACCAAGAGAAGGAAAATTGAAGAATCAGCACTCCACCATAGTACTGCTCCACAAGCACCTTCATTGTTATTGACAGGAAAAACGCCAGGATATGTGTATGGAAGCCTGCTTGCTGATGCAAATCATGGGCTTGCCCCTTCAAATATATATGTATTTGTCCTTCTCCATGTTATTAAGCATTGTTCATTATGCATCAAGCATGCACGATTAACTAGCCAGATGGATGCTCTAGAGATTCCATATGTTGAAGAAGTTGGTCAACGGGCTCCCTCCTCAAACTTATGGTTTCGTTTGCCATTTGCTAGAGATGACTCTTGGAAGCACATATGTTTGCAGCTTGGGAAACCTGGAAGCATGTACTGGGATGTCAAAATCAGTGATCCACATTTTCGGGAACTGTGGGAACTTTATAAAGGAAGTGCCACTACCCCATGGGGTGGTGGTGTTCGTATTGCAAATACATCAGATAGTGATTCTCACATCCACTATGACCCTGAAGGTGTTGTTTTGAGTTATAAAACAGTAGAAGTTGATAGTATTCAGAGGTTGGTATCAGACTTGCAGAGGCTCTATAATGCTCGTTTATTTGCTTGTGGCATGCGTAAGTTAATTGGACTCAGAGGTGATGATAAGCAAGATGATAGCGTCACAAAGTCTAAAGGAAATAGTGAGGCTGGTAATAAGTTATCTGAACAGATGAGGAAAACGTTCAAGATTGAAGCAGTTGGTCTTATGAGCTTGTGGTTTAGTTATGGTTACATGCCTGTGATGGCACATTTTGTTGTTGAATGGGAAGCTGGTAAGGATGGATGCACAATGCATGTGTCTCCTGACCACCTCTGGCCTCATACCAAGGTTTGTTTTCTTTTCTTCTTTTACCCCTTCATTCTAGGTATGGTCCTGTTTGATATTTGATGGGTACTATGTAAATGTTATCATGCATGGTTTCACCCTAATTCAATCCAAAGATATTCTTTTATAGGAATTGCCATGTATTTCCTACTTATGGCTCAGCAGGCTTGAAATTTCATTGCTCTTTTAGTCGTAACTGATGATAGCACTTTGTTCTTGTAATTTAATAGCTTTGTGCAAATGCTGACTAGTGAAACCAGTCGGCATGCTTTAGAGTTTTTTCTATTTGATTGTGCAATAAGTGTAGATTTTTGCTGGTACGCTAGAGGAATTACTTTATAGACTACGTAAACGACTTCTTGAAGTGCTACTTTTAACTTATGTCAGTAAACAAATCTATGGTTATTCCATGAAAATTTGTCTTGTGACTTGAAAGAGGAAAATATGAAGAACTTGTAGATAAAGGGAATTGATTATAAATGATTACTTTAGTTTTCAATAGTTAGCAATATTCTGATGGTTTTTGGTCTTTCGACTACTGATGCACTGATTCCGAACCAGGAAGTTGCATCTTGCAGATACTCATAAGATTCTGATCTAGTTATATCCAATTTTGAATGTTGCATATGCAGTCTGGATGTCGCAAATTGACTATAATATTGAGTTTATGAATTATTGTTCTATTATACTATGATCAAATCATACTCTCTTTAGAAGTGTTAGTTTGGGTAAATGTTTCCATGATCAATATCACCCTTGACCCTTTTGAATATTACATTCTAATCCTATCCTATTTGGAGTTGATTTTTATCTTTAAAAGATCTTTTTGGATATTATATTCTAATCCTATCCTAATTGGAGTTACTTTTTTTATCTTTGAAAGCGTGACTTAGAGTTTTCAATGAACCATCAACAATCACATTTGATTTGGAACGCAATCATGTATATAATATTAAAGCTATATACTAGAAGTATATCTTGCTTAATAAAATAGGCGTCCTCTAGACTTAACAGGAGCAATAGTTGAATCATATAGATCAGAATGAATTATAACCTTAGAGATGAGAGACAAGTAAATCTCACTTATACATGTAATTACAGAAAAAAGGGGCGACTAATGTATAAAACACAAGCATTATATATCTTCCACAGTAGCATGGACATAAAACTAAAATAAAGTATAAACTTCAAAAACCTTTAGGTTTAGCCATTTTGAGATAGCCCCCCTTAAGATTGAAACTATCACTTTTAAACATGACCTTCAGTTTGATTCTCTTACAGGTAACCCCGTAACCTTTAGAAATGTCACTTAACCCTCCTTAGGTTTTACCCGATAAAACCCACTAACTGCCACGGTTAGATTTGACCGTGCACGTGAAAATCACGTGCGTCCAAATAATCAAACTGCCCCTAAGAGATAACCTTTTCTAGTCTTTTTAAATATTTATAAAGGTACACAAAAACCCTTAAGTTTAGTTTACGGATTTAATTAATTTAGTCACTAATTAACTTAATTTAATTTAATAATGAGAGTGCTAAGTTGAAAGGGTTATATTATTCTTTTTCGTGTAACACCGTTAGGAAGGTTAGTTGAAAAAATTGAAAACGCTAGGGAGATTTTCCAAAACACACCAAACTTAAAGAAAGATTAAGTAACATTTATAAAGTTTAGGGTGTAATCTCAATATTAGCTGATTTAAGGGGGGTCAGGGATTTGTGTCATTTTTACATTTATGGGGTTCTCTTAAAAATGTTAAACTTAAAGGAATTTTTGTGAACTTTACTCTAAAATAAATAAATTCTCTCTCTCATAAAAAAAAGAAAAAGAAAAAAAAGTGATCTTTGGACCTTATTTTTATGGAGCAATAATAGCATGGACATTAGTCCTGCAAATATTAACTGCAAAAAAATAATGGATAGTAAATTTTTTTCTTTAATTAATAACACAAAACTTTTCATGCACATAGCTTTTTGCTCTTAAGTCTTAACTGGCTCATCTGTCGCTAAATAAATTGTCAAATAAATTGTCAAGAATGCTAAAAAGATCGTTCAATTCACTAAACCCTCAAGTGTAATAAAACACGAGCACACACCATAAAAATTTCTTTCTTTATTGTCAGAGTAGTAGAACAAAATAATCAGAAACTACAAAGAAATTTGGATTTTCACTGGTGCGCATTGAAAGGAAGCAATCTAGCTGGAAACGAAAGAAACTCGAACCAATCATAAATACCATGTTCTTTTTTTAAATTTTTAATAAGATCTGATAAATTCTTGTTTAATCATCTTACCTTTATAATCAAATTCTTATACAAATTTGATATTATTTTTATTATTTTAAACAATCAAGTTATTTAACCACGTGCATCTCACCTAGTATTTTATAAACTTTTATGATTTTGTAGTTGGTCCATTATTGAGTTATAATTTTTCGCTATATATAGAATAGAATATTGTTTAGTCATTGTATCCATCAAGAATCTTGCTCCACAATGTTTTAATATTTTTCTTATCTATATATTTGTATCATGTGGTATCCGATACTACTATCTGTACCCTTGTAAGACATGTTTGACCGATGATGAGTGCAAGGTTTTAAATATTGGATATCGGGAAAATATCGGATGGCCAAAATTCATATCGGATTGCAGATATCGGGGAATATAGGGGATACGTGGTAAATATCGGAATGCCATAACAGATGTTTGCATATATAGTATAATGCGCTAAAACATAATCTCAACATACTTAGGAAAATCTAAGCATACAAAATGTAAATAATATATGTTTAGGATCACTAATTAACATTGTACAACAAAAAAGTATAAATCAATGTTGCAACATTTCGTCTGATTTTTTTAGGCCAAAATGTCATTTGATATAATGGGAAAATCATATATCTCGCCCAAAAATTGCCAAACGCGGTATATTGTTTTGCGACGAGCCATATAAAAGGATATATCAGCCAACATATCGGCTTATATATCAGCCATAACGGGGATATATCGCCCAAAATAGCCAAAAAGCGTAAAGGATATTTAAAGACCATATCAGTTGCGCCAAACCATGTAAAAGGATATATTGGGCGATATATCGGGCCATGTCAGGAATATTTAAAACAATGGATGAGTGTGAAGGCTCAAGTTCTACCATCTACGTAGTGAGTAAATATTCATCTAGGCATTATGGGGAAGTTCTGATAAAGGATAAGAGAACAATATAAAGCGAATCGAACTCAAAGAAACAAGGGAAGAATATCTTGGAACATCTATGCGAATAATGAAAATTATGAAATGAAAGAAACTATTGAAGGGTGAAAAAACTAGGACCACCTACCTTAGGTTAAAAGAAGCCATGCTTTATTACTTGAGAAAATACTATAGGTGACCAGATCTTCAATGCCACTTTTCTCTTGGCCAATCACATGAAGTTGATCACGTTCTATATGATGATGTCGAATCTTATATGTTTGCATTTTTTCTGTTACTGTTTATGAAAACCAGAATACACATTACCATAGGAACAGTGTTTGAACATGACCTATTCCGGCTATTTCCTTCTTAGTTTGCACTAATATTGACATTAAAGAAGTCACAATTTCCAATTCTCATGCTGAACCTTTTTGGGGGGTTTATTGTCTTGATCTTTAAAGTTCTTACTTAAGTTAGCCTTGACGCATTGCTGATAATATATTGTGCTTGATAGCACAGTTCAAAATACTGGAATTCGTATTTTTTAGTTAAAATACCAAGCAGAGAATAATTATGATTACACTGTTTTGGGAATTTAGCTTGTCATTCCTTGTGTCTTTTTGATATTAAATGAAACTATAAATGACCTTATTTTTTCAGAAATGCTACGAAAAATTCTATCAAGGTATTTCCTCAGTCACAAAGCAATCCCTGATGATGCATTGTAAAAGAAAACTAGTTTACTACAGACAATATATATAGAAATAGCTAACATACACTTGGGAATATTGAAGCCAGTTCATGCTTGGGACATGTAATATCTTCTCTTAATTAACTATTAATTTTTTTTCCTTTCTACTAAGGATGTTCTGAAACTAACAATGTCTCATTAGGGTATTCTAAAATTTTAGAAATTCAAACCTTTGTTTGGTTGGCTTGAAACAAACTATATTTTATCATTGACAAAATACTTACTGGATCTTTTCATACATTCAGCACGAGGAAATCGCCTCAAGTAAGGAGTTTGTTCTATATAAACAAAACTCAAGTGCATGCATACATTGTTTTTCACTTATTATGTTAGCCTTTGGTCAGTGTTCTGAACCGTATCTAATGACACCTTTGCAGTTTTTAGAGGATTTCATTAACGGTGGCGAGGTTGCATCTTTCTTGGACTGCATCAGGCTAACTGCAGGTCCTTTGCTTGCTCTTGCTGCTGCAATACCCCCTGCTCGGATGTCTGGTCCTGTTTCTGCTAGCACTACATCCATTCCTAAGCAGAGCAATTTGATCCCATCACAAGGACTATTACCAAGTGCTCCTTCAACATCTGCTATAGGATCTGTATCTTCTGCACCTGTAGGAAATGCTGTTGCCTCCTCACTTGGTAGCCAGAGTCCTCATCATGCTGCAACCTTATCTGCTGCCATCAGAGGTGGTTCAGGCACTGTTCCAAGCTCATTATTACCTATCGACGTCTCTATAGTTCTACGAGGTCCATATTGGATAAGGATTATATACCGTAAGAAATTTGCTGTAGACATGCGCTGTTTTGCTGGAGATCAAGTGTGGTTGCAGCCAGCAACACCTCCCAAAGGGGGGCCTGCAGCTGGTGGATCACTGCCATGTCCACAGTTCAGACCTTTTATTATGGAGCATGTTGCTCAGGGTCTTAATGCTTTAGAACCCAATGTAGCTGGTGCCTCACATGTAGGTGGGCATTTCAACTCAGGCAGTACCAGCCAAGGTCCAGGAACTCAACTAATGGCACCTAACAGCAACCGCCCAAATGTGGGACCAGGCAGTGGAATGCTGAGGCCAAATTCAATAACTGGAAGCCAGGTAACTGGCAACCTAAGCCGAATTAGCAGTGCTATCTTGCCATCATCTGGTATGCCTTCAGGGGTCTCTGGAGTACCTGTACGTGCCGGTACAGGTGTCCCTGTACATCTTAGAGGGGAGCTAAATACTGCCTTCATCGGGCTGGGAGATGATGGAGGTTATGGAGGTGGATGGGTTCCCCTTGCTGCCCTTAAGAAAGTTTTACGAGGAATTCTTAAATATCTTGGAGTTTTATGGCTCTTTGCGCAGCTGCCAGACCTGTTGAAGGAGATACTGGGTTCAATCCTAAAGGAGAGTGAAGGTGCACTTTTGAATTTGGACCAGGAGCAGCCAGCTTTGCGTTTCTTTGTGGGGTTAGTGATGAATCTTTATTTCCAATTTTGAATATCTCTTGCTACAATCTTTTCAATTACAGATAAAATGCTCAAGTATTGATACCTATTAGTTTAGATCTAACACTGATGTTGGATTTTGGAGACTCAGTTTCTGGTAAAAAAGCAACTTCCATGTGCATGGAACTGACTAGGTCAAGTAATTAATTATGATAAAATGGGCCTAAGCGGCAATGCAAGCAATCATGGAGATTCAATCAATCTAGAGAATCAAGAAGATGTAATTAATCATTATCAAATAGTCTATGCAGTTCGAAGTGTTTAGTAGGATACAAGGTTAGAACTCAAAGCTGAGATCCATGAGGCTCTCACGCAATCAAGTACACCCAGTCATATCTTGAATTATCTTGAATCTGGTCTCCTGAAAGAGTTGTTGCATGAAAATTTGAACACCAGAAGTTCTGATGCTTGCTGAGATTAGCTTAAAAGGAAAGGGATTGGTTAAGAGTCAGAGTGGGGTTGAATTTGTGAATTTCAAATGGCCATACTGTTTTAGGATTAATATAAACAGAATTGGCTGTTCTGATATGACAATTCAAGTCAGTGGTTCAACGTCAAAAGGAATAGGGTTCGGAAAAAATAGCAAGTGCATATGTATTATTTGAAAATAATAAATTTGTACTTCAAATAATAAATTTGTACATACACCCCTTCCATTAACAGCCATGTAAATTAACATTGTAGCACATCTTTGCAATGGTCAATTTAGAGGTCTTAGATTTTGAGTAAAAGACTTGCATCAGATTTTGAGTAAAAGACTTGCATCATGGGTAAATACTTACTGGCCGTAGCACATCTTTGTAATGGTGAACTTAAAGATCTTAGAGTTTGAGGAAAATACTTGCATCATGGGTAAATACTAAATGGCAAAATATGAAACCATTGATTACTTCTAAGGAGTGTCTAAGATCATACAGTCTTGCATTCTTTTGATATCAAATTTGATACTAGTAAGCCTAATCGGTTCATTTTATATGCAGATTGATATTGGTGCTTCTGTAGGTTCTAAAAATTTAATTATTGATATATCGTATTTTGTTAACAAGGACTAAAAGCAATGCATTTTTAACAAGGATTTCTGCATATACACCCCTCAATTCTTTCATATTTGCAAAACTACGCCCCAAATGTTTGTGTTTACAAGATTATCCCCCAATTCTCTCACACTGAGCTTTTCTACCCCTGCCACTTAATTATTTTAGTTTTTAAATGAGAAATTGTCGTAAACTGATTGGAAATTATTGAAAAAATTAACATTGTAATGCTTTTTTCCATGGTTTTAGCGCGGACGGGAATCGAACCCAGGCCCCCCACGAGGGAACGACACGGCTTTGCCTGTGACCTACTCGGCCGCCCCAACAGCGTCATGCTTAAAAACCAACATTGTTAAGTGGGACGGATAGATAAACCCAATTTGTGAGAATTGGGGGGTAATCTTGCAAAAACCAAGATTTGAGGGGTAAATTTGCGAGTATGGAAGATTTGAGGGGTATATCTGAAGAACCAAGATTTGAGGGGTATATCTGAAGAACCCCTTTAAACTAATGAATATGCATGAATATTAATGATGTGACATGCAATTGGTAGCTTTTTGAAGGCAAATTAAGCAAAATTCTAGCTTTTAAGCTTATTGTTTGAAATTTAATTTCTAAATGCATACACATCATTTACTTAATATTACTTTATATCTACATCAATTTACTTTCAAGGAAAAAGTTTTAGCAGCAGAGATAATGGGCGGTGCATCCGCTGGTTATATAGCGTCTTTTGCCCAACAAACTTCAGTGGTTCCATGATAGGCTATTTGGGCCTTCATCCTTTTGCAAACTTGGTTACTGGAAGTGGTCTTTGACCCTAATGACTCCATCCAAACCCCTAACGAGCAAATCAGAAGGTTCAACCTGATTGCTCGATCTTACATATTACTTGAAGCAATTAGGCTCTGGATGGTTCATGTGAATAGTTTTGAATTCTTAAAGCTTGAGAGATTAATGCTGCTTTGGCCGTCAGTGGGCTTAGTAGTTGCATCTTATTTGCCTTAAGAGCTATAACAGACATGGACATGGTGTGGGGGGGGGGGGGGGGAGGGGGGGGGGGGGGGGGAGGGGGGGGGGGGGGGGGGGGGGGGGGGGGGGGGGGGGGGGGGGGGGGGGGGGGGGGGGG
>JBAKGM010000002.1:14218194-14236848 GCA_037177215.1 Asparagus racemosus | reverse complement strand
TTTTTTTTACCATACAACCTAAAAAAATAAACTTAATATAACGATAAAGCTTTTGGATATCACCGTGAAATTGTTCAGACCCTTTTTCAGGTTGTCTATCTGCAACAATGGATTTTCACTCAAGGATCCACCTGCAACGATACAACTCTTTCTGGAGGTCTATCTACAACAATAGAACTATAGGGTTAAGTTCAATTTGGCAATAGTATAGGGGATCTATCCGCAATTAACCCTTTTAATATCTTAAAAAGTTTGCAGAGGATTTGTGTTTCAATAGATCTACGAGATAGATAAAAGATGGTGTCAAATTGTTGTTAATTTTACTACGACAGATATTCCAAAAGAAGTAAAAAAAAAGTTTCATTCATCAACTGATCAATATTATGGCATCCTAACGACCAGTTTTAACTGTACCCTAATCATACAATTCTGACCTCAATGATTTATTTTGATTGCAGGTTTCTTGAGGGTGATTTTAATGAATACATCACGCAGATTAGGAAGCCTCATGTTTGGGGTGGAGAGCCTGAGTTGCTCATGTGTTCTCATGTTCTCAAGTGAGCACAAGGATAATCTTTGCTTCTTTCGTCTTTCTTTTCAGGGCTATTTCAATATTAGTCCCTCAAATGTTTTATATTATGATGTTAATCCCGCAAATCATTGAAATTGCTATTTAAGTCCCCAGATCATATGTCTTTCAAATTTCCAGGAATAATGTTCCTTCGTCTTAAATTGTTTCAGGGTGGAATGCCAGTTACGTTTCTTTTAATATAAACCTAAATCCATACCCATTTAACTAATGCCCTTTTTACACACCCCAATCCGTTTCAATAAAACCCACCCCAATTTGAAAATACTTATATGACCTAGGGTATCTATTCGCGATTTCAATGATATGGAGACTAATCTCAAAAAATCTGAAAGGCGCGAGGGACTAAGATCGAAATAACCAGTCGCCTTATTCTTCCCTGACATTTTCCATGTTTTTTCATGAAATGCATTGTTATTTACAGGGCACCGATCACCGTCTACATGTACAAAGAAGGCTCTGCTGGCCTCAAGATTATATCAGAGTATGGTCAGGAGTATGACACAGATAATCCGATCCGTGTACTGTACCATGGGTATGGACATTATGATGCATTGCAAGTTCCCCTTGGCAGAACACAATCCAAACTGTAAGAATGCTCATTAATGGTTAAAATATTAACAATGCTTCTCGTCATGCTCTGAAGCCTTGCTTTGTTGATTCGAACTCAACAGGGTTGAAATAAACATAAGGTGATTCTCTCAAAGACTACCACAAACATTAGGGTATGTTGACATGTCCTTCATTTTACGAGATTTATTGGTACGTAGCTTTTTCAGATAATGTAGCTTCTTACTTCACAAATTTGAGGCTTTAACAGGTGTACGAGAGAGTAACACAAACAACATGAAGCTTTTTAAGGGCAGAAGTTCAGCAAATCTCTTAAAGCTGATCAGCATGTGTTTACTTGGTTTTTATTTATTTATTATACATGGATGATTATTTGCCATGACAAAAAATGTAATATTCTATATTCTACGAGTTGTCCAAGAAGTGAAACATCACATGTTGTACTAAAGTATAATTATAAAAGCTAGGTATTTGCTTCTTCACATTGAGTAGAAATCCTATCTGAACTACTTTTATTCGGGAAGATGAGACAAAAAGCACGTGAGCAAAAGTTGGTGTGTTTTTGTCAATATACTTTGATAAAGGGGTCCAATTCAGCTTAGGGTCTGTTTGGTTTGGTGTAGCTGGAACCCCATGTTGTTCCAACTATATTAAAAACTGAAAGGTCTTGTTTGGTTAGATGTTGTTGCAACACCAAAAGGTTAATGCAACAAACAAATTAAGCCAAAGAAAGGGTGTTTCTACTCGTATACTGAATTTGAAAGAACATGAATAGACGATGCACTAAGATACTCTAAACTTTCAAGTAAAAAGGAAAAGGGCAACAAAAAAGACACTAAGACATTTGAAACATAGCCCCTAATTAACCATTTCCGGATTGTGGCAGGACATAAATTAGTAAATAGATTGATTGTTTGAAATAAGAAAAATGATAACTATACTATGCTAGTTGTACTACTTTAGTACTCATCCTATGTGATGCTGAGGTAGCAAGATGATGTGTATGAGGTGTTAGAATAATTAATTGAATTAATTAGCTTATTAACATCCTCTTCTCAAACGAAATTCTCTCTTCCCCCACCTTTTTCATCTAGTCCAAAATACATGGGACTAGATGTTTGAGAAAGCAGTTAAGCAATTAAGTTGAGGGGTAACATTTAAATGAAAGGAAAAATGTTGTCACGGTCTGGATTATCAATATGAAGATAAGGTGGTTAGTTCTACAAAGCTGTAAACCCTTGAATTACATTTTACAAAGCAGCCAATACTTTGTTATGCAATTGCATGAGAAAATTTTTTGTGTTCTTTATAACCAACTTTAAACGTACGTGTTTTAATACCATTTATATTTTATGATTGAATAGAGCATGTAGTATTATTTATTCTAATTATTTTATTTTAAAATAGTTTGTTTTTAATCTGATTAACCAAGCCCAACTCTTCAACTCATATCTGAACTATTTTCAACAGATTAAATGAATTGATCCACTCATGGTCGTGTATCTTTAAGTTACATTTTTGTCTGGAAGAAAATACAATTGCTAAAAACAAAAAAGCAAAGAACAACTACAATAAGTGTTAGTTAATTACTGTTGGGTCTTCTTACTGAAATCACTTTTGCAAAGATGAAGCAGGACAATTATGAACAACTACAAAGTTGTGAAGGATATGTAAACCAGATCCATAATATTTGCTTCTAGCTCAGTAAACGTGCAACTCTGTTGCTAAAACAAAAGCAAAGAACATAATATTTCATTCAAACATTAAAAAATACTTTCAATTCTGATGACAGATACAAAGTTTTAGCCTGAACATATGGAAATAGCGGCAGAATTCGACAGACAGGATGACTATAGATCTTGAGTTGCATAAAATCTCTCGAAACTGTAACTATTGAAGAGAGGCTCTCAAGCTGCAGGAGCATCAGTCATTTCATGCTCCACAGGAGTTGGAGCAACAGGATAATACTGATAGTGCAACTCACCCACATCGTCCCCAGATAGCTTTTCCCAGCCTTTAGAACTGACATGGTAGACTGCAAACACAATAAATATCATGGTAAGAATGCATCCATAACCCGAATTCATGTAGGTGTTGCAGGCTATAAATTTATAAAGGTTTTTAGAGGGCTCTTTCCTAGAAACCACCTTTAATATAGGGTCATTCTTGACTCTACAGAACTCACATTTGAATGTCAATTATACACAACCCACCTTTAAAGTGGGGTTGTATTGCAATCAACCACCTCCCAATCAATTCTTTTCACTGAAAACCCAAAAAATTCCTTAAAACTCACATTCAAGGCAAGTGACACATTTTGTTAATGTTTAGGTCTAGTTAGGATACAAGTCAACATACATTGAATGTGAAATTTTCAAGGTTACTTTTGGTTTTTTTGTGAAAGTTTGATTGGGAGGTGGTTGATTGCAACACAAACCCACTTTAAAGGTGGTTTATGTATAAATTGACATCGAAAGGTCGTTTCTGTATGATAACCCTATTTTAAAGGCAGCTTCTAGGAAAAATACTCTTTTTAGATATTAGTCTTTCAAATCTTCAATAATTCCATATTAGACCCTCAAATCTTTGAAACTTCTCATACATCTCCCAAATCATATGGGGTCTTACGATTGGTCCCTCAATGACCAAAATATACTTCGGCCAATGTTTTTTTAAGTTCAGAGGGGTTTTGGGTAGGGGTGCATTCGGTCCGGATACGGCTCGGATATATGATTTACCATATTTATATCCACTTACCAATCACAAGTATGGATATAGATATGCCTCGGTAAGGAAAATTTATATCCATATCAGCTAAAATCGAATACGGATATACATGTGGATATCTAAGCGGATATGCATGCAGATACAAAATGGATATGAGAAAACTAGATAATTTTGAAAAAAATAGAGTTAATGATGCAAGAGAGTTCATTAATATGCTCTTTATATTTGAAAAGCTAAGATTAGATATCTTGATCAACAAAATTAACCTCAAATCCATTAATCTAAGGATTAAAACTGTTGCAATAGTATGACCAACATGTATTCAGATATTTCAGATACGAATGTAGATATTTCACTACATAACCATATCCTATCGGTTATAGATTTTAGTAGCCATATCATATCCTAACGTATACGGATAATTTCCTTTGATACAGATATTTTTGTGCACCCCTAGTTTTGGGGGGAAATAAACTGAGGGTGTTTTGGTCATGCAGGTACCAAATTGCAACACCCCTTTTAGCTTTTAATGGATTGATGAGCAATTTCAATTATTTGAGGTACTACGGAATTATTGAAAATTTGAAGGACTAATATCTAAAAAAGCTCAATTTTATATTTTAACATGTCTCGACAATTTGAGCGCACTTTTCATTAAAACCTGGACTATTTTATGCAGTTGTAACTTTTTTTTTTGTCAATTAAACTTAAAAGTGAAGAGTTGAACATAGGTTACTATACATGATGTCATCTTACAATCTAATTCACTGTAGCGTACAATTGCATGCCAAAGTGACAGGTAACAAGAGAATCTTGATCATTTATACACTGTGTGCTACGAAAAGAACCTGTATATATTTTCTAATAAAATATTTACACATTGGCAATGATAATAAACCAGCAAGAGTCTCATCCTAAATGATAAGGTGGAGCATGGATCAGAATACGAATCACTTCAGTCAATTCAACCCCAAGTTACTCACATCACATGGACACAAATTCGTTACAAAAAGATTTAATAGAATAATATTGATAAGTTCATTTTGATATGGACCGAACATACCGCTGACAACTCCACCACTAGCTCCATCTCTAAACGTTGCATGATAAATAGCTCTGCGAGCCAACTCATGGGCTTCCTTAACTGACATGTCATACCGATACCTGGTAGAGTAATTTTTATTTACAATGAGAACAAAATCACATCAAATGTTCAATCATGATAGGTAAAATAGTAATTATTAATAGGTAAAATAGTAATTATTAACAAATAACTACCCCTTATCCAGCACTCCATAAGCATACGGTGACCCTGAACCCACAGAAAATCTATTCCCTTTCAGCCTTCCTCCTTCACTGTCCACATAATATAATCCAGGACCCTAACAATCAAAGAAGATATTAAATCAGACAAATGGAAAAATGAACGGTATACAAAGTAATTTTACAGCTATGTGCATTATTACTGTTTCGTCCCATCCAGCAATCATAGTCCCTACTGAAAGGCCCATTCCACGATATGAATAAAGAATATTAGCCAAAAGTTTTGAAGCACCGGTAACTGAAATCCTCCGTTTGTTGGCCAATTCATGTAGTCGGCACTATACAAAACAAGAATCAAAGCACTTAAGATAAAAGTAAATTGATTTTTCTATATTCAGTATATTTCTACAGGCAGTGACACCTGAAAAGCTCATTATTAGAATTAAAATGTGAATTTTAAACCTTACCTTGATACCAAGATTTCTGTGCCAGAATTGACAATCTGCAGCACCTCCAGCCATTGTGCCAATCATGTAAGGATTTATTTCAATGATTTTCTTTACGGACTGAGAGGCTGCACACAGAGGGAGGAGCAAGAATTGAGACAGCCAGATCAAGAGATATTAGAGCAAGAGCATTATGAAGATTAAAGCTACATGAATAAATTATATTTTTGTCATCGGTACAACAAGCAATCTGTTTCAAGGTATCTTCCAGCATAAAAGATGGTATCTAATCAGATTTGGCTACAAGGTCAGTTCAGTTGCAAGAAATTTGAATTTCAGGGTTCTCAGTTCCTGAATTTGCCTTAAACCCACTATTCAGTGATGAATGAGGAAGCTGTTCCTGTGGATTTGGAATGCACCAGTCATGTAAAAATAAATAAGAGAACTTTGTTTCTTGTTTTGGAAATATATATCTTCCCACCCTCTGGATGTTAAACTATATTGAAGTTTGAATTTCCCCTTTTTCCCAAAATATATCGCAATACTGATTATAGCTAATTCCCCCTTTCTTCCCTACATCTACTTGCTTTTTTCTGAAAAAGATTGTTTCGATAATTTTACACATCAGTGAAAATACTGTCGAAAATCTGCCTACAGTCACCATGATTAACAAACTATCAAAAGTTCAACATACAGGAACTTGTGTTATCAGGAATATGTCATGGATCTGAAATATAATCAATGTGTTAAAAAAACATTAATTCGCATGAGCTAATTTACAACTACAAGCTCTGTTGATCACAGTCTTTTGTGCTAGTTATAGGCTAAAATCTAATGCCACACCCCACACCTAGAGCTTCTCACTACCATTTCATATAATATCCTATCGCAAGATTTATTTGCACATGACAGCCAAAGTATCCATAGTTTTTAACATAATAACAATAGCTTATTGCATCTTCTCTTTTATATGAAGCATAATTAGAAAACCTGATCCAATCAGGGACATCAAAGGTACTAATCTCTGTATCCTCCACAAGATTGCAAGGGTGTCTCGTGGCCACTAATTTTTCTCAAGCAAAGACCATTCTTGAACATCATTTGAGCAGATGAAATGAAATACCTGTTCTTTAAATTATACTAGGAAGCCAGCAATCAAAATATTATGTAGATAGAACAAAAACAGCACACTAAGCCTTCTCACTAATGAGGTACATTGCATCCAAAAGCAGAATGGCAAGGATCGTCAACTTAATGCATCCCAATTCCAAATTTGAATCATGGAGATTTATCACGCTCAAAATTTAAGTATAAGTTTCATCCATTCAATATTTTTTAAGACTTACAATTTAAAGTTCAATAGAGATTATTCTAATATTAGAGCACACATCATCTTCACGCCACAATCACATTTGTTACGCAAAATAAACAGAGTGAAATAACATTATATTGAGGGTGCTCCGTAAAAGACCGGATGAAAGGTTTAACACGAGCAATAAAACTATACAGATAAACAAGGATGTCATTGCGTAAAAAGGTATAACAAAATCTAGTTTGTACGGGAAGAAGGTGAACAACATAAATCAACAACCAGTGTTAACACCTCCAATAAGGTAGCGAAGTTCATAATTTTCCAAATCAAAAGTCAATTAAGACTAATTTTTTAAGATAAATAATCAAGCACGAAAAGACATGTTTATGTATTTTCACATAGAAATATGTCAAGATAAATAATATCTACTACAAAATCACAAAATAAGGTCTTAATTCCTAATGCTAACACATCCAACATAGTAGTGGAGTTCGAAATTTCCAAATCCAAAGTCAAATCAATACTAATATTAAAGCAAATAAAATAAAAAACAAGGATTAGTTAGGGTCCTCAATAGGCTACTAAAAAGGCCTAATGGGTTTATTTTGCTTTTGGATATGAGTTATCACCTTATTGGGTATAAAGACATGATTGAAATGTTAAAGAATATAGGAGGCTATGTCTTGCATGCAACGCACAGGGTGCTTGCGAGGCGCCAAAGGTGCAGTGACGTGGGCGGCTTTGAAAACACTGTCAACAACCATGTTGACCATTGCCTAATCAAATGACTACATGGTTTCGTTTCTTAACCCTCTTTTGTCTAAACACAAGACCTGCAAAATATTAAATTCAGGACTCTAGGAGATCCTATAATGTAGGAGATCCTATAATGTAGGAGATCCTATTATGTTCTAATAAGTAAAGTACCTATAGCTCTATAATTCAGTTTACTTCTTAGTTTCTTCCTTTCTTTTCTGTACAAAGTCTCGAGTAGAGACCATCTCCAAGCCATAAAAGAAGTATAGAATCCCTGTTACAAGTACCTCAGTCCAACTAACTTATAATCAAATTCACTAATGCACGCCCACCCCACTTCGTACCTAATGCGGTTTCTCCCCCTACCCCACTTTGCATCACCCAGCCCAACCCAATTACAAGGGCTTACTTAGGGTTTAATTAAGTTGAGAGAAAAAAGTGCAGTCCTCATTTCTATTCCTCTTCTTCCTAGCTTTACTTTTATCATTCGGGTTTCATCTAGTTTTAGTGATACTTGCCCCTCTTTTGTCCGCAGTTGTTCTTGCTAAATACTGATGAGTTCTTCAGTTGTATCAAAGTGTTCCCGCTACTTGATCTATCAATTCAATAAACTAAAATTGTATTTTCTTGAATATAATCTACGGTGACATTTACAAACCATTAAACATAAAAAAGAAATATATTTCCATGAAAACTCATAAGCTTACAGATGTATCCTCCCATGCTAGCCCTAGAATCAGCAGCGACGATGACTCCCTCCTTGAAAATAAACGCCAGCGTCGTCGTTCCTTTCGCCGGCTTCACCATTTGAATCGCTTTCTTCTGGAACCCATCGAACTGAACCAAAAAAAAAAAAAAAACCAACAAAAAACTGATTAAAACAACGGTATGCAGAATTCACTGCAGAGATTTCAAGTGATTGGAGCTCACATCAGCACAAACGGGGAGATCGAAGGATGGAGGAGCGGAGAGATCGGAGCTGAGATCGTCGAATACGGCAGGGCGGAGGGCGGAAGATTCGAGGCCGCTGGTGTCTAGAATCATGATTCGAAGCGAGGATTTGGAAAAACCCTAGAGATCTCGGAGCGGGATCGAAACCCTAATTTTGATGAAAGCGGTGAACTTTTATTTTTCGGGAGAAAAAAAGCGAGTGATTTTGGCTTGGGAAGGAAGAAAGCAAAGGGGCTCATGCACGAGCGTTGCACGTGATAGTTATGCTTGCTAACGCATCGGGTCGGGTACGATTGGTAATTACCCGGTTGTTAAATTTTAATTGGAGAGTTTTTTAAAATAGACCTTTTTTGAAACAATATAAGCAAAATCGACCTTTTCATACTAAAGTTAGCAAAATCAACCTTTTCATACTAAAATTAGCAAAATCAACCTCCTTTTGGTTAGCTCATCACTGCTGGCCAAAAAGAGGTCGTATTTGCAAACTTGAAGATATAAATTACATGGGACTACTAGTCCCGTGTAATTGTGAAGCGCTAATCGAGCGCGATAATTAGACGGGATTAGCAGTCCTGTATATATTCCCCCCATATAAACACCCGCCCGTGACTCTCTCTCTTCACGCTCTGTGACTCTCTCTCGCTTTGACCAAATATATATAAATTAATATTACATGGATGCCACATCATCCGTCACCTCAACTTTCTATATTTTCACTTGTCGGTTTCCAAATAAGATTTGCAAATAGAAAGTAAAGAGGAAGTACTTTCTGCAAAAAGTACTTTTGCTTCACTTTCTAGTTTCCATCTATTTTTCGGTTGCCAAATATGCCCTAAAGCTTCTCAAAAATCCAATTAGAAGCTTGATAAATTTTGCATTTATGTTTAATATTTTGGGAATATCAGATTGTTTTACTCATCATATTTTCTTATTTAATGAAAATATAATTCACTCTATAGAGTAGGACATATATAATTATATATTTAATTTAATTTTATTGCATGCTCTGATACTACATGTAAGAAAAACTTGCCTAAATAATTACAATGCACGCAACAGAATTAAATTAAATATACAATGCCTCCAACTATTGTTATCTAGAACGATCTGCAAATAAGATAATTAGGTTTAAAAAACTTTAAGTAATCGAATAGCCTGAAAACTAATGAAGACTAGGCTAGGACCTTCTATTATAACTAAAAATTTCATAAGATAATTTTCCATCCATCAGGGAAAGTAACAAGATATGATCATATATTTATCCGCTACAATTTCATATAGGATAAGAGTTAAGTGTTGGTTATCTAGAGGGGCACTGGGCCCGGTCGACCCATGAAGCTGCTCACTTGCCCCACGTTTGATCTTGGCACGACTCGACCTGATGCGAGGCGGGACAGATTCGGCCACAGGATCGGGATTGGCTAGCCTCTAGTAACAAGAGGGCTGACAGATCACTTAGCCCATAGAGGCCAACGAGCGAGCTGGGCCTACGTGTAACTGGGCTGGCTCGCTGAACCCGGCATGTTGGCTCGCGTACAGTTTTTCCCCTTTATCCCTTGGACCTTTGCCTGTACATAATACAATCATTAAATCATCGCAGGAGCACAAAATAGCTGACAATTGGGTCCGAGAGGATGTCTACAATGGCTCCGCTACCTAAAGGGGTCTTTTGAGGCATTTGCATGATTTCCGCACGCTCATTTCCGGAAAAATTTCCACCGCACAACTGCACAAGTACCAATTATTTTTGGTTACCTCATAGCAATCGAAAAAAGGATATTATCAATTAAGGTAAATTACACCATACTCTCATAAACTTCTAGTTGGAGTTAAACCCCCGTGTACTTCAAATTTACACTAAACCCCCAACAACTTTTTGAAAACCCACAACATATTTTTTTTTGTAAATTACACTAGACGCCCAATAACTTTCAAAATACCTTTTATTTTTGGAGGGGTTATTTTTGTTCTGATTTATGGGGGTTATCTATATAACTCGGAAAGTTATTGGGGGTTTTCTACAATTCCAAAAAGTTGTTGAGGGTTTAGTGTGATTTTGAAAGTTCATGGGGTTTTAATGCAAAACACTTAAACTTCATGGGGGTTTAGTGTAATTTACCCTCAATTATCTCTATAGCCTTTTCAATTGATTTTATTTATTAAATAATAAAGAAAATTCATAAATTCTCAATTTTACACCTAATTGTAATACATGTATTTCTAGCATAGCAAGACAATATATTTTTGTAAAATTTATTTAAACAATGCACAATATTTATTCAAAATTTTTATAATTACATTTTATGATATATTTACTTTATTATATCTTTGTCATTTCTTATCTTTTATTTTAGAAAGTTATTGTTCATGAGGATAGTTTCTTTGAAAATAATCATAAACATTCTAAAAATCATATCTAACTAAATCTCAAAGAATACAGTAGAGATAATTTATATTATAACTTATCTAATTTTGGAACCTTTCCGGAAAATTGTATGCCTTAGATATTTTTCCCCAATAAAAACTAACTAAAGAAGCAAACAATTGGATTAAATTATGTCTGCAGTCCACTCATTTTTATGATTCTATCTTTGAGCTATGTAGGTACCTACTTGGCTACTTGATGGGAATAATTTCTCAACACAAAATATCTTTTGATTTTTATCCTTTAAAATTGTTTTGTTTTTTTTTACCCTTTAATCTCGTGTGGAAACACAACCCTCAATTATAGAGGCTAACTTAGCTCTTGGCCCTTGCTATTTAAGGGAGATTCCCAAGAGGGAATTCCCCTCAAAAGCCACGAAAGGCAACTTTTGGCAATTTAGAGGGGAGATTCTCTCTTGCGAATATCTCCTAACAGAAGAAATTTGATGGAAAGGGAATTTTCTCTATTCTCCCTCATTCAGTGTGTAGAAAGAATTTCTTTTAATGGGAAAATGTACTGTAAAAGGAATTTTTCTTGCTTTGTGTGTAATCTAACTTTTTGTATTGCCTAAGATTGGGGCATATTAAACCCTCCCGCCCCTAAATTTGATCGTTTCTTTATAAATGCAATTTGAATCCCTCATCATGCATTACAACTAACCGCAATAATTTTTCTACTTCTCTCGCATACTCTCATACTCCTCCAAATGGATCACTTTAACTACAACTCAACCTCTCTACAGTTTTATTCTTCTGATGCCAGTGGCAGCGGTACATCCTTTCACTACACTTTTGCTGCTGTGTTGCTGTTGGCGGCTATGGTGTAAACCCAACGGACACAATTCCTTTTACCTATCCAGCGTATACCACCACCATCGCCCCTATTGTCTCTAGCGCTAGACATTCACTTTCCCTTGCTCCAATGGAGTGGCAACAATTAACTGCCTAATTGCAAGCTCCATCTATTCCGGCTAGACATTCCATTTCTTATCCTCCACCTCTCCCTCCTCAACATCGTAATAGTCAAAAAGCTCAAGACACGGTAGTTCTAGAAACACAACTGGAAGAAGAAACCATGGAAGTTCAACCAGATGCAAAATTGTCCTCTAATCCAGCTAAGAGGAAGAAAAAATCAAATAGAGTAATCTCCAAAGAGTGGGAACACTTTACTCTTGTTGAAGATCCCAATGACGAAAATAACAAGATGTCTCATTGCAACCTTTGCAAAAAGGTCTACAAATACCCGAAGCACTGTGGTACTTGTGCCTTGAAGAGGCATCTTGACAATAAACGTAAGGATTTGGATGGCAAATCTGTAAACCAATCACCAAATAGTCACAGGTACAGATGGGCTTTCCATGTTCAGATATAAATCGGACATCACTAAGCAAAACTTAGCGCTATTTATTGTTCAGTCTGAGCTTCCTTTGTCTATATCTGAAAATGATTTTTTTCAAAAATATATTAGAACTACCTTTTGCCCCGAGTATAACAAAATTAGCAGGAAAACAATCACAAAAAGTGTAGAACATCTCTGGTCATACAAAAAATCTTTCATGCAGAGTACTCTATCAGTTGTAGCTACGAAGATAGCTTTGACCTCCGATGTGTGGGAATCACTCAATCACAATCACTACATATGTGTCACCGCTTATGAAAATTGGAATCTGTAGAAAAGAATTTTATCTTTCAAAAGATTTGAGTATCCTCATAACTCTCAAGCCTGTGCAATGCAATTGCACACACGTGTCGCGATTATGGCATAGAGAAAGAAATCTTCGCCATCTCCTTTAACAATGCTTCTGAAAATACTACTTCAATTACTCGTCTTGTGGAGATTTTGAAGCCCATTTTATGAGGTTAACTTTTTCATATTCGTTACGTATACCATATTATCAACATATGCGTGCAAGACAAGATGAAATTTTTAATGTGCATTTGCAGCTTCACGGTTCTATTCTTTGCATGAGGAGTAGTGGTCCTAGAAAGGTTTTCTTTAGAGATTGTTGTGTAAATTTTAGTTTGAAAAGAAAAATTCTTCCTCTTGATATCTTGACCAACTCCACCTATTACATGCTTAAGAAGGCCCTCCCTTATCTTGTAGCAGTAGATTCCTTTATTGCATGTGAGAACATATTAGATGTTTTCATTTATGATTATGAATGGGAACTTTATGAAATTTTTTGTGAATTCTTAGAGAAATTTGAGGCAGCAACGACAACCCTATCCAGTGTGTACCACACTACTATTCATTTAGTTCTTTATCATCTCAACAATATTGCTGAGTTGTTTGTAGAGCATAGAGATATCCTGTACCTTTCTAACACAATAAAAGGAAATGGAGCGTAAATTTTCTAAATATTTCAAAGAAATGGCTTACCTTTTCTATTTAGCTGTAGTGATGGATCTCAGGATAACGGTTGATAATTTGAAGGAGATAATAAAAAATTTCTACGAGAACATGGGTTATCAGCGAGATGTTGATACTGTAATAAAAAATATTAACAATACATTGGAAAGTATGTTTTCAATATGTAAAGATATTTTATTCTCAAACCTATGTTTTCAATATATAAAGATATTTTATTCCCAAACTAAAAAATGCGAAATTTAGGAGGCTCAACAAGAACCCCATCCTCATTCGGCTCTACTAAGAAAAAATCAAATTGGATGTCAAAATTGATTTCAAGAACCAAAAAGAAGCAGGCATCTAATACAAGTATAACAAAACTTCGTATGTATTTGGAGCGTTCAGAAATAATTGTTGAGGGTTCTTAGGAATCATTCAATGTACTAGCATGGTGGAAAGGGGAGTCACACTATTATCCTATATTTTCTGTAATAGCTAAAAATATTCTAATCCCTCTTGCCTCTACAGTGGCTTTTGAAAGTGTCTTTTCTCAAGGTGGATGAGTAGTTTTGCAATGGAGGACACAATTGACTACTGCACATGTAGAGATGTGTGTTTGCTTGAAGGATTAGTTAGACGCAGAAGAACGACTACAAGGACGGCGTGCGGCTTTCTTTGAGGAGGAAGATGAAGAGAATGAAAAAGATTGAACTCTATTACAAGTTGATATATTTTCTCTATTTTTATGTGCTTAAAGTTTGTTATAATTTATTCTTATATTTTTAAACTAGTGGAACAATTAGTTACTGCCCGTGGAGTAGGACTTTTTAAACCATGTAAAATCTCTGAGTTTGCGATGTTTCTCTCTGCCATTCTATATAAATATACAATTTTACTTAATAAAATTATTTTTTTTATTTCTATAATGGTTGCAATGCAGCTAATTACATATAATTTTTAAGTGTTAAATAATGCTTAAAAATTATTAAAAAAATAAAAACCATTTACAAAATCTAAAAAAAATAAAACATGGTGGGTCGGGCAAGCTGGCACGTGTCATGGCCCGCTTCACTTAATCTTCTCTCGCTGGAGGACTGGGTTGAGGTCTAAGCCCATGAACAAACGACACAACACGACATGCTTGTCTCGCTGTGGGAAGTGGACCGTCTCATCTAACCACGAAGCCCATGCGAGCTGACTCGCGGCCGTTGCCCACCCCTATATTTAACATAATAGCAAATTTATATAACTATGTATCATAAGGGCCAAAACTTTATCGGATTACAACACACTCCGTGGCTCTTCAGTTTTAATTTGGTACTTTTAACACCCTTGCTTTCCTAGTGAACCGCCTCATACACTGATGAATTGTTAATACTCAAGTGTTTAAGTTTTCTCCAATATCTCATGATCATGATCGGCATCTCGTTAGACTTTTTAACTAGACTTGTAAAAGATTAGTTCTGTTTAGTATCACTAAGCTTAGGTACTTGCATCTCCTATCTTTGTTATCTCAAAATGATATATGAGAACAACAAAAGCATGTGAGCTCATAGAAGATCAATGCTTGCTCATTCTATACGCACCGCAGCAGATCGTATTTTCAGGGTATTAAAAAAAAATCATGACAACTCAGAAGAGTTCTAGAAGCAAGAACATTATTCACAAGCAACTGAAGAGAGAGGGGAACGGACGTTACGGACCCAAATAATATAAGCATTGCCTTGTCACAATTATCTTTGATTTGAATTGCGACATTGTAGTCTTACAATTTTGCATTATTTGGAGAGATTTAGCAGAAATTGCAATGACTAAGAATGCATAAAAATGAGCATTTTGATACAAAGCTACTTCATTGAGTATTACTATATAAATACCAATTCAATGCTTTGTGGCTGCCCTAACATTCCCTATTGGTGGTAATACCATGACATCTCAAACCAAGTTTGGATTCCTATTCACTATCAAAAAGTGTTGGAGAGACCACAACTTTTTATCACAAGCATTAATTATCAAGTGGGTGATTCTGATTCATTATAAATCTAACACTCGTTTGGATCCTCTCCACTACAAGAAAATAGTGGAGAGACAATTGCAATATCACAATTCTTGTTTTGTTTAGTGGCGGTTGTGATTTATTTCATATCTAACACTCACTATACCCCCATGAATTGTACTATGTTTCTCATTTACGCTCAAAGGCAAATCACAATCACTAATTAAACACATTAACGGTCGTGGTATTGCAGTGCTCTCTCCACTACTTTTTTTGTAGTGGATAGTATATAAATCCTTCATCATACCCCCATGAATTGAGCTCATTCCTAATTTGCACTTAAAATACAAATTATAATCATCATTCGAAAACAAATGATTATGGTAAAGTAGTGGTCCCTGCACTCTTTTTTCAGATAGCAAAGAGGATCTTAATCCTCTCAAAACACCAAAAAAAGGTAATTGATAAGAACCCTAATTTGACTCCACACCCGTCGACAAAGTGTATGCGAAACCTCCATCAGATCGTCGACAAAGCAACCTAATAGCCCTAGAAACCCAAGACCAAATCCCAGAAATCTGATGAAATTAATAACTTCAAGATCAATGTCATTTATAATATTTTCTCCAAAATAAAAGATAAAAAACCCTAGGTAGGGCGGGCCATATATATAGCCTAAAAAGAATTCCGAATGCAATGAAAACTTCTTAAGCAAACTTTCCTAATAAAACAATTCCTAATAGACTCAAACTATCCTAATAAAAAGATAATTCTAGTAGACTCCTACTTTAACTTAAGTTCCTCTCTTGTGCACATTATTGTAATGAAGAATCACCCTACCTCCGGTACTCCTATTCAATGTAGACTCGAGAATCATATTAGAAACATGTATGTAAAGCTCAATAATTTCACAGATCCATGGTGTATTCATGAACTATCTTCAAGAGGTAACATTATATTTTCTTTACTTTTTAGGTACTACCGGTCCCTAGTTGGTCCTATCCTACCATGGTTAACAATTTGGACGATAAGTGTAACAAAGGATCTAGTTTCAAAACACTTCAAATGTTCGGGGGAGTAATTTCATAATATGAAGATTTTGGAGACTAATTTTAAATATTTATTCTTAGGATATGTTTGTTTGCATAGAAGTAACTATGAAGTAGCTGAAGTAAATGAAGTAGAGTCTACTTTTGAGAAGAAAGATATGTTTGTTTCTCTGGAAAAGCTATTATTAGTATTTCTTTAAAAGCTGATATAGCGCCTACATGTCAGCTCTACTTCTTGAATCTTTTTCCTCCCCTCAAGGCTTGAAAGTACATTGAAGGTAGTTGAAATTAAGTCAATTAGGAATAAAATCATTTTTGTATTTCATGGATATTCTCTATTTCTAAATAAAATCCTAAAAGATCATCTTTCTCTCTTCCTAATAATATTTATAATTGCTATCAAACAAAAAAAAAAGTAAATGAAGTGGAAGAAACACTACCTTCTTTACTTCAAAAAATTTATGAAACAAACAAGAAAAGTAGTACTTTTGCTACTTTCTATTTTATTAGAAGTAATAGATTTGATTTACTTCTTACTTTTGATTTTTCCTTATCAACTAGACATGCCTCTAGAGTAAACTAATTTCAAATATGAAATAGTTTGAGGGACTAATTTCAAGTATTAAAGTTTTGGAGGAATAATCCGGGCAAAAACCCCTATATTTTTATATATATTGTAAAAATCTAAGGGGACCATGACTATCCCTGATCCTGTCTCTGCTAATGAGCAACAACAATAACAAAGACTAAAATAGTTGTCACTTGTCATTCCTACAATTGCGACATCTCTTTTAGTATATAGTAACATATTTTTAAAAACAGATTGATCCTTTTATTTGTCAAACTTTTTTATTATCAACTTTTGAAAGGATTTAATCTTAGATAGATTTGCATTTATGTCTAACATTTTTTTGGGTGTAGTGAGTTTATCTCATCATATTTTCTTATTTTTTGGAAATAAAATTTATTCTGAGAAAAATGACAGATAATATTCTTTTTGGGAATTTAAAAGTACATATTTCTGAAAATTCATATTTTACATTTCTTATGCATTCATTATCACTGGTTTGTTGATAACTGTTATCGAATTTGATGTTGCCGTCAAAATGCCGCCATATGTTGATGTTCATTCAAATGTCATCTTCGGAACCCTTTTCCTCGCGCTGTCATTGTCGTCGATGTGCTTCACACTTGATATTAACATAGCTTGTGATTCCATGAGAAAAGAAGGTACTAAATCATTTACAACATTTAAAACACCTTGAGCTTCAATTTGATACTATTCATGAGCTTGTTTTATTAAGAACATGTGCATGATACTTCATTAAAGGTAAGGATTTAGTATTTTGATGAATTGCTAGTATTCGTCATAAATCTCAGTATATATTTCCTTATGTAACCTGATAAATTAAGTTCTCAAGTTTTCTCCAATGTCTCATGGTATTTGTTAAATCATTAGAGTTTTAACTAGATTTATAAAAGACAAATTCTGTTTCATCTCCTTGTTATCTAAAAATGAGATGAGGGAACAACAAAAGCATGTGAGTGAGGTCATAGAAGATCAATGCTTGCTCATTCATATGCACCGTATCAGATCCTATTTTCCCAAAGGGGGGAAAAAGCTGAATCATGACAGCTCCAGAGCTTTAAGAGCTATCACACTATTCACATCCAACTGAAGAAAGAGATGCACCCAAAATTGGGTTGTCACCATTATGTTTGATTTAAATAGCGACATTTTATTCTTGGGGCTTTTAGATGTTAGTACGTTAAATCATAGGTATTTAGATCTTAATCTTTATAGTTAGTTGGAGTTACAAATGTCATGTGATATTTTGTTCTCTTTAACATTGGGCATTAATGGACTATTATATCCCTCACGTAACAAACCCTAAACCCGCTACTATCTAAACCTGGCCCATTAGTATATAACCCCGGACCTATCGTTTTGCACTTCTTCCTCCCACTGATAAAATGTTAGTGAATCCATAAAATCAACAGTAAAATGCTTTGGAAGAATTCCCTATTGCTGAAACTAGTCTTAAAAATTGCCAAATTTTGTTTCTTAAAAATAGATAAATAGTTCAATGTATGGAGCTAAACATGGATATAAGCTGTTGCGAACAGAGTTCATCATAAGAAGCAGTAGATGGCTGAAGAAGACAATAACAAAAGTTAAAGTTGAAAAAATAGTAATGAAGTAAAAAAAAAACTTTTTGGG
>JBAKGM010000002.1:14189706-14207142 GCA_037177215.1 Asparagus racemosus | reverse complement strand
TTGAATTCATGGTATTTATATTTGTAAACACGTTTATGGTGATATATGAGTTTGTATTTAATTTTATACAGTTTATATAGGGACTGAAATGTAGCCAAGATGTGCACATTCAAAACATGCACAAGCAGTCCCGACTTTTAAGCAGCTAACGACCCGAGGAGTCTCTTCTTAAAAGTCAGGACTGCTAGTCCCGACTGTTAAGCAGAGCCCCTACTGTTCGTGCACGTTTTGCAAGGACTAGTAGTCCCGACCGCCTACACGGGACTAATAGTCCCGTGCATTGCAAAACCGACCCTTTTCAGAAGAAAAGGGTCGGTTTTGCCTATTATTTCTCCAAGAGGTCGATTTTGCACAATATATTTCGAAAGTGGTCGGTTTTCAAAATTTGTCCTAAACAATAATCAGGGTAATATTACATTCAACCTCTAGGTAGATAAGCTTAAAGGAAATGCCAAGAACATAGCAAGATGCTAAGTTTGAAAAAGTACAGCCATAGATACAATCTGACCTCAGAAAGTGGCAATGAAATGATGGTGGGTTCCCCATTCTTCTCATCTAATGGAACAATCTTCATTGGCTTCTTTGCACCCGTTTCCTTGTTTATCATGCATTTTAATAGAACAACAACCGTATAATCTGAATCCTCAGGTCTTTTATCTGAGACATCAAAAAGACAAGTAGGTAAAAGAATGATGTGGGATCTGAATGCACATGAGGTTGGCTGCCGTCAGAAGGATAGAGAGAATAGATTCTATCACAGCAAATTATCAAGACGCTCTATGCAAAAAAATTTACTTTATATTCCCTGCATTAGGACTACATCAAACTAATTTGATTATAAACACTGAAAAATGCGGTTACAGTAGCATACATTTGAAAGAGATATACACCACAGTATGGAAATTTTGATGCTATTGACTACCTATGTATGCATAAAGCTTGCTAACCTGACTGTCTAGTTCACAACAATTTCACATTAGAATAGGAAAGTTCTTAGTTCATGTTACTATTAGTTTGTTGGTGTTAAAATGTTTGTCGTTAAACTGGTTAAAGTTCTCAATTTGAATGACATGCTCCGAATTAATAAAATATGAACTCATACAAAAGCAAGTCCTTTCAATCAGTATACCTCCACCTGGGACTTTCAGCCTCTCAAAATCAACTATCACTCCCCATGTAACATGATCTTCAGTGGAGAAAGTTTGTTTTCGATCATCAGGAGTGCATTGTACACGTACAAGCCGGCCAGGCTGCAAGAATGGTAAACAGTACTTGGGGGAAAATACAATATCTCGAACATCATGTTTACAATTTTTGAGTTGCTGTAGGAGATCATAGTAATCTTCAACATCCTCCTCTCCTTCAATAATAATCGAATCTCTCTCAGCTTCCAAATCCTTAGCTTGTTTCTGTGAACAACACTTAAATTGATTAAGACCTAGAAGATCACGATAATGAGACATACAGCCCCCCCCCCCCCCAAAAAAAACAAAAAAAACTTGCTTAATGCTTTTTATAAACTATTAAACGAAAATTATGTAAAATAAATCTATAAACCACAATAAGAGTAATATTAAAAAGAAAGATGATCAGATTTTCCAGCCAATTAGGACCCAAGGAAAGGTACTCCACCAAAGGAAAATCTAAATGTAATCAGGATTCTAGGACAATTAAAATTCTCTTTTTATTCAAGTTAGGAGATTAAAGCTAATGTTTAATTAAAATTCTCTTTTTATTCAAGTTAGGAGATTAAAGCTAATGTTTAATTTTTACCCTGAATGAGGCCTCAACCTGTACACTTACGCAATCACAATCTAGTGTATTTACTATAAGATGCTACAGACTTTGGACAGTAACATAAGTTTTCTTCAATAGTCAGTTTAACAAACCTCTAGATCAGGAAGGGCTCGATCAGATTGAAACTGATAAAAGGAATTTCTGAGAAGATTTTCTGGGTCACCGTCTTCGCACCTCATTTGATTCAAAAGCATATTGTAGCTCAGATGGAAAGCACTGATTTAAAGGGAAAAAGGATATAATAAATATATGCAATTTGTAGGAAAAATATTTCATATAATACAACTACAAGCATACAGCAAAAGTTTCAAATAAGCAAAAGTTGAGATCATGATCAGTGTAGTTATGCCAGAACGCAACACATCAATTACTGTTCTTAATATCTTATTAGATTCACAGCAGACACGCCCAGAAAAGGGAGGAGTTCCCACTAGGTAACCAACAGCCAGCACAAAACTTAGCCAAATATCTACAACAAAATGTTGCTAAAAGATTTGAAATAAATACTTTAATTATATAATTGTACTATATACTAAAGTTATTGGAGATGAACAGTGATTAACTACAGTTCATCTCCAATAACTCTAATATATAATATGATTGTAGAAAATGGTACATAGGAAACATGTGGAGCAGTGGCATTGCATTTGCTTTAAATGAAGTCATGAGCTTGATCCTTGCTAGCCTCAAAAATTTTCAAATTCTCTTTTTTTTGGCATAAAACAACCAATGTTTACCCCCATTTCTTTTTAAACCCAACAACTTCTTTCTATAAACCCAAACTTCTGCCCCTATTTATTTTAAACAATTTTCACCCTAAAATACTCCAGTAACTCCACTCACCCAAAGTTCTACCAATTTAACTTTGAACCAACCACTTTCAAAAAGTTCTTTTACTAATAAACTCAAAGCTTTACCCCATCTAATTTTAAAGCCACTCATTTGCAAAATCGATCTTGGCCCAAAAAAACTTTATGAAATTATTTTTAAACTCAATTTGTATTTCAGCGGTTTAACACATGGTGTAAGCTGCTATATTTTTCTTAAATTTGCCATATTTTTTACAAGTGGTTAGGTATGCGGTGATGCAAAATGTTTAAACCTTTTTTTTATTTTTTTATTTTTTCATACTGGTGCCACGACATTGCTAATTGTAGATGAGTTTTTTGTCTATAAACCCAAAGTATTACCTTGATTTATTTTCAATCTCACGCACTTACAGAAAGGATTTTTTTTACCTATAAACTCAAAAGTTTTAACACCATTTATTTTTAAACCTACCCACTTTCAAAGTCACTCTCAGACCCTGAATACTTGAAAGAATAAATTTCGACCCACTTTGGATGTCAGCAGTTCAGTACGATGTAAGCTACTATATTATTCTATAACTTGCTATGCTTTTTGTTCTAAATAGTTAAACATTCATTCTTAATAGTTAAACATACGATATAATTTTAAATAGATGTTTAACTTATTTTTGGCCTTTTACACGCCAATACTTTGTTACTGTTAGTCCGAAGAGACTTGGGATAAATACTTTGTAAGTGTTGCCATTACTGTTGCTATTTTATCATTGTTTGATGCTATACTAAAATGTGACCTCTCACCAGGCCTTTCAAGTAGGACTTACTGAACTTGGCTGTCCAATATGTTACAATGACTTGATTGTCACCGTGCATGACAAGTTTAATTATTACCTACCAGATAACATCCAAGTGTCCAAGGGCATTAATATCATATCATGGATCTTAAAGAACTTCAAATATAAAGCGTTGGAGCTACAGGCACTGAAAAGAAAATCAAGTGTTTTATCGCTTGTTATGATTGGAACAAAAGTTTCATATAAAACCAAATAAGAATTTAACCAAAACACGTTGGCCATCAAACTTTTGCTTTCTTGCTTTTAACTACTTCAATAAACTTTTTTTTTTAAATTAACAGAATATATAAATTCAAGTCATGGAATATGAAACTGGGTTGCAATCTTTTACTCAATTAATGTTACTTAACCATGTGAGAACACAAAATCCTATCTATGGGCAGAAAATAGAAAATGCCTTTGCGCGAAAAGCTTAGAAACAAAATGCAACAAACTATGCACTCTAAATGTGTGGCAGATGTTTGAACGAGTAAATTGATGCTAGGTTCTGAGAAATTAATCCTTGGGGTGACTACTAGAATGCACAAGCATGTACACCCACACAAAAGGAAGGATGAAAGATGGAGGGAGGTTAATAAGTATAATGAACTGGAGTGAAATAGACTTGACTTTACCATGTTCACAACAGATATTTAGTGCCATTAATACAAATTACTTAAATATGAGGCTGTCTAATAATTTGATAAGACATGAACTAAGGTAAAAAAAAGAAAAGAGAACTGCCAGATTTCTGTCCCTACGCAGCAGAGACTAGCTATTACTAGAAAGTGTAAAAATCACCAAGAGAGTACACATGATTCTTAGCTATAAATTGAAATATAATTGAAAGAGCAAAACCCTGGTGATCTTTTTCTTTTTCTTTTTTTTTCCGAACAGAGGTGTAATATTTTAGTTTAATCCTGACAAAGTTGCACATGTGCAAACATGACGCAAGTGTGGGTCAGGAAGGAGGGAGAAGAAGCTAGCAAGAAAAACCAGGAGGGTTAAGCTAGCAGTATTCTTGTTTAACAAGTATTGGACATCTATAAGTGCAAACATTATCTCCTAAAACTAATAAAATTAAAAAAAGCAAGTGACCGAACTTGGGGAATTTAGATTCCTCCCTACAGTACCAAGAATCTACATAAGGGTTCCTCCCCTAAATTGAGGGAAAAGGGAGAAGAAAGAAAAGAAAAGGCTATCCTTCCCAAACAGGCAAACAAAAAAAGAAGAATCAACCCTGTTCAGAAAACTTCAAATTAATATACAAAAAAGAAAATGGAATGTGTCTCCCACTAGAAAACATAATAATTTTATTTCAAATTAGAAATACTTTTATTCACAAATACAAGTAAAAGCAAAGAATGTGAGTCATGAGTATAGTCTGACACAGAAAAACAGCAGAAGAAAACAAATATACTATAGGTTTTGGGGAGAAGAACATACAAAGAAACAGAATATAAGGTAATATGTCAGCAGGTTAAAAAAAGATTTGATAATCATACCTATTTAAACAATCAGCACTTCCTTTTACCATCATTTTCGCAGTAGATGGCTCCATTTTCTCATCTACCATGAGAATGCAAATACCACGCTGATCAATACCTCGACGTCCAGCACGACCACTCATCTGAATATACTCCCCGCTAGATATCCATCTAAATTTATCCCCATCAAATTTACGCACATTTGTGAAAACTACTGTCTTTGCAGGCATGTTCAAACCTATACTGAAGGTTTCTGTGGCAAACAAACACTAAAAAAGAAAGTTTAACCTTAGCCATGATTCAAAACTTGCATCAAGAATCTGCTTAAATAAGTATCTAAAGAAGAAAGTAAGAAACAAGGAGTTTCCATTTTTGTATGTAAGGGCAACTGCATAGAATGGTAAATTAAGAAATAATGCTTCCGCATCAACAGTTAAAGGATCACTCCATCTTCATTCCCTCAACAATTTGGAACTAATTACATACAAAGCAGATTACTGTGGCTAAACAAATCTACTGAACCCTAACCAGTGACACAATTAGGCAATTTAAGATGAAGAACCATCAAACCTTGAATACACATATCCTAGCATTGTTTGGACATACCAAGAAAATAGGAAAGTTCATGGCATCATCAATAAGGGTTTGTGTTTACACCTAACCTGTATTATTTAGAAAGATCATAAAGCATAATTGGTTACTGAAACTCCTTCAGGTTTTAAAGACTTTCAATGGGGAAAAAGAATTTGTAGAGAACTGTCCATAGCCTTGGCAACGTATAATTTAAGCACGAAATCATTATTTTGATGCCAACCTTGATAAGCCCTTCTTGAAAGAGTATCTCGATAACTTCCTTTAAAATTGGCAGCAGACCAGAATGATGTACACCAATCCCACGTTTTAACAAGGGTAGCATATTTGAAACCTGTAGTAAGTATAGATAGCACAAATTTATTCCATCAGCAAAGAAATGAAATCAAGATACTAAAACAAAGACAAGAAAAGCATGAGTGTTTACCCAGCAACAAACAGGAAATTAATAACAAAAACTATGTAACAGAATAGAGGCCGCGGTGAGGAGAAGATACAGTAAAAACAAATAGCATCATCAACAGCTACTACCAAATTTCCATTCAGCCAAGTAGATTGAACCTTCCTTTTTTTTTCCTTCTGAAGCTGCACAATCTTACTTTTCTCGTTAAAGCAAGAAATGGTATCAGCTACAGTATAGATTATATTTCACGATTACAATTGTAAACAAAAATACTGAATTTTTTAGAAATTTTCTTGTAAGAAAGGATCTCCAACGACCAAAACAAACACAGTAGAATATGGTATCTCTGACATCTTAACAATATTTGTCCAGTGGCTCCCAAGTATATCCACTATTTTAAGTGGTTTCATGGCTATCAAGTAATATTAGTCCAACTGGTATGATGTATCTTATCGTTCTGCAAGTCCTACCCCTCACTGACCTAAGTAACTCCAAAGATAGCACAACAATGAATTCTTATCAAGGGAAATGGTGGGCATACCAACAAAAGAAAAGGGAATGTTCACAGGACAGATCGTAACGCAACATGAACTTAATAAAAAAATGTTTAATTTCACATAATCCCCCTGAACTTGGAGGTGTTTCACATAACCCCACTTAACTTTGTTTATCACACATAAGCTTCCTGAACTTTGGGTTTGCCTTTTTTCAATGGACTCCCCTGCCTGTACTTTGCAAATAACCAAAATGTATTTGAGAGAAAAAAATGCCACATTTTGTCATTTACAAACAACATACCCCCTTTCCAAATTTTTGGTATTTTTCTCACAAGAAAATTTCATACCTTTGCAAATTTTGTAATTATCATTTACAACAACATATCCCCTTTCCAAAATTTTGGGCTTTTTCTCGCAAGAAATTTTTATTTCTTTGCGAATTACATGTAGGGGTGTCCAGAGAGAAAAGTTTAAAGTTCAAGAGGGCCTTGTGAGACAACCCAGAGTTCAGGGGCATAATGTGAGATACACAAAGTTCACGAGGATTATGTCAAAAGGCCCCCAAAGTTCAGTGAAAACTCCCCAAAGTTGTGAAATTAACCCTAAAAACAGAAGGATGTTAGTTCCTCAACGCACAACATGTATTTTCAAGAAGTAACACTAAGCTAGATACATGAGAGATAGATAACAAGCTATGAGACAAGATGAGATAGATAACAAGCTATGAGACAAAATCTTGCCTGTGGAAGCTTCTTGTCATCATCAGAAAGCATGTCCATTGCGCTCCAAAAGATGGTTTCAACATTTAGTTTCTCATCTTCTTCATTTAAGTCCAATTTTGCCATCTACAGTCCACAGTTAAACATATCAAGCTATTTAAGTCAACAATAGCTTAGTTCTAACTACACTGAAGAATCACTTCAGAAGAATCACTTCAGAAAACGACAATGAAAAAGACTCTTGAATCAAAGGTATATAGTGTAATTTTGGATTAAAAGAAATGCATCACGCAAGCCCCACAATTATCAAATTCATCAATTCAGAAAGTAGTAAGAAGTTCGCATAACTAGTATCTGAATGAAACTTGGGCTGTAAGCAGATTGTTCATTCTTAACATAACTCATATTTTCATCATTTCCTTCTAGTAATCAGTAAAGAAATGGCAAAGACCACAAAATTTATGCGTAGATGTCTAGATAAGGAGAAATTTAAGATTAATTGCTTCCGCAATTTTATTATTAGAGTTCCAAGAAGTCGGATGTTATGAAAACGTATACATTATATGAAAAAAAAATAGCACTTGATAAATAAACAAACAGATCAGCAGGCATTACCTGCATTGCAAGAAACTCACAGTCCCTTTTGCTAAAACTGAAAATTATCACAGGATCATATTGTCGCTGGATTATCATTTTCACCATTTTAAATATGTCACTTTCTTCACTAGGCCTGCCTGATAGTAAACCTTTTTTCCACTTCCCATTTTCCCTTTTCTTATTCCCTTCGCTAGCTGGAACAAGTGCATTTAAAGCTTTTTGAAAACTGTCCTCCCTAAATTTCCCTCTTTCATCCACCACCAAATATAAGCCATCACCTCCAGAAGGAAAAATGTAATGCTGAAGTGGTGTAGGTCGATAATCCGTATAAACAATGTGACAAGGCTGCTGATGTACCTGCATTAAACAAAAGGTGATTGATGCCAGAAAAAAGTAATCGACCAAGGACAAGAACACAAAGCATGGTTGCTAAAAATAACGCAACAAATAACGAAGATATAAAGTAGATTATATTACAAACAAAGCCGATATATAATTCCTTCTCCACTTTGTAATGGCCATCTAAAAATTCAAATAATATATCTACCTAATGTTGCTGATGCTAAAATTGATAATAAAATTAATCAGCAGTAGGCTGCCGAACATCAATCAGAGACACTCCTTGTGATCTTATCATTATCATTTAAGTGTTTATAATGAAAATGGGGATGGTATCATGGTACAATGAACAATGCAACATCAAAGAACTAGACAATATTTTATGACCAGCATTCAACACCTGAGCAGGCACCAACTCCTCGTGATCTTATCGGCATCATTTAACTATTTATAATGAAAATGGGGATGGTATTAATTTATGGTACGATGAACAATGCGACATCAAAGAATTAGACAATATTTTAAGACCAAGCATTCAATACCTAAGCAGGCACCAACTTCATGGGCGAAATACCATGGCCAAGAAGGGAGATTGCAGAACATCATAGAAGGTTGGTCGGTGAGTAGATCCTACCTAATTCATCATGAATTTTAAGCTTGTCAAACCAAAAAAGCAAACCTTCAGATTCTCCTGGAGTTCAAGAGTCTAGAAGAAGAAGAGAAGCAAGCCGGTAGATTTTTTATTGGAACTTGTGTTTAAGCATAAATATATAGCAGAAGACTGAAAGGAAATATTTCCAGATCCTAGATCTTTAAACTCCAATTGAATCACAGGTAGAAAGCATCTAGTCTATGGATCAACCATACAAAAAAAACAGCTTTAAGACCTTTAAAGGAATTTATTTTTGAAACCAAATAATGCATATGCTTATTCAGCAACTAGCATCATAACTCAAGTTTTGTTTCCTTTAGTTATCAGCTTAAATTTGGATCCCAACTTAAACAGTATCAAATAAATTTGGATATAGTGGAGAGCAGACAGAAAGTTGTATAAGTGAATGACAATCAAAAATTAAAATTGTAACAAGAACCTTTGCTACCCAATCAGCAAACTCCTTCGCATTAGGAACTGTTGCAGAAAGGAAAACAAAACGTGAGTTCTTAGGAGCCATGACAATGCTTTCCTCCCAAACAACACCTCTTTCCCTATCGCGCATGTAGTGTACTTCGTCAAAAATAATCCAAGCAACCTCCCTCATAACCTCTGATCCTTTGTATTGCATACTACGTAAAATCTCGGTTGTCATGACCTAAAAAATACAAAAAAAAATTGGAAATGAAAATTGTTAAGTGCTATTCCAAAAGGAAGCCAAGGAAAAATAAAGCAACCTTCACAGTTTACCAAGCAGGAGGCACTGGGTTCTATAGTCACATCGCCAGTCATGAGACCAACATCTGAGAATTCTTCTTTAAATTCTCTATACTTTTGATTACTAAGAGCTTTAATTGGAGAGGTATAGATGACCCTTTGTTGGTTTCTCAATGACATGGCAATAGCATACAACGCGACAACCGTCTTTCCTGCTGATGTATGTGCAGATACCTAACCCAATAAAAAGATAATTAATTATGTAGATCCATTTATATAATATAGCACTACAATTCATAGGTAAAATCAGAAAACATACGCAAATACAACTGGTAAAATGACCAGTAAATGGCATTCTTGCTATTATTAAGAGGCTGTTTCAAACTATAAAGCATTGTTTAAAAAAACCGTTAGGTAACTCGTTATTTCGTGTTATGAAGCATGCCAAACCTTAACATTGAGTATCCTTTTGAAATAACTCAGTCACATTATAACTCTATGTTATACAATAAAACATACACTAGTTTAATATATTGTATGTTATTCTCCAATGTAATGTACATTATTTCAACACAATTCATCACAAAAACCTAAGAGTACTTTGTTTGCTTAAAAGTCGAAATAATTAAGTATTTAGTTTTGAATTTTGTTGTTAAACTTAATTTGTTTGGTGACTCTTGTGACTGTAAACTTATGATTTGTAAAAGAAGAATATACATATGTTACCTTGTGCTTATACATTTGATATTTTGTTGTCATACCTTTTAGTAAACTAGTACAGCATGTTTTGCATGATTTATCAATGTTTATAAAAGCAGGCCAGTACCCACTCAATTTTGAGCTGAGCGGTGCTTCTAGGGACCAAGAGCACCTCAGCTCCCCCTAGCTTTTTCAACATAAAAAAGCTTAAAAGATTAAGGCCCATACCTCGCACTTACAAAAGCCAGAACCAAACTTAAAACACTCTTGAGCTTTTTTTCCTAACGCCTGATGACAAAAAAATTCCCAAACCCTAAATCCTCCGCCTCCTCTCATCACCACTCAACATCCTCGTCAACTTGCATCGTTGACTGCCACCTTGTTGTTGTGGACTCGCCGCCATCATCTGCCCTCATCTAGCTGCCTCACCCCTAGTCATCTTGTTGAAATAGAATTGTATTATTTTTTTCCCATTTTATTTCTTTCTTTTCCTCTTCCTTTTTCTCCTTTTTTTCTCTCCTGTCAGCCTTTTCGCCTCCTTTAGGGTTTACAGCTATGCTGCATGGGTACAGATACAGGTACCGATACGAGACCCGGCAAATTTGCAAAAGGTAGAGTATGGGGACACTACTATATGAATATTTAGAAAGAGATATATTATACATTGAAATTAATAGTTTACATGAGATGAATATTTTTTATTTACATGATATGAGAATTAAAATTCCTATAACATTTTTATGTGTTTTTTATTATGTGGGTTATGAATTTTAAAAATGCTTGTTTTTTGAACTAGGCACCTAAATGACTGTTAAAATCATAGTTTGAAGCCCAACGAGTTTGAAGAAGTGAATCTGAAGTGTAGGAGTTACCTCCAAGAAATATTTAACAAGTGTTATAAATTAAAACATGTATTGTTTAATTGAGTAAATGCCTGAATAAATGTATGCATACATGTAAGGTGTATCCAAGGAGTTCGGGTATGGGTCCGACTACGGCTTCAAGATAGAAATACCCAAGTAAGATTTATCGATATTTTCACTGTAATTAAGGTTTACTGTCGATTTCTTCCTACTTAAGGCGTTTATTTTAGTTGAAGTTTGCTCTGTTTTTGTTCAACTGTTGTTCAATAATCAATTCATGTTCACTGTAATTGGGGTTTAATGTTGATTTGTTTCTACTTAGGTTTTTATTTTAATTTACATACTGTAGTTTAATTTTGTACATTTTTTAAGTATTACGCTAATTAACTAATTTTTATTGTTAAAGTATTAAACCAATTAAGTAATTTTTATTGTTAAAGTGTTAAGCTAATTAAGAACTTAAGTTTCCGTTCAGTGTTAATTTAGTTAAACTAACAGTAATAATTGAGATAGTTCATGTTTCTTTTTTATTCATGTTACCGTCCTGCAATTAAGTTTAAGATAGTGAGTTTTGACTGTGTGTTAATTAGAGTCAGTTTGTCGATGTACTCTTCTTGGACCTTATTCTTTATCATGATTTGATGAGTGAGTTAGTTGTTGTAACGTAGAATGTCGAGTGTTCCTCCTAAAGAGACTGCAAGTTCCATCACCCCACATCTGTGAAAGGCAAGAGGACTTTGGGAGACAACAGTTGGGAGTTTCGGGCTTCTTCCCGATCCAATAGTTTAAACATGGTGCAGTTTGTGTGGACATAAAGTCAAAGGAGAAATCTATAGATTGAAGAAGCATCTTCCAGGTATACTGGGGAACTGCAGAAAGTATTCCAATGTTGCATACAATGATAAGAAGAGGGTAAAAGCAGTGTTGGATGCCGCTTCCAAGAAAAGGCAAACGAATGAGAGGCACATCATGGACTTGCAAGAAGAGGCTCTATTCCAAATGACGAATCCAGTGAGTGTAGAAGAAGGAGATGGAATTGTCTTTGCTACAAGTTGAGATCATCAAAGAGATCTAGAGAACCAATAGTTGGATTGATGGATGCTTATACCGCTAGCGATCCGAGTTAGCGAAGAGGTTTAAGGGGAAGATGACCAGTCCAAAATTGAAAGAAAAGAGTGATCACGTCTACTGCCACTAGACTACATGGGATAGGCTAGATGGGCATATGAGAATGTCATTCCTTCATGTAAACTTCACAGACTCTTTAATGAAGGAATGCATCACTACAGAGGATTATGGCCTGAGCCAACCGGCGAGCATGTATATGTTGAGGGATTCATTATTGAAGCTTGCAACGGAAGGCACTAACTTCTCATTGAGGGAGCACAAGCGGTGAAAGACTGGATGTTTTATTATGACCGATGCTTGGTCAGATAGAAAGATATGGCCAATCCACTGCATATTAGACATGATTTTCCACCAGTCAATTGAGTGCTCCAGGACGTCGCATACAGGGCAGCATATTTTTGAATCAACAGATGCATGTGTTAAGCAGATTGGAGCACAGAAGTTCATTCACGTGGTCACAAAAAATGCATCTGTGAACATGGGGGCGAAGGTGCTTTTGAAGGAGAAGAAGCCGCAAATCTTTTGGACAGTTGTGTAATCTACAAAGTGACTTGTTGCATCATGCATAAGGAAGCTGGTCTTCTTCAGATCAACCATCAAGAAGGCAAAGACTCTTACCATCTTCATCTACAACCACCCAAGACCTTGTCGATGATGTGTCGCATCTGTGACAAGGAGATTACTCGGAGTCACCCGCTTTGCCACTACCTTTTGACTCTGCGGAGTCTTTATGAGAAGTTGAAGTTACGATTCATGTTCTCCAATGAAAAATAGACGAAATGCAAGCTCAAAGTGCAAAAACGTGGAGGGATTGCTTAGTGAGAGTTGATGGCACTATATGAGCAGGATATTGAAGATCTACACTCCCATGTTCCACTTGTTGAGGGTGGGTGACTGTGACTACAATCCCCTTTATGGGATTGTAGTAAAGGGGATTGTAGTAGGAATGCTTTAAGACATGAAGGGGAAGATTAAGGTTGCTTTGAGGAACAAGGAGGACTATATGCGTGTGCTTGATGTTATGGAGGTCAAGTCCAAGGATCCATTATATTTCCCCTTGCATATGGCCTCTAACATCCTCAGCCCTTACTAATTCTAGAAGGATGATACAATCAAGAATTGTAAAGAGATGAAGGATAAATTCTTAGATATGGCAGAGTTCTATCCCGAGTGGATCAATAAGTTAACATCTTTGTGGAGTTAGAAGTACAGAACAGGGAAGAGTTCATTTGAAAGGACTGGGGAGTGAAGGGTGGAAAAGTGAAACTAAATCCAATTAAATTGATTTTATAGAATAAATCACTTATAACTTATTTGTTTAGGTAGTGAATTCAACTAATAAGTTTGCCTTTTTAGTTAGTTGGTGGTATTTGAATGGTGACAATTGTTGTGCAAAACTTGGCGCTGAAGCTTTGTAAATTGTAACTTAACTAGCAATTCTTCTAAAAGCCAAAGAAACTAGAGCACATTTGAGACGGTAAACAAATATGTAAAATTAATAAGTCAAGGTTCTTCCTCTCTGAGTTTACTAATATATTTTTTTCTTTGAAGATCCACACAAAAATGAAAATCAGATTAGAGTCGACGAGATTGCAGACCTAGTGTAAGTGATGTTAACACCAAGCTCAAGCAGAAAAAGAGAGAAGACAAGGACATGCTGAAATCACATGACAGTAGTAGGTAGTAAAGCACGTGCATGGATCCTAGAAGGAGCTATCTCAAATTACAATGAAGAGGTTCATCAGGTTTCAAACCTTACTTGGAGAAAGGTGAAGGCTATATCTAGAGGGCATGAGGCTGCAGAGAACTGGAGGAGTGAGAGGATAAAAGCAGGACCTTCAACAATTGCTGCAAATAAGAGCTTATTGGTTCTGATGACAATGTGACAGACGAGAAGGAAGACTACATGGACATGGACTCCTCGGAGGAGAGCGATAACGTAGTTGAGAAGTTCCATGATAATGATAAAATTAAATGACCATGTGTAATAGACTATTTGTGTTTGGTTTTCTTTTATTAATATTATGGTTATTAGGCTTTTAAATTCAAGATATTATGCGGCACTGACTTATTGTATTGGTTTTACTTAGTATTAATTATTTCGTCTTGTTATGCATAGTTCATTATGAGTTCATTATGAATATATAATTGTTATGCTTTTTATAATTTTCTATGAATTTAATGTATTTATTTATCAATTATTGCAATGGAAAAAAAAAGTAAACCGCCTAGACACTAAGCGACAGGTTTAGCGCCTAGTGTTGCCTATCTCTTTCCGTAACCTTGTGACTTATTAAAATTTGGAAATTCTACTTGTTTTGTGTGATTTATTAAAAGATTGAGACTTGAAATTGACATGAAGTACTCATACTTTTGAATTAGTCATTAAGCATTTATGACTTATTTTGGTTAAAAAATAGTCATGGTGTATACGATAGTTGTGGTGTATTATTAAAAATTTTGCTGATTATATTTATTAAAATCATTATGAATACTAAATATTCAAACAAAAATAAAACTATGTAACTTTCGTTATGCGTTATGCATTACGTTATCTTGCATTTAACATTATTGAGAACTGAGTGTTGCATTCTGTGTTATTGTCATTTTTAACATTTCTATAAAGTACGAGTAGTATAAAAAGTCAACTGAATACGGGAAAAACTAAGAAGCTATAAGGCTTCAATTTTTAGACTAAATTAATAAACATTCAGAGTCTAAATACAAAAAAAAATTGTGCTAAAGGCTTTGTTTTGTTGTCTTCCTCTATATATAATAAAGGGTAAATTTCAGAAAAGCCCCCCGAACTTTGCTCTGATTTGCATAAAACCCACTGAACTTTTAAAATTAGAGAAAGCACCCCCAGAAATTTTTAGGATAGTAATCTTACCATGACGGATTCTTCACTATCAAGGCACTTAATAGCTTCAGACTGAAATGGGTCGAGCTCAAAAGGAAACTCCTTCGCCGGCTTTGAGTTCTCGATCGAAGGCTTCGACTGAGACCGAGCTTGAACGTAGTTTTCAGGATATGAGACGTCGTGGAGACAAGCAACAGGCTCGTCGACGCGAACTGGCTCATCGTTCCCATTCTCTTTACCCTTTTGAGATTTTTGAGGCGGCGATTTGAGATCAGGTGTTGGGGTTTCCAGGCTTTTTCTCTTTAAAGATGACATCTTTGGCAAGGATTTGGATGATGAGAGGTGATTGATTGAGATCGAAGAATCCCTAGAAAGAGGGTTTAGGGTTTTCCTTTGAGCACTGGAAGGGGAGAAATTAAATGGGATCTTTTAAATGCTCCATATACGATAGGTAAAGCGTCCGGCCCAAATTCTGCAAAACGGCCCAATACAGCCATTGAATTTTGTAACTAACGTCGATAAGATATGAGAATAATGGTAACCACCCTACATCTTTGGCAAGGTATTAGTCACATAGAACTAGAAACAGGGATATTTTTGTATAGTGTAGGCAAGTAGAACTTTTTTAGAAGTAGAACTGTGATATTTTTTGGGTATGTGAGTCGAGTAGAATTCTACTAGAACTAGAATAGGGATAAATTGTCTAAACTATCCCACTGATTGGTCTACTTATATATATAGCCATCAGCTTACCTCTCTCAAATTATCCTACAAATTGGTGAAGAAACAATTAGGAAAAAAGTGGAACAACGACCATTCCAAGGACATTGCTTTTTTTTTTTATTCTGTATAGAAAATTTGAAAGTAATAATCTTATATTTCATGTTCAATTTTCATGATTTATTAGGGATTACATAAGTATTCATCTAACATATGATCCCTTGAGCCTAATGCATCTGAATGGCACTGTCCAAAAAGGAAGCATCCAATAAGGAGTGGTGCATTCGGTCCGAATACAACTCGGATATAATACTTACCATATCCATATTCGTTACCCATCTCGGATACCGATACGGATACAGATATATCTCGGTAAAGAAAATTCATATCCATATCCGCTAAAATCAGTTACTGATATACATGTGGATATATAAGCGGATATGCGTGAGGATACAAAGCAGATATGAGAAAACTAGATAGTATTGAAAAAAATATAGTTCATGTGACACAAAAGAGTTCATTAATATGTTCATTATATCTAAAAAAACTAATATTAGACATCTTAATCATCAAAATTAACCTCAAATCCATAATCTAAGGATTAAAACTATCATAACAATATGTCTAATATTTACTCGGATATTTTGGATTCGGATCCGAATATTTCACTACAAAACCATATCTGTAATCATGCCCTATCGGTTATAGATTTGAGTGTTCGCGAGAAAAGTCAGTTTCTTTTTCATTGCACTTGAATCCATTACAGCTGGATGCGATTACAATGAATTCAAATAAAAAGGACGTCTTTTTATAAGACTTACAATGAAAAATCAACAAAGATTACAACTTATCCTCTAAACAAATGTGGGATCCGTTTATCGGATCCTCACTTGCGTGGGATCTTTGCCTGTGCCGGGGATCTTTGTCCGTGAACCGCCGCATGATCAGATCTTTACGTTGTCAGTTGAAGAAGATCAAATCTTGATCCCAAAGTTCCTTGCTTTTTTACGTCAGGAACTTGGATCTGGATTAGATCTAGAATAAAGGAGTTATTTCACGAAGGAAATAATAGCACTAGCGAATGAAATCGACTAAGTGATTTCACAGCTCTTATCGGGACCAAAACGAAGTTTGGATCCGGAGGAATTGATCGTCGAGAAAGAAGATCGCTCGTTGGAGAAGCTTGGATCTGTGCAAATGCCCTCACAAAGTCTCAGATCTGTGCTCCACGAAGTCCGGATCTTCGCAAAAAAAAATTCCAACCTTGTAGAAAAAATCTAGCCCCTTCAAATGAGGCGACCCCCGCTATTTATAGCCTGGGGGGAAATATCATGGTTCGGCCATATGGCCGAACCACCTCGGCCATATGGTCGTGGCACTTCGGCCAAGGCCGAAGCTCTTCGGCCAAGGCTGAAGCTCTTCGGCCTTGGTTGAGTTATTTCGCCCGCTAATTACTCTATTTTCGGTGCTTTCTGTGTTCGGACCTTCATTTCGTCGATTCTAGAGTCTGAACGATTCAATTCTATCGACGTTCGAGTCCGGTTTATGCTATTTCACTGACTTATACACCTTATCGACTCGCTTCATGTGTTTGTCAACTCTTTTGAGGCGTGGTTACGTTTAGATGGGTCGTCGCTCGTCAACTCCTTATCTCGAGCCATGTCTGGGGACCTATAGTCAATTTTACAAGCCTACAGATACCCCCTCCAAAGTATTTCAGTCTTATTC
>JBAKGM010000002.1:14175346-14188472 GCA_037177215.1 Asparagus racemosus | reverse complement strand
TGGGTGGATGGTAGAGCGAGGACTTCTTATTTGCAATTTGGAGATGTGGTTTGCTTTGATGTTACTTATAGAACAAACAATTTGAAGTTGCCATTTGCACCACTTACGGGTGTCAATCATTATGGGCAATCTACTCTCTTTGGGTGTGCACTACTAGCCGATGAAACGGAGAAGACATTTATTTGGCTATTTAGTCAATGGCTACAGTGTATGTCGAGTATAGCCCCCTTGATTATTATCACCGATCAAGACAGAGCTATGTGTGGCGCAATTCACAAAGTCTTCCCTCAAACCCGTCATGGCTTTTGTTCACGGCATCTTGGTAGGAGTTCCTTAAAACATCTTCAATCATTGTAAAATATTCATGCTGATGAAGTTTCTACAAGGTACAAAAAAGTGGTATTGTAAGGACTATTGTGGCTGGAGCAATGAGGATGCTGACCAATGCTTATGGGATGGTGACCAGCTATCGGCGAGGAGTTCGAGAACAAACCGCCCCTTGATTGGGCTTTGCTAGTGGGACGATAAAGGATGCCTCTCGACCCGATCTTGTGATTAGGCTGACAAGTACCGCCTTTTTAGTTGGCCTCGAAAGTTGTCAACCCAACCCTGCAGAGTGGATGAGTGGGGTCAACTCAAAAGGAGAGTTCGAGTGAGAATGTCTCTCGACTCGACCTAACTTAGGAATGGACAAGTGTCCATGCTATCCGAGTGCCCTGGCTAGGGTGAGCTGATCTAATGATTAGTGTTAACATGGGACGCGTGTCGACTCCTCATTGAGGATTAACACTTAGGTTATTTGATGACGTAACAGATCCTATGTAGGGTTTTTTTACATATTAGTCCCTTAAGTCTTCAATAATTGCATATTAGTCCCCCAATCCTTAAAATTTTCATATTAGTCCCTCAAATCATATAGGGTCATGAAAAATGGTCCTTCTAGCTAACACAATTAGATTTGAATGGAATATTCTATCAATTCTAATAATTAGAGGCAAAGTAACCGTTTTATCCCTCTATTTTTATCTCAAACTCATTTTTTAATGGGCTAAAACCAATTATCCACTTATAAAACCCAAACTCACTTGAGTCTTTCTCCAATGTTTAAAAAAGAACCTAGCCCAAAGTTGAGCTTTCACATAGTTTTGAAATGTTAGAAAGAGGGGTAGTTTGGTGATGACAGATGTTGGTTAGGAGTTAACCAATCTTAGTTAGCTTTTTTGACTGAAAAACTAACAGAGGGACCATTTTACAAGACCCAATAAGATTTAAGGGATTAATATGTAATTTCAAGATTTGAGGGACTAATATGCAATTATTGAGGCTTTAAGGGACTAATATCTAAAGAGCCCTATATATTATCGGGGTGGTGTATGCCCCATAGTCTCCTTCTATTGGGTTGGTGTACACCACCATGGTGCTTATTGAGCACCTAAGAATTTTTCCATTTTAAGGTCTTTTTTTTTCTTTGAGAGAAAATTATATTAGACCTTAGTATTTTCCCCAAATTTTATTTTCCTCTCATACCTTTTCTCTATTTTTTTGGACCTTGGAACTGAATTGATGATTATTCCTATTATAACCACTAAATCTTCTACTAAATAACGAAAATCTTTTTCATTGTAGCGTCAACATATTACATAATCTTTACATGAGGGATTTAGAAAATCTCTACTGAAGAGAGACTAAATAGTTCATGCTTTCAATCGCAATTGTTTATCATCTAATTGGAGTTTGTAATGTCTTGAATAGAAAACAGAAATGATTATAGAAATATCATGAGCAAGCAAAATAAGTTTATAGAAAGAGAGAAATTCCTCTCTTTTTCCTATATTGGTCAAGGGGTAAGTACTCTTATTTATGATATACATTTCAGGCTCATTATAAGTATTACAATCATTGAGAGCTGCTTGTGATCATTCAAATTATGTCTTCTTGCTTCTACTATATATTATCCAACCCATAATGTCTTAAATTGTTCCTTGATTTCAATATGGTCCAAACTTATAATTCTTCCATACAAATTTTCTCCTTGACATGTAATAATACACTAGGATATGATAATAATTGTATTTATAATGAATCAAAATCCTAATTTAAATAGCTATGGGGACTAAACTTTCAGAAGCATTGAACAGCTTATATTCCTTTGAAAGACACACATAATTATTTTCATTACTTTGAGCATTGCTATTACGATGAGAATCACTTTAACGAACACGCATTAGAAAAAAAAATTATAATTACCACCATCTACAACAACTTTAACACAACTTTGCTTACTATCCAAGCTAAGAACAAAGAAAGATCTTCAACATGTGTGTGGATAAAGAAACCATTGCTTTCATTGATTCATCCACTGAGTACAACAACAAGAATACAACAATTGCATATACACACCCTTAAAGATGGGTTACATACAGAATAAAAAAAGGCATTGAACAAGACATTCAATGAGAAAAAAAAAATAAAAAATTTTAAGAATTTTAAAAATTTTATAAAAAAACTTTAACACTTCAGCTTTCCTATCCTTTTCTCTTCAAATAGAATCCTATGAAGCATAAATACGCAGTTTACACTCACCATATATGAAGAAATACTTTGGCATATGCTAATCTACCCACTAACAGCAAACCAAACACTTTCTTCTTTCTTTTTATACATCACTCTCAAACTTTATACCATTATTGATTGCTTTTTCTTTTGAACTTTGATCTAAACCATGTGAGACGTCATTGTAAAGTGCTCTATTTATCTTAAAAGCTGAGGAGGGCTCAATGTCTCAATCAGGATAGCTTAAGAACAAACTGCTTCAACTGCTACTCTCTTTAATACATTTGGACATGGATCTTGCCCAAAATTGTCGTTGGTGATCGTTACTGCACATTTCTCTTGGCCAATGCATCGCTGATATGATAGAACGTATGTTATTAATTTATTAAAATAAAATTGCATTTGGTCATTAGCTAAAGCTACCTAATCTTGAGTTGTGGTGACGATAGATTGATGGTATTGTAATCTAAAATGTCCCGGTAGGTTGAGGCCTCTTTACATTAGGGGAAAACTTGGCTATTTTACATAGAGATACATTTTCATTCAGAAATTTGTTTTAAACGCATGTCATTGGGGTTTGAATCTAGACTGCTTCAGTACCATCTTAAGGCTGCCACTGCACCAACTCTGAAGTTATTGTGAGGGTTAAGTGAGAGTTTATAATTTTCCGCCTCAACGAATCTATACTTTGTTTGGGGGTCTATTAAATTGATATTATTGATAGGGTAAAACGCCTCAACTCACTGACTAGCACTAAGTACCATGAAGGATACATTGCAAGTAACACCCCTCTTTCTCCTAAATTAAGAGGGGACTAAGTGCTAGTAAATGAGTTGAGGTGTGTTTAATGCAACTGAAGGTATAGATGAGGAAGGTTATGTGCAATTAGCAATAGAGATACGCAAGTTTTCTTTAACTGCTATAGTCCAAAGAGCATTGACATGTGTCTTCAACTTTTAAATATTTACCTTTTCAAGGGTGTAGTAGGACTTTGGTGAGTGACAAGTTCCCTGCTCAAATTTCCCACATGTTCCTACCGGCGTACCAAAACTCGCAAACTTGATGGCTGATATTGACCTCCCATAGGGACAATGGAGGTGAACCTTTGGCCTGTGCACCTCCTCTGGCTTGCCGTCATTGTCAATGTGCCAGTTCTTGATCATAGGATGCGACTCCGAAACATCAGCACAAACGCTCGACACTAATCTCTTCACTAAAGCAATCTTGGTCGGGTCGCCACCAAGCTCTTCGAATACCACCATCAGATTCTTCGTTGGTTGTAACCAAGAACTTGGCACATGATACCTATGATAATTAATATATTGTATTAGACCACATTTGAGAACGTTAGGATGGTGAATATACACTAAGAGATAGGAAATGAGTGCTTGGGGGAAAATTAGAGGTTATTAAAAGCACAGATGTCATTAAATGCACCAATTAGGAGAAGTAATAAGATTAAATTAGGGTTATTTAGATATTTGTCTCTAAAACTTTCAATAGTTCCATATTACCTCAAATCTTTGAAATTGGTCATGAGTCCCTCCGATCCTAATGGGTCTTGCAATTTGGTCCCTTAATGAACAAAATTTCCCTCATCTAAGTTCCCCCAAGAAACCTCTTTGTAAAAATAAAAAATAAAAATAAAAAAAACTAGCCAAGGGGGTAATTTGGTCATTGATGGACCAAATTGCAAGACCCCTTAGGATTTGAAGGGACACATGCCAGTTTTAAAGGTTTGAGGGGCTAATATCTAAATAACCCAATATAATGGAGAAAGAAGGGCTAGAGGTAGGCATAAGGAAACTTCGCTATAAGTTGATATGAAAGATGTGATAACGATTGGCTTAATGGAGGAGATAGCCCTGCACAAAACTGATTGCAAAAGTAGGATTCATATAGTCAGCCTAAAAAAATAGCGGAGAGACCACTATTTTAATTGCAATCATTGATTGTTTAATGTATGGTTCTAATTTGTCTTCTTGAGTGTAAAATAGGAAAGCAATTCATGGGAGTAATGGTAAGTGCTCAGTTTGAAATGATTAAAATCATACACAACCATTCATTAAATAATCAATGGTTGGAATTGAAACTAGTGACCTCTGCACTACTTCTTGGGAGCAGAGGGGATCCAAATCCCAAAAAAATTAGGGATACTAGCTTTGGTATTGTGATATTTGTAGGAAATGTTCGATTGCAGGGAAATTTTGAAGGAAAGATCAAAGTGAACTTTGTTATACCAGCGTTGAGTTGGTTGGCTACAACCGGACTGACACTTTGAAGGCCTATATGTCCCAGCATAATTGCATTCATTGCAATCATCGTTTGGTGCCCGTGCAGTCCAATACCGCCCAATGTGCTCTCCGTTAATCCATATCTGACCTTTTCCCATGCTGCCCATGTCCAAAGCCAATGGCTCATCTCCAGCAGGAGCATCAAAATAAGCCTAAAAGTTGAAAGTGTTCAAGAGTTGGATTGACATGCCAATAGAACAATAAATTAAAGTTGAATACTTATTACCTTGTACCATGTCATCGGTTGCTGAGTTTGAACTGCTAATGAACCTTGCATCCATTCAACAGATGAAGTGCCCTCTAGGGAGTTTAGATTCATAGATTCTCCTTTAAGACCAATCTGCAAAGAAATGGAGGTTTGTCAATCTTCAAATCAAATCCAGGTAAGAAGAAAATTTTATGAGGAATGAAATTAGACCTGATATGACCATTTTTGCCAGGTTAAATCTCTTCTCCCTTCATCAATCCCATGAAGAACAACAGGGCCTAAGACTCCAGTACTCCACAACTCATAGTGTACCCCCACATTCTTCACATAAAGCATTAAAGACATAAAAACAAAGGGAGATAATATGTTGGGCGCACGCCGGTAGCGTATATCCGAGAAACCACCGCAAACAAGTAAATAAACTAGGCAAGAACACAATAAAGCAGTAAAGACACGAGATTTACGTGGTTCTGCAAGTTGCCTACGTCCACGGGGCAAGGAGAATGAAATTTTACTAATACAAGTTAGAGTTACAAGTTGTCACCACCAAACCCTAAAAACAAACTCTCAGATCTCTCACAAAATCTCCTAAAAGATGCACAAAACCCTCTAAATGACTGCTCAAAACCGAGTTCAATCATTACCCTAATTTACATGGCTAAGGGTTATTTATAAACTCTAAACGAACTGGGTTTAAAACCGAAACAAAAACAGACATGTATTAGGAATCTGCCCAGAGTAGTCGACTACTACTTTAGAGTAGTCAACTACTAAGGTCCAAACCTGAGCACCGTTTTCTGTAAACTCTAAACGAACTGGGTTTAAAACCAAAACCAAAAACTGTCTGTGCATGTTTTCGTGCATGTTCTTCATAATAACTTACATATCAAGATGATAAGAGCGGATCTTTAAGGGTTTTAGAGTATTAGTCACAGAAATTTTCCTGTATTGAAAATTAGTCCCTCAAATCATTGAAATTTCCATTAAGTCTCTCAATTCTTAAGTTATTTTGAAATTTGTTCCTCAAATCATTGAAATCACTACTAGGTCCTCCAATTCTCATAAGTTGCTTCAAATTGATTCCTGTCATTGCTACTTCTACAATTGTAGGGACTAAGTTCAAAATAAGTACATACTTGTGGGATCTGATAGCAATTTCAATGATTTGAGGGACTAATTTGAAAATAACTTAAAAATTAGGGTACTTAATATCAATTTCAATGATTTGACGGTCTAATTTCAAAATATGAAAGATATAAGGGACTAATATCGAGAAAACCTTTTTTTCAATCTGGAAGGCTATATTGATTGAGAAATAAGAAAGCTACCGGTAGTCCAACAGCCACGCTAAGTAGAGCAAGCTTATTAGTTCCAGCGTGAAGATTCACGTTGCCTGTGTAAGCAATTCTCCTATTCTCTCTATTGCCAAAAGCAGACCCTAAATAGCAAAATATAACAGTGTTACTTATTAACATGATTTTGAGATTTGTAACAGTTATTAATCTTACGGCGTACCTGAGAGTTGTCCATTAATGAAGACATGCAGTGCATGACCTGCTGATTGTACAGTAAGAGAAGGAAGTTGACCACCTTGTAAAAATCCTTCATTGGGATTTACATCAACACTGGAAGAAAGAGAGAAAGAGCATATTAAACAAGGTTATTACGTGCAACATCAACGTGCATGATTCGCTGTGAGAGTAGATGGATTGAAATAAGATTAATTGAGGGTAGACCCCTTGTACTATCTCCCGAACGCGGATTATACTCCCTGGAGTTCTATTGTTGCAGACAGACCCCCTGAGTGAGTTTTTTTTTTTACTCTTTGATCCTCAGGAGGGTTATTTGTCAAACAACAATTTTCATTCTCTGAGGTTAAAGGATTCAAAAAGATTTACTCAGGAGTCAAGAGTTCATCTGCAACAATATCCGCAATTAACCCGTTAAAAGATTTGCACTTGGCTGGTAAAGGCTTAAAAGTAAGTTTTGCGAGAAACTAAATCAACTATAAAAGTAATAATCTCAAAGACAACTAAATGACAAATATAGCTAATGGGGTGTTGCTAGCAGGCAGAGATCAGATGAACACATTAAGTAAAGCAATACAAGTTGGCAATGATGATAAGAGTCACACACTACTGAATCTATAGCTTTCAAATATTCTATAGCTTTCAAATAACAACTAATGGAATATTTTATTAAAACCCTGCTGTTTAATCTTACAAATAAGCATAAAAGTATAACAACAGCTTAAGAATTTCCAGTATGTTTAATATCCCTAGTGTAAAGTACAGACAGGGTTTTTAGATACTAGTCCCTTGAATCTTTCATCTTTTGATTGAAATTGCGACTAGGTCCCCTCATTCTCATAAGTAGTTACAAATTTATCCCCCCCAATTGCTACTTCTAATCTTGATTTGAGGGGCTAATTCCAAAATAATTTAAGCATTGCCCATTGGGGGACCTAATAGCAATTTCAATTATTTGTGGGACTAATTTCAAGTTAACTTAAGACTTGGTGGACGTTCTTGCAATTTCAATGATTTGTGACTAATTTCAGATTTTGAAAGGCTTAAGGGATAATATAATATAGAAAAAAAACCCTAAAAAAGAAAAAACTTTGTCAAGACCCACCTAGTAATATACCACAAATAGTCAGTGGTATCCCTTGTGACATTTATTTGCTCCAATAGGCCATTTGTGGTGATCATTGAATTTTCTGCCAATGAAGCAACCTCCTCATCATACCTCTCCCACACGAGTGACTCTGAATAAGCGGTTGACATTTGCAAGAGTGATGTTTGAACACCAATCTATTATGCATATAAGCAAACCATTAGCATAACAGAAAATCAATCTGTAATAAATAAATAAAAAGCCATTTTGGTTGAAGTTTTTTTTTTCATTGAACATGAGATTATCCTTTACTGTCTAAGTTGGAGCTTTTATTTGGAGATGGATAATTGAAGTTTGATTAATAACTAGCATTCAGTAGATACCTATAGCTAAATTGAACAGAGATATGCATCCTAGTGAATGAAAAAGAATTGCTGTTCTCTGAAGGCTATTTTAAAGTTATAACAACTATTTTAACTCATTGGCAAAATCAACATTGTTTATAGACTGGCAAGCCATTTCTTTGTGCAACCAAAAATAAGTTCAAAGTTCTGCGCTTCTCCAAAAAAGAAAGACGTTCAAAATTGCTGCAAGGAAACCAATATTTGCAAAGAATTTTTAAGAAGATTGCTTTTTCCATTTACACTGCTCATAGAAAAAGGAACATATTTTGTAAACTCTTCCACAAAGGGGAAGCTGAAAAGAGCCAATCCAAGCAAACAAATGGGTAACATTATCAAAAACAACAAATTCATTCTCTTATATCTATTGCATGATAACAGAATTGGAGGCATATACTTTGAAAATGTAATGGATGTAAATGATGACAATTCTTTGACATAGATCTCAAAAGAAAAAGCTTCACTTGCAAAAAGTTTTCCTTAATTCTGAAAAGATGCTTCAATTTTCAAATACTGCCACTAACAAGATTTTCTTGCCTGTTTGCATTTTTCTATTCAAGAATTTGTGCTTGTAGGTGATCTTGGTTTGGATTTTATTTATTGGACATTAGACATTAAGAGGATCTAATGCATCACAATTCTAATGACAAGAAATAGCATACATATGATAGTGATGATGATAGACTTAGTATAAAGGATTAGTTGAGCTATTTTTTACTTTTCACTTACTTTTGCTGTGTTAAACTCCACATTTTTGCAGTCTGGAAGTATACTAATCGACCAAGGCGGCAAGTCATAGTGCATGTTATTGAATATTACTCGTGCATATGAATCAGTTTTGTAGTTTTCAAGAAATGCTGCGCATCCTCCTGCTTGAGAACTGAACATATGAGCCTGAAAGTATCAAGAGAGAAAAGGAAAGTATTTTGTTATAGCTAGAACTTTGAAACATAATTTTATAGTTGAGTGCTAACGATTCATAATGGAAAGACCTGTTGATATCTTCCCAATGAAGTAACGGTTGAATCGGCTGAAACTAAAGCCTTTTCGCACAATTTAACCGCTCTGTGGAGTTCTTTCAGATGACCATATTTTGGTTCTCGGACTAATCCTAAGAGTTTGACATGAATATGTGAGCGCCAACACTCAGTAAGGGGAAAACATTCGTAAAATGTGTCAAATTCTCTAACAAATCTGTACAAACATGAAAAGGATACATAAAATGTGATAATACTATAGGAAATTTATCGCACATTGGAAGATTTTATAAAATCGATAAAATAATAAAGACTGAACAACAGATACAATAAACTCAAACAGATAAAAGTTGATATCTGGTATATTTCCCTCTTAGGCTTTTACCATATTCATCAATGGGAGCATCATAATCATAGCTGGTCGTTATAAACGGACCCCCAGCAGTACGCCCAAAGTTGGTTCCTCCATGGTACTAATAAACAACAATATTACCTCCATTATTTATATTTCCATTTCAAGCATTAAAGAAAGAAAATTGATAAGGTTTAGGTAATAACAATAGAAGTTCAAAAGATTTAAGTTTGAACCATATAATAATTGACAAAGGAGCCACCCTTCAGAATAAATCGTGCAACAGAAAATGCCAGATCCTCAACTGGACGCTTGTGAATAGTGCCTCCAAACTCTGTGAACCTGTAATTGCATTTTAAAGAAGCATATAAATGAAAATAAACTCTCGAGACAGTTAAATATTCTATTGCTAAAAAATGTAAATAAGAATCCTCTCATAATACACAACGATTTCGGAAACAATAAAAAAGCTACAAGGATAGGAGCAACTTACCAACCGCTCCAAGCTTCAGTCCACATTGAGGGTTTGTATGGCTTGTTGGGGGCAAAATCATCACAATAGATGCCATTGCATGTATTAATCTATTAACAAAGATGGTAAAATAAATCAGAAGCCAATATAATACCATATTGAAGAAATCATGGGAATAAGTAGTAAACCAAATAATAAGAACTGAAATTTGTCATGTCAAATATATCAGCTAAAGACTGCCAAAAACCACCATTGAAAAAAGAGCAGGAAGAAACATAGTTGTCGGACATTATGTTACCGAGTGAATTTTAATGAATTTGACACGTCAATGTTCTGTCAGATGTAGACAAAAGTAGTATATAATGAGACATAACGAGTGTGTAGACTTAAACAAGAACATTAAGATGCAAACATCAAGTACTCCTGCCAAAAGAAACCTCGAGATAGAGACATGCCTTTTCCCACATATCAACAATGAAAAAGGTAGTGGGAATGTTGGACTACACTGAAGCATCATTTAGCCATTGCTTAACATTGACTCATTCAAAGTGTTGTACACAAGAAAGGAATAAGTAAAACAAATTCAACTTATGGATTACGATTAGAAATTTGACCAATTAAATAACACTATAATAGCATTTCCTTTTCTTAGGACTTTTCTTTATACACATATTGTAAGCTATCTATAGAAAACAATAAGATAGAAAAGTTAAAATATTGTATTTAACATCAGGAAAGGAATGAATCATATACCACTGGATCTGGAGCATCATCTTCTTTGCACATCACCCATGGGACTCCGGTGTCCATCCCTACTGCCATTTTGGCTGCCCAGTTCACATATGAGCGGCCCGCAGGCCCAAATGCTCTACTCTCAGGCCCATATTCATTCTCAATCTGTATCCAAGCTTCTCCAAATTAGCAACAAATAATCTCTTTCCACAATGTTTCATTCTTCGTATTCCTTAGTTTTGTCATGGTTAAAGAGAATAATACCTGCGAGAGGATAATTGGACCACCCTGAGACTCGAAAAGTGATTCCTTCTTCATCATCTGAACTATTTTCTGGGTGAACCCTTGCATAGCATTCTGCATCACCAATAATCACCAAATTTATAGAAATTGTTGGATTAAAAATAATGGGCAAGCGAATTATGTACGAAATTGAACAGGGTTGGAGAAATAGACCTTGAAAGGCTCATTGTCAGTTCTGAAGCTGATCCCTGGTACATACTTCAACCAAACAGGAAATCCTCTACAAATATAAATCAAAAGAAAAGAAAACCCATTAAATAATTACACATTAAATTTCAAATTAAAAAAAAATAAGAACAAAACAAATGGTACCCAAAATTCCATTCAGCACAAACATAAGGCCCAATCCTTAAATGTGCATATAGACCTGCTTTCTGCACTGTCTTCATAAATCTCACCAAATCATACCTCCCCTCAAAATTATACTGCAAATTTTAATTAAAAATCATTATAAATAATATTTTAAAATTAAGACAAACACCAAAAAAAAAGGAGATAAAGATATAATACATTGCCAGGAGAAGGCTCATGCCCATTCCAAAAAACATATGTCTGAATAACATCCAGACCTCCATCTCTAGCTTTCTGCACTAGCCCCTCCCACATCTAATAATAATAATAATAAATACCCATTAAATATCTTCAAGAAATTAGTATTAAAAAAAACTTTAGAAGGATGAGAATGAAGGAAAAAATACATCAGGGGTGCTCCTTGGATAATGAATGGAGCCAGAGATGAGAATCTTTCTCTGCCCATTAATGACAATGGCTTTCTTATCATAAGTCACACCACATTGTGACTCAGGGAGCAGAGAAGCACCCAGAAGAACCAGCAGCAGGGAAAGCTCGAGCCTGCTGCTTCCTATCAGCGCCATGGATCTCTGCTTCTTCTCAGTGCGTATTGAAACTGAGAAGGAGGGAGATTGTGGAGGGAAGTTTGAAGGGTGACAATGTTTTTGGGTTTTGGGAGTGAGAGTGAGATCTGCCAAAGAATTCGACTGGGTTTTGTCTTGGACAGAGTGAGCAGGAGTCAGAGAGAGAGAGAGAGAGCGCTCTCTATTTCTTGGGAGTGGGGGCTTAGATTTTATAATAAGGGGTTTCTGATTATAAACCCAAAGTTTTACTCTCATTTACGCAATTAAGAAAAGCCACTATCTAGCCTGGATACAAAGTTTGCTTAGCTTTAAACTCAAAATATGAAGACAAAATATATGGCTGTATACAAATGGGTATGTAGTTATACATTCAAAGTATATGACTACGCAGAGGCGGATTTATTGTTTAGCTATAGGGTGCAGTTGCTCGCCTAATATTTACAAACTGACACTTACATCATGTAATTTTTACATCCGCCCTCTCTCACCTTACAACTTAAAAGTTGCAGCCCAAGGTTCAAGCTATCTAAGAAAATAAAGAAATTATAATAACAATTTGAATCAGTTCATTGAAATGTAAAGCTCATTTAAATTTTCAACAATAAAATGTACTATAAGTACATTACCATTAGAAACTATATTTTTATTTTACATAAATAAATACTAATTGCAAACCCACCCCTCCTCCCAACACACCCTCAAAAAATCTTTCTGGATCCGCCAATGTAACCATGCACCTTATCATATGTAGTTATTGTTGGAAACATGACATACAACAAGGCGGAATATGCATATCATGACTATTAATAAAAATTAGAAGAATACCTGAAATGCTTTCAAATTTTTTCAATAATCTGTCCCAAAATCAATCCGAAATAGCTTCCTCAAGAGAAAAAGCATCCAAATGAAATCCACCCGTTACAGAAGAGGAGCAATACTGAAAGATAGGTTCTCAAATTTCTATTTCTCTTATGCTATTCTCTTCTTTTTTTTCATAAGGCTACATGTGAACCCTATATATAGGATTAGACTAGCCTTAGACATTTTAATTTTAAACAATTCATAATTGTTCAAAACTCTATCCATAACAATTAAAGATAGAATAGAATTATTCAAAAACTTTATCCATAATAATTAAGGATAGAAATAGAATTGTATTGCATGTATACCCTCTTCTGATGACATTAGTGAAACCAATTGACTCCCATATCGAGAACCAATTATTAATCAAATTAATAATTTTAATTTAACAATCAAATCCATTTTCGACCAACTGTTCATAAAAGCTCTTCCATAATATGGGATTAATTATTAATAAATAATATTTTACATTCAGTCCTCTC
>JBAKGM010000002.1:14142605-14163326 GCA_037177215.1 Asparagus racemosus | reverse complement strand
ATGGTTAGGGTTAGTGTATGCATGCACGTGGTGGAGAAATGCACGTAGACTAAATATCACTAATTACGTATTAATAATACAAATCAAATATTATATACATAATCATGATAATTTTTGTAACGAATAATCTAATAATACTATTAACTAAATATTAATAACCTCTATCATTAAATATATATGATTAAATATAATATCCAAATATTTAAAATATCGTTTAGTATTTTCATATTGAAAAAATACGTATTGAGAAATCACGGTTGTTACAGGGTCAGGTATGAAAAAAGAGGGTTTTTGCCTCTAAACCCGAATCGGTTCACTTGAAATATAATTGTAGAAAATCGGGCGATTTTTAACCCATGAGAAATCGTCTGTTTTATTGAATTTACACCAATATAATGAGACAAATTGGTCAAAAATGATATGTGATAAATTTTTATAGAAATCATATCGGTCATGGCCCAAACCCTATATATCGGGGATAAATCAATAAAATCGGCCTATTTTTAAAACATTGTCTGTACCCATATCAATATCCGTATAATGCAACTTAGATTCTAAAATAAAGTCATAAAGGTGTGGATGAGTTAGTATTTAAACAGATTTTCTAAATTGGCTGCTCATATCTCTTTACTCTCACACATCATAAATTATAAAATTTGTTTCATGCCGTTATGTCCATGATCATAGCAAGCGAAGGTAGAAATTCATGTTACGGTCCCAGCTCAACAAGGGTGTCTTTGGGCTCATGTAGTGAAGAAGCAGGAAGTCGTACTATCAGTGGTATCATGTGTAGTTTACTGTCATTTTTATAATACCTTTTTGTTGCAGGTATCTTTTGACTTCGTCTCTGCTCAATAGATAAGGGACTGTAAACTTTTAATTGTTAAAAGACACCAGAATGCACCCAACTAAAACCTTTTTGCCTCGAAGATCTTCGTCTTAAAACTGGAAGAATGTTCATAAACCATAAAAGTTCATCTTGTTTTTAATTCTGAGTTATGTCTATCAGGGTTTAAATCTTAAGAAAAGCTACCTCAGAATCGATACTGCCTGTCAAACATCTACAAGTCCGAGGATATAGTGGGTTCCTGAGAAGTCCGCAAGTATATTACATCTAGGACAGATTATTTTCTGATATATTGAATTTCTCGCAGGAATTTAGAGATCAAGGTATCACTACTAGTTAACAATATAATGTACCATTATGACTTATTTATAGCAGCAGAAGATGTGCATTGGACCTATAGCTTTTTGCTCTTAGTTTTAGACTGATGGCTATTAAAAGTAGACAAAATGTTGATTGCAAGGGATGTCTTATTTCAGTATAGACCAGATTGTATCCGTTCTGATACTTCTTTTGCTCCAAGTTTATTTCTACTTTTCTCTTCAATCATGTTAAGGAGTGCGTATCTTTCTATTCCTATTTCAACTGGAAATTTTTATCAGAGATAGACATGGTTTCTCATATTTACCAGATAGAGAGGGAGGGAGGGAGGGCCTTTAATCAATCTCATTGTGTTAGGAAATTTCTGAACTTCTAACTTCTTTTGTTTTCTGTATAAACTCAAAGTATGAGTCCTGGAGGTAAGCTTCATACTTTCGAGTTGTGAAGTGAACATCATGATTGAGGGGTTTTTTATTGTTCATTTTCCCCATTTCAGCAGTTTCAGTTGTATCGCTTGGCAGGCTTGGTGCTGTCTTCATCATATTGTTGTCCTCGTGCTCATCATTCTGCCCTCCGTATCTTCTCTGTACAAACTTAGATTGCCCAAAAGGCATATTAAAACTTTTACTATATGAAGGTGAACGAGCTGTTGGAATTGTTCTTGATGCATGTGGTAGCATCTGAGGGTGTAGATTATCGGTATTGTCACTGAACAAGTTTTGTGTTTTAGAGCATAGATGAGTTTCACTGCCATTGTATCTTGAGCTAGGAGCTGGTGTCACAGAGCGTTGATAAGACGGGGTGCTGATAGATCTTGAGATAGGAGTTGGTGTCTGAGAGCGGTAAGGAGAAACATTGGATATTGAGACTGGAGTTGTTGTTTTAGAGCGTCGGCTTGGTGCCTTAGATCTTGGGATTGGGTTTGGTGTTTGGAATTGTTGATGGTATGCACTGTCACTTGGCATGCCTTCCTCCAACATCCTCAGTACCTGCAATTAACAACTTGTTAAGAAATGGGATAGCTTGTTGGCTGCATGATTGAACAAAAATTGAAGTCCCTTCAGAAGCTTAATTTATTGCTTATATTTGCATTTTGATAGAAGCCCCAAATCCGCATTAGTTTTGAGTCGTTGCTGAGTTTAAGGTAATCGAGTTATTCACAGTAAATGACCAGGTTGCTAAATGGATGCCAAAAAACCAAGGAAACTTCTTATCTTATCAACTTTTGGCTTCAAAAGGATGCAAGAAAGCGAGTAAATGATGTATGGTGCACACCTGTGACATGCGAGGCCTCATTTCTGGGTCAGGTGAGATACAATGACCGGAAACATGCATCATGTGCTTTATTTCCCTCTCTTCATAGTTCCCATTCAACCGTGGATCAACCAACTCATGCATTCTCATCCCCTGTATTAGTGAAAGTAGCCTATAATGTCAACTTTGAACAAAGTTTAGACATTTACCTTCTTTTGTTACCAACTATTAGGAATTAAGGTTATTTACAAGCTAACAGGAAACTGAGAAAACTCTTATTTTGTATTAGTTGATGAAAGGGAATCTGATATTTAGGTTAAATCATTCAAGACAAATATTTTCAAAGGATTTAAATCACTGTATTTGAAAGAGATTGTTTAGACATATTTAAATGTTTCTATCGGCTAATTGGACACTACAGTTACATATTTCATTGGAAACTATTGGCATATGAAATTATAATTTAAATTTATCATGCCTCTTGGCAAGTGATTATATTTGTTGAACCTCTATATCAGCAGTTGGTTGATCTACACGGAAAACTATTGGGTTTGTGATTAAATGGATCCCTGGCGAGGCAAGTTAGTGGACCATGAGTATATACAGCTGCCCTTCGAATTATCTCCAGCTATAGGATCTTTTAACTCCTTAACTTGGTCCTGGTATTTGAAAATTGCTATTACGACACAACAATATTTTTACTTTTTTTTTCTTTTCTTTTTTTGGAGTATTAATGTGATGACTTACCCATTGAAGGTGAAGTAGCTTCCCATGTCTCATTAAATCAATAATCTTTAAACCACTTATGAGCTCTATCAATAACAATCCAAATGCATATACGTCTACTTTCTCTGTAATTTGCCCTGTTTGAGTATACTCAGGTGCCAAATACCTGCATAAGTGAAGATTGCATATTGCTAGGAGAATTTACCAAAGGAGAACAAAAAAACAAAAACATGTAATCTGGTTCCTTGCATTAAGAGTAAAGTCATGATAGTTATTTGGAATTTTAACTTTTTGGATGTTCTTTGATTCTCTTCTTAAAGATTCTGACGTGAGAAATGAATATCTTAACAGAAAATTAATGTACATCGAGAACCATATACCCACATAAACAGATTAATGATATATCATAATTTGGTGTGAAAATTATTTAACTTACGCTTCTTTTGTTCACGTTTGTTCAAGTTAAAATTATTTAACTAAGTACTTATTTGATATTTGTTCAAGATTTTGCTATTTTAATTATCTCAGTTAACATTATGCGCAACAAGCGTAGGAACTATTAAAACTTGGTACGACTTATGTTTTGTTTTTCCCTTCTGTTTTATGTCTACTTTCTCTTCCCTTTCTTATCTCCTACCTTGTTATGCATCTTGATTGTCTCTTTCATGGAATCTTTTTTTATAATCTCTAGTTCATATGTGGATATCCTTAGTGCTGAACTGTTATTAGGGTGGGTTAATTTTATTGTGCAGGAAAAGAATACTCAGGTTCCCTGAGATTAGTTTTAGTGAAGCAAGCATCACTAGAATCCTGTTGAAATACCTGGAACACTAGTTTCCACTAAAAGAATCTCATTATCACTCTTCATTAAGTTGAAAGAAGAACTTCTTTCAGAGAGATAAATTTCTGATGACAGAAATTTAACTACATGTATAAACCAGCAGCTTCATGAGGAGGAAGCTGCCAAAGTTGTAGTTCATTAAATCCTTAAAGAACCTCTACTCCACACTGGATTGAGTCCCTTCATAAACCTTGAAGTTAAATGATGAACTTCGGTACCTAAAACAGTTACAAATCACGGCTCTAAAAATGGAGCATCAAATATTTGACTTCATACAGAGAAGATATAAATTCACGGTGCATACAGGTATATATTAAATTTCCATTACTGAAATAATCTTACCCTATTGTTCCGACTATACGTGTCTCTTCAGCGGTCTGACCATCTGTTTGCCACCTTGCTAAGCCAAAATCTCCAATCTACGAATACATTGAACAAAAATTTGAGTAAAAGTTTGAGTGAGATATTAGACTAAACGAGGAATGATATAAAGAAGCAAAATGTTATTAATGAGAGGTGAAATAACCATGGGCTCAAAATCATGGGTAAGGAGAATATTCTTAGGTCTGAGGTCTCGATGAACAATACAACCAACACGACAGTCTTCATGAAGATATCGTAGACCTCTTGCTGCTCCAATGGCTACCTTCTGTCTCTGATGCCATGTCATCACCTTATTTTCATCCTTTGCTACAGTTATGCTTGAAACAATGTTAGCTACAAACTATGACTATCAGTTTTGCGATCATGTAATTTTAGATGTTAGCCCCCTAAATCTTTAACATCACGCAATTAGTCCCTCAAATCATTGAAATTGCTATAGGTCCCCTAATTCTTAAGTTAATTGAAATTAGTCTCTAGGTTGGCTTCCTGTCCTCAGATCCATGAAGACTACTGCATGAAATTCTTAAATTCTATACTGATGCTTAGTTTTTTCTTATTAGAAGAGTCTCTCACAAGCTATTATCAGGGTACTAGTGTAGCTGAATATCAAGAAAAAAAATGTGATTATCAGTACTAAAAGGACACTTGAATTTTAAATCTCATCCATAATTCTCTGTAACACCTCAACTCTCTTGCTAGGTTTAGATTACAGTGCCTATATAAAGAATAAACCACTACTACTTGAATTGGGTGTTAGAATCTTTTGAAAAACAAAATAATGGCATAAAGGAGCAGTGAGTTCTATAAACCTACTTGTGGGAAATATGTATCAATTGGTCAACAAAATATCCACGATGCCACTCCCACAGAGGAAAGCATAAACTGCTTTTGTTGTAACTCTAGTGACTGGACAAGTGCAAACCCCAAATTTTCTCATAGACTCCCTCTAGCATTGCTGTTTTGAACTCACCCTAGTTTTATTTTTTCAGAAAGGCCCTCTGAGATAATTTTTAAAAAATTGTTTTATCTCTTTTACCCTCACTGGTCTATTTTCCAAAAACAAATTTCTCTTTCTCTGAGGATAAAAGAGTAAAAAAATTCATAAAACTAGAGTGGTAATCAGTTCACAACTGTGATGCTACAAGGGGTTTATCCGCAATTAACCCTTCAAAAATATGAAGTTTGAAGAGAATAGAGACCGGACTAGCGAGAAGATTTTGAGGAACCTTACAATGTAAATGTTCTTCCAATGATCCATTGCAAGCAAACTCGTAAACCAGCAACCATTCCTTCCCCTCGACACAATAACCCACTAACATCACCAAATTCTTGTGCTGTGCACAGCTCAACACCTCCACCTCTGAACAGATCTCCGATGCACCCTGTGCACTTGCCTTCTTGTGCTTCTTCACTGCAACGACCTGTCCATCCTCCAACACTCCTTTATACACCGGTCCAAACCCTCCTTCTGATAGAAAATTATCTGCTGAGAATCCATCCGTAGCTCTCTCCATTTCTTTGTAAGTGAACTTACGTGGTGGTTTTCCGAAAATTGGTGCCTTGTGTTTGCAAACTGAGCAGAGTGGAGGTGGTTTTCTGGGTTGTTTCGTGGGGAGAGAGAGGGATCGGTGGATGCTTGGTTCTCGCTCTAGTTTGGATTGTCGTGGGATTGATCTTGTTGCTACGTTGCTTCCGGTGCCTTTGAAAGACTGTCTTGGTTGCATAGGAGATTTATGATCAATGGTTGCAGCATCTGTTGACCATCTTTTCTCAATGATTGGTGCGTCTTTGGACGCATGAACACTGATTTTGGTTCCTGCTTCAACTGGTTAACAGTGAACTTTAGAAGTTGATTTATGGTTCTTCTATTGGCTATTATCATAATCTTGTGATATATAAGTAGTTTTGTTCATGTGTAACTATTGCTTTGTCTTTTCATTTATTCATGTGACTAGAATAGAAGTACATGATCAATTGAGCATGAACTTTTGCGTCCTTTGAAAAAAAGAACAGGAAGAAATGAACTCATCATGAGATATATACTATCAAATATTCATCTATATTGTGTACAGCCAAAACTTATGTGTGTGTAAAGAATAGCTAACCTGTGGAACTGTCTTTGCATGAACTGATACTTCTGGTAGTTGCAGAATCCACTGATTTCCTGCTCTCACCACCTGACTCGATTATACCAACTATGATAGTGTTTGTTCTTGCTGTAATCAATAAACATTATAAGGATAAATATAATGGAAACGAGCAGAGGTTGATTATTTGATTTTTAGTATTAGTTCACAAATAAGACCAAATTAAACTGTAGTTTGTAGGTTTCACTTTCTTTGCTTATGAGCATAAGATTGCATGCTATATTAATCTATGTGTAGAAGGTCATAATTGAATCATGTAGATTTAATTACAACATCATTTCCTTATGATTGAGAGTCTGCATTAAACGCCAACGGTGGTTAGTACTCAGCTGTTATTTTATGTCTCCTGCATACATTTATCGCTGAGTATCAAACAATAATTTTGTTATCAATCTCTATTGTTCTATTGAAATATCTAAATGTGATAAGAGATCATCCATATCTCCATTAATCTATTTATTTATGTAAAAAATAACATGAAAAAGTTAAAGATAACTCACCTTGTCTATTTGAAGCCTCTGTGGACATCCGATGGTTATTTAATGCATATATACTATCTCTTGGCCGTCTCTTATATTGTTGCTCGTTCTCAGTAACTAAGCCGATGTAGTGTCGCAGTGTAGGCTTAAAGGGTGGCGGTTCTCTTGCAGATTTAGCAGCAGCGCCATCTTGGCCAGAGCTGAACCCGAGAGAGCTAGAGGCATTACTGCTCAAAGTCATCAAACTATTACTTTTCTGTGATCTTTCATTGCTTCCATTTTGTACTTTAAGTGCATCAACATAACGAGGTTCTTCTTCTGCTGCTGCAGCTGCATTTATCAATTGTAGGATTTTGGGAATGGAGTGGTCGACAACGATTACGTTGCAGGTCATCTGTCTTGAGCAATATTCACTCTCCTTCTTCAGGGGCCTGTCCTCATAAAACCCTCAATGTTTTGAGTTCTAGTAGGTTAAAAGGTTAACCCTGTAGTATCGTTGTTTTGAACTTACTGCCCCTATGGTTTCATTTTGGCAGATAGAACCCCTGGGTTAAATTTTTTGACTCTTTTACCATGCTTGAAATTCTGGCAGATATTGTCAGTGGGGGAAATTAGTGAGTGTATTTGAGGGTAAAAAGAGGAAAAAATTTGCCCAGTAGCTCTATCTACTAAAGTAAAACTACAGGGGCAGTAAGTTTATAACAGCAATACTATAAGGGGTCCATGTGTAATTAGCCCATCATAATCTAGAAATATCGGTACTTACCGGTCAAGAATTACCCAGCTTGCTTGATACTCTTCAGCTTTATCAGCAACAGAGTTGATCTGTGCATGTTGAAGGATCCTCACTTGCATTCGTACTCGCTTCACATTATTTTTAGAACACAAATCATTCATCATCTCCAAACAGACTTCAGTTTGTTGGGAAAAAGGGGGAAGAAAAATGATATAAGCTTTATCAAAGAAAAAATGCTTTCATTAACTCATATTTTCTAACATAGAGAAGAGCCAAATATATAGGCCCTACACCAACTTAAACTCCTAGAAATCAGCAACAAACAATTGACTAAGTAAACGACTAAACCACTACTAACTTACTATCCTGAAAATAGGAAACAACCTAATAACAAATTTTTGAATCAGTTTTTCAACACAGTTAACCCTGGCATGTTCTCATCGTATACTCCATTTAAGCTCTTCTTTTCTTTTACACTATCATTCCGCAGGTTCCATTTCTTTAGCAATGCTGATCAAGAATACAGAGAAGAGATATAAAGATCAATTTCTGCAAGAAAAAAGCTAGTAACAGAGAAGAAAAGGAGATTGTTTTACAAGTAACAAGCTGGTTGTAGCCTGATCGATTGTTCGGATTGCCTGAATGCATCGGTTTTATCAGTGCCAAGAGGACTAATGTATCGTTAGGTTGAACTATATTGCATATTGCCCACTCTAATGAATAATCAGTTATCTCCTCGGTTGCGTCTACTGCTACTACTACCACTGAGCTTTCCTTTGCATGGGCATCACCTGTTCTTCTCAGACCTCCCATTTCTTGCTCTTTTGCTCAGGATTATGGTAATGTTTCACCTTGGCATGATAATTAAAGAGAAGGATCAATGTAGTCAAATTAGACTGAGTCATGTTGCTCATTTGCCTCCATTTGGCATAATTAGTGAGATTTATGTGTTGTGGCTATGCTTACGTCCACTTAGTGGAATGTTGAGACTAAGTATTAGATTCTCTGCTGTGTCCTATTCTATTGAATATTTCCTATTTTCATTTCTAATGATGATTTCAGCGCTCACATATTTTAGCAGCCGACTTTGCACTGTCTCAATTACTCTGAACATTTCTTTTTTGATTATAATTAAGTAATTGGATAATAATTCTTTCGGCATGATCGTTGAAGGAAGCTTGTGTCAGAATCTGAATCCAACGAGAACAGACAATGGCTAGAGACACAGTGAAGTTAGAGTATGGAGGAACTTGGAATTATGTATTGAATTGAACTAGTCAGTTTCTACACTATAATGATGTGTCCAGTGTTACTTGGTTGGCTGGCTGGTTATTTAGTTGCAATTTAGTATAATTCAGTTTGTATTTGGATGATGTTGGTGGATTTTAAAGGCTATTATGCTCACCTAAACTAGTGATAGTTTTCTCATTCAACTGTCAAACTTTGAGAATCTTAATTAGCACCTTGTTGATCTCAGATATTCTGTGTCTTCAGATCTCTACATATGACATAACAACACCTTGGGATTGTTTGGCTCCTTGCAAGTGTAATTGTTATAGTTGTTGAAACTGTTGTCACATGCAGTTGCAGCTGTGTTTTGCTTAGTTCAATTTCAAAATTTACAGTTTGTAATTGCAATTGTACTTTCATGTGTTAAGTTTTATGTATCAAGATTTTAAATAAAAAAATAAATAAATGGGAGATGGCTGCAATCAGAGTTGCAATTTAAACACCTTTTGCTACATAAAAGATTGCAAATGCTACTTATTGAATAAATTTGTGCAAGGCATCAATTGCAATGGAATATATTTTTGCAATTGCAGTTACTATCTTATTTATCAAGCACAACTAAGCAACTGCAGTTAGAATGAACCAAACAGCTCCTAGATGTGCAACACTCAATTACTGTGATAAGATATTAGGATATGTTCCCCTCTTCTTAATCTTCAGTTGGTTATGTAAGTAGTCCCCAAGCCTTTGAAAATTACTGCATCTTTCATAAGGAATTCACATTCACTTAACTGAGTTGGCATCAAGAGATGATGATATCAATCTGACAAAAGTGCTCTATAGATAACACAACTTGTCTTGGCAGCATATTATGCTAAAGGGCACAGAAGATAATGATGAACATAAGGACAGCTAAAAAAGAAGAAAAAACATAGAAGATCACCATGCTGCTGTAACACATTTCAGCAAGCTCCATGCATCTGAGTCTCCTATATAAAAACATGCAAACACCTTCCACCGTTTCCTGTCCTACAGTTCATCTGACCTCAACACACCTAGAACAAAATGCTAAGTTTAGTGGCATGTACGTAACAACTAAGCTATATAGATGAACAACTTTAGAGACTGGCTTACAACCGTAGAAGAAGAAATTGCGTAAGAGAAAAAAGATTATTCATCAAAAGGTTTCATCCTTCCTGGTACAAAAGAAACCAAACAATTGCACTTGACATTCTTTGTGATGTTATAACCTCTGAAACTAATCCAGAATCAACAAACAAAAAGAATCAAAACATACAACAACAACAACAAAAACCATCTGTGTCAAAAGAACTCCATGTCCAAATATCTATCAGAATTCTTCACATTAACACCCCCTCCACCATTCTCACCACCCACACCAACCAAATGGTCACCATTCTTCCTATTATAAGGCCTCGGTATCTCCGGCGGGCAAGCACACCTTATCAAAGCCCAATTTACACTCTGAAAAAATGGATGCTGCTTAATCTCAGTAGCCCCTCTCCTATAAGCAAGCCTCTGCTGAGGTTCCTTCACAAGCAAACCCCTGATCAGATCCCTCGCCGCGAAACTCACATTTGGACCTTCCGGAAACTTCAGAGGCTCGCCAACCACATTAAACAAAGTAGCCCGGTTCCCCGACCCTTTAAATGGGGTTTTTCCAAACAAAAGCTCGTATAGAAAAATCCCAAATGTCCACCAATCGACTGCGCTGCCATGGCCTTCGCCTTTGATGATTTCAGGAGCAAGGTACTCGTGTGTCCCGACAAAGGACATGGAGCGTGCGCTGGTGGGCTCTGCTAAAAGCTCGGGGAGAGGGGTAAAGTGAGTTGAGGTTGAAATTTCGCTGTTGTTTCTTGGTTTGTTGAGATCTTTGGATCGGGAGTTTGATAGAAAGCGAGGAGGAGCAAAGCAAGTTGGTTGGATACAAGAAGGAGGCTGGATGCAGGAAGAGGGTTCAATGCAGTAACCTGAGGATTTTGAGGATGTGTCTGAAGTGTTGTGTCTTGAGGATTTCACGAGGGTAGGAGAGACTGCACAGCGGAGAGAGAGGTCGAAGTCGGAGAGCATGATGTGACCGTCTTCTCTGACGAGGACGTTTTCTGGTTTGAGATCTCTGTAGATTACGCCAAGCATGTGGAGGTACTCCAATGCGAGGAGGACTTCAGCTACATAGAACCTGCAACATTATATTTATAAAGGCCAAGTTTAATATGATAAATAAGTAACACATGTGGAAATTGATAAATTGTCATTCAGTTTGAGAGCAAATTATAAAAGATCATTATGAAAAGATGCAACAAACGAGAATCATAGAAATTGTTTGCCGCCTGTCAATGAAAGTTTTCTTTTTTATGAGAAGTTTAAACGTTATCTCTACTGAACTTGAAGTAATGATAAAAGAACCAGCCAGGATTTCAAGCTTGGTTATTCAAAGAGGAAGAAAGAAAATCCATGTGTCTGAATCCCCTTTTGAATTAAATTACGGTTTAGGTACTACTACCAGTCTCCATTCATTAAGAAGATAATACTTGGAAAAAAAAAGACTTATTTTGAAAATTGAAGTTCATCAGAACTGTTCGCCATGTCAACCAGAATTCTATCAGTTACCAACTAAGAAAACATAACACACAACTCTAATTGAGCAGGCTAATTGGAATCGCATGAGTTGTGACTATGTACCAACATAGGTAACCTGATAAGCTCGCTAGGCTACTTAGAATCAAATAGAATAGGCCCTTAGGAACACAACTTTATTACTCACTGTCAACCTAACATCAAATACGTAAGAGTTAATGGCAATATCCAATCTAGGCAAACATCTGCAAGAAAGTAGCTCGACATATAGCCCAACAAGCAATATAGCTGGTTTCAATGTAATCTTACTAATGAAACATCTTCTTTATTGTCATCTTACTAATGAAGCAGGATGGTGTTCTGTATTTTACTCAAAAGGAAAAAGAAGAGATACAACCTAACAGACAAGTTGGCTGGATGCTAGTGAAGAGATATAACTTGCTAGGTCCCTCTATACCGTGGCGCACCATCTACTTAGCACGTCAATTATCTGAGAGGCAGTGCAACTGAGATCACGTTTTTTAAGTATGTAGATTAGGATCTTTCAGAAATATTGAAGACACAGACAAGCAACTTTAGTTTCCTTGATGCAACCAAATGAATTCAAGAGAGAAAGGAAGATGATAATTGATGCCAATATTTCTAGATTAATCCACAACTTGCAATTCCTATCTGCTTTAGAAGTTAAACAACATGACCACAATCTCTGAAGGAAAGATGGCTACTTCTCCAATTACAACAAATTCTTCAAAAACCATTTACTCGTGAAACATAAAGAAAAACGAATTAGTTAAGAAGCTCAAAAACTACAATCCATTAGATGTTACTCTCATCCACCACCTCAAACATTAAGAAATAGGGACAACAATAGGCCCTTTTATTACAAATTTTGGGATCAGCTATATGAATCATTTTCCTCCATTCAGCTCTCTACAAAGGCTTCTTTGTCAAATCACCAATTACTAGATCCTTACACTACTTTAATCTACATCTTTGGTCTATCCCTGTTCCTATTATGCACTAAATTAACTATCCTACGACCCCCGCTATGCAAACAATGGTCCCATGCTCATACCCATGCCATCAGAGTATTCTCATTCATATTATTCTCACTGTAAGCTATTTTTAGAAAAATAAATCCTGAGTAATACCCAAGCTACCAAATAAACTAATAAAAGAGAAAATTCCAAATCATCTGGATGACCACCCATAACTTTCTTTCAAGCCATGCCTACAGCTTAAAAAGTGATTTAAAGAGTGAAAATGGCTAGCAATTCATAGTTATCAATTGGCTTGCTAGTAAACACTGCAGTACAGGACTAGTATATTCACTCTCAACTCATGACACTGATATCTGACATGGATATAGGGGCAGGCCTCATAAATATACTTATCCTCTATGCTCCTCTCTCAATGCTTTAAGTTGTAAAGTTTGTATCCATGATTTATAGGAAGGAAAAAAGCTTGGACAACTCACATGCTTGTCTACAAAAAAGCCCTCACCTTTCTACTAAAAAGTTGTTCGTTCCTTAAACTTCAATTCCACGTAAAGTAGTTCTTAATATATGGTTCCTTACTAAATAAGAAATGTAGAGCATTCATACATAGAAAAAAGTTCTCAATTGTCCAGCTAATGAGTACAGATCATGCAAGCAAAGTCATGGAAGTAAGCAATTACGAAGCTTAGATTATCATTATTCACAACCATCTTTATTTGGACATAGGACAAAATTGCCAAGTGTGCAAGTGTCCTAGAGCATCCAATACAGCAACTTTGAAACATGAGGTCTCACATACAGAGACAATCTATGATAATATATAGTATAACCCACGTTTAGATGAGCAATAGGTTATATTTTACACTGGTTATTTACCAATCTCATGACATCAATATAGTTAAGAAAACATTATATTTTATTTCAGTGGAGAATATGGACATGATTTTGATTTTATTTCAGTCTGTTTCATTAGTAAACCGGCAAAACATTGAAGAGTTTTATATTTCATCTCTTTTCTTACAAGCATTATATAATCTCCAAGAAACTTTAAAGAGCACGCCACTTAAGAAAGTGCAAACAGTAGGTCACGCTAAGGTCAGCATGACCACTAGAAAAAATTTGTACTCATAAGAAGAAACAAGGATGACAATTGAGCTTTGCTATTGCAACAGTCACAACTCACAAGCAGTATATAATGATCATTCTGGATAACCAAGAGGCTACTTGATAAAATCATGAATATTTCTTTCTTTTTTTTTTTTAACCCATGGATATGAGAAGATAATATTTCTAACAGTCAAGATCAAATATTAGCGTGTAACAATATGAGATAATAACCTTTTGACACAAACTAAACATATTTTGAAGCTTTCAATTTTGATAAATCAACGTAAAATGGTAAGTAAACCATACTCATAACAGTCAGGCCTACCCCCACTATTACTCAAGTTATGTTCAACATTGAGTGCCATGAAATCTGTTGCTTACAGTGAAAAAAGAAAAAGAAGAATGATCTTACAAATAAAAAGGAATATCAAAAAATTATATAAGAGAAGAAGTTATGCATGTCTTGGCATGCAAACAATAGATTTTGTAACTCGAAGAAAGAGAAATACGATTAACAAGATGTTACAGGATCTAACTTCCGCATTATAAAGAAACTTCAACAGAACATTTAGGATAAGACAAACAGACATATCCAATATCTGTAAACTGACATTTTAAAGAATGAAGAAGATGTAAAATCACCACGAATAGCCCATAAATATGGTCACATATAAGTATACAGGTCATGAGCATGTAATCTACAAGACCACATACCCTCCATGAGATCATATATCTCTACCCTCCTAGCTATTGTAGACTGTAGCCTGACCTAAAACTAAGCATAAACATATACGGGCTCTAACAACTTTTCTCCATGGACTCCAAGATCTCTTTTGGTTGCGATCGGTTTGCTTCTTACGTTGAAGTATAATAACTGTTATAAATAAAACCTGACTTTCCTTAAATTTAGTAAGCTTTCATATGGACAATCTCTATCGTGCAGATCAGCCCTATAGCTCCCTTATGGAAACCTTCACAATATATCATCAATTTATCCATGTTTACTAAAGCCAACAATCTACCCAAAAAAATCTCTACATGAAATGAGAGAAGCAAATGCTACATCTGTTGGTCATTTATTCTATATAGTGCTTAGTAAATCAGGCAGCACTGTCGCGCATTGCCTGCCTTAATCTAATAGATTTATTTGGGCAGCATTTAATCATTACCCATGACTGAGTAAACTTTGCACAGATATGCACATGGTAATTATATAGCTAGTGTAACTGGAAGAAAATAGAGACAAATAAGTGAATCCACCTATGATTGAAGTCTATACAAAAAGAATCAACACTGGAAACACAAAATAAGGTAATATTAATTGCCTAGTAAAGCACTCAAAGTAACTTACCAAAATTTCAAACTCCAAATGGTAAATGTTTTATATTAGCCCATTTATTATAGAGGACGAGAAGGTAAATTTCACAAAACCCCCCTGAATGATAATCAATGTGAATGTGAATGTGTTTCATATTGGCAGTATTCTAATATTTTCGGCATAAGATGCACAAGAACCAATCTTTTCACCAATCAAAATCCTATACTAAAAAGCAAACCTCAAGATACAATCACTGAATTTTCTAAGTTCTACCAAATGCAACATCAAGAAATCGAAAAAGGGTAACGCACCTCGCAGCCTGCTCAGGGAAATACTTCCCGGGCTGCCTCTGCCTTAGCGCATGCAAATCTCCACCAGGGCAATACTCCATCACAAGGCAAGAAAACTTCTCCGTCTCAAAATGCGTATACAAACTCGGCAGAAAAGGATGATCAAGACACTGCAAGATTTCCCTCTCTGTCTGAGCCCTCGGTAGCTTCTTCCTCCCCTCAAGCGCCTCTTTGTCCATCACCTTCATCGCAAAATAACTCCTCGTCCCGCTCAACTCCGCCAAATACACACTCCCAATATCTCCACACCCCAATCTCTTCAAAAGCCTAAAATGGCTCAGCCCGATAGCTCCATCTCGTTCTTTAATGGCCCGAATCGCCTCCCACCTCGAATCATTGGCCTTATGTGGCTTGTTGATGTTGCTACTTCGAGAGAGCCCGCTCGACGAGAGGGACCCACTCTCATCGCTCACCTCACTGCTAATGCTGCCATCGGCGCTGTAAGTGGGCTCCTCGCCCGTGTTCTTGATGCTTCCGGCGACGGTGGTGGCCATTGAGACGCGGGCAGTGACGAAGCTGACCGAAGGGGACGAAGGCTGCTGGGGTTCAGGGGACAGTTCTTTGACTGCCTCAAGAATGGGATCGACATTGAGGGTTTCAAGCTTGCTCCTCAAATGGGCAATATGGGTATCAGGGGATTCGGCCGGAGAATCCATATCGGGGTCTCGGAGAAGAACTTGCCTGATGGTTTTCTTCACCTTTGGACTGTGATGCTGATGAAGTTCTTTGAAGTTTAATGGGGTTTTTCTGGGTGTAGATGACGTTGACGCTGCTGCTGCCGCCATCTCATCACCCTCTCAAATTCAACCCAATGCAACTCTTGAAGTGTTCAATCCCAAATACTCTACATAGATTTTGGGCATAAATGGATTAAAAGGAATCAAAACCAGAGAAAACCCAGATCAGAAATGGACTAAAGATTGAGTGAGAAGAGATTTTTTTACCTGAAACGGTTGGAGATTCTTCAAGAATCAGAATTGGGAGGCGAGAAAAAGATGGAAAAGTTGCCGGTTTTGGAGATCTGGGGTCGGGGTCCAAACGCAAGAACTTGTTTATTTTGTTGGGATTTTATTTAAATTGGGTTTGATCGCAAAACATCCGCAAGAAATTTAGTAGGGATTGAATAATGAGGACCCACATGTGTGCACATGAAAGAGAGGAGAAGGTGCATGTGCCATTTGGGTTTGTTGTGCACTAAGCACTCATTTGTCCATCTAATTTCAATGACAATAATAATATTGTTATTGTTGGGCTAGTTATTATACTGACAATGATATTTATGTATATAATGTTTTTGAATAGTAGTGTGCTGTCCGAGACTTGGGAGACATTTGTTCAGGAAAAGCTATATGGCAGGTGATAGGAGTTATCTTGTTGATAGATATGGGATCTCCTTAGGGGAGCTTTTCTTGGTTGGTCGTGTGTACATATGAAAATTTCACACACACAAAAAAAAAAGAGAAAGGTAAATGAATAACTTCACTTAAGTACCCCAAATTTTCACCCCTTTTTAAACTTTGATATCCGGAATTCTGTTTTGACGATTTGACACCCTAAAGTATTGAAATTGACTTCAATTTGATAGTTTGATGTGTCAATCCCAATCTTTGTTAGTGTTCCCAAACTCAAAAAATTGGAATTTGATATGGATATTGTTTCTCGTTCACTTTCCCGTGTTGATATTATTGAACAAAATTAACATCCACTTTATGACACTTTGAGGTATCACATTGTCAATCAATATAGAACTTCAGGATGTCAAAGTTAAACGGGATGAAAAAAATAGGGTATTTAAGTGCAATAAACTTGTGGTGGTCGGTAGGAGGTTCGCGCTGCTCAAAACGCATTTTCCATCGGCCATCAGGATGTTGACAGACAAATACTTGAAGACCCGCCTTAACGCTACCGTCTGAGTCGTATTCAAAGGGACTAGAAGAGTGCGAGGCCAACACATCTTCTGAGCCTGACTCCCCTTCCAAAGGCAAGAGAAGGGTAGACGTACCCGAGTCCTTTTCTGGTTCGATCATAACGACCCTCCGACTTTCCTTTCAGTACCAAGTGTCGTCGTTGTGCTCGGTGGTCTTTGCCGAGGTTGAATTTGGGACGAGCCTCGAGGTCGAAACCCATTTTCTCCGCCCATTTGTAGGGATTCTCGACTATAGTGATGAAACTGCGAGGGTTCATTCTTGGAGAACCAACCGATACACAAATCGTGTTTCCCGAATATGAAGGTCGATTCCTTCTTGAATCTTGCGAGGGCCATGAAGCATGCACTGTCATTGTCGTCGATCCCTATGTGTTTGATATATTACCTTGTAACATCATAAGAGATAAAATTCCTCGTGTATGGGAAAATAATATATAGCAATTAGGTTTTTTTTTTGTGATGGAAAATATATAGCAATTAGTTATTCTGTTCTTTAATTTTCTTAAAGTTGTATAGAGGTCATGAGCAGAGGTTATACGTCCGTTGAGCTAGTACAACACCATTGAGCTTGGGCTCAATATGTGGGCTTCGGGGCAGGTGAATGAAGCCTAATGGTGATACTGTTTTGGATGCAAATGTGTCGATTATGAATCAAACATGACACTTATCATTTTGGTAATTCTCGTTCATTAAATAAATACATAGTTCTCTATCTCGTTCAATGTTCTATAAGAAAAGAGAAAGTTAGAAATTTATGACTTTTTTCGAAGTTGATGTCTAGGATAATCTTATCTGTAACTAATATTACCAATATTTTCTCTATCTTTAATGTTCTCATCTCTTTCTTTATGGAAATGTAATAATTTCCTTTAACTAGAAATAGCAAGTACGTCCAATCAAAGCTCCCGATCAATGGAGTCCTAAACTTATATTTATCTAAGAACGTGAAGTGCCCTCACAAGCCTCATAAGCAGCTAGCGAGAGTGAGCGACAGTGTTACATCTGACAAAAGAAAACTAAAATTGGAGTCCATCATGTAACTCTTGATGCATTGCATCACATATGTAAGCAAACGTTATACCAGTAGGTTGAAGGAGGTTCTTGAAATCTCCGGTAAAGAACAACCCAACTCCTTCGCGAAACGAACCCCCTCGAGAATTGCAAGAGCTTCCAAAACAGAGGGGGTAACCCTACTTTTAATGGACCAATGCAAGCACCAACCACACTTCCAACATGATCTTCGACCACCACACCGAAGCCGTATCTCCCCCTTGATTACGCCGACAACGGCGGAGTTAACCTTCACCCATCCAAGCCTTGGAGCTCTCAAGCTGCACTTCAGCCTTTGACCCGCTACCAGGCCTCCGTCATCTTCATCACCCAAAACCCTCAAAGTTTTATTCATTCCATCTGGACTACTGGAGAGCAACAGCATCTTCAACCCTTACCTTATTTATGTCACTCCATATCCTCGCCTTATTTAATGTTCTTATCTAAACATCTCCTTTATATATGAATTCCTATCCAAACTGCTTCAACTATAAATCTAATAAGAATGCTGACATTTTTAACTAAGTATTTAAAGTTCCAAAATGCGATAGAAAGATTTATTTCTCTTATACTCTTTTGATAAAATTTTTAGATAAATTAAAGCAACTAAATTATTGTATGACACCAAGAACTAAAGTTGTTTGCTGGTTGTAGATTAACAACGGAACGCAAAAATTCTAAACCGATTAAGTAAAAAAAAATGAAAAACAATGATCATTATTACTATTAATGGGTGGCTCAGGTGGTTGGGTTGTAGAATTTATTCCCCAAGTGCCTGGGTTTGATTCCCCGACCAAAATTTACCTAACGATGTGTGGGATTAGAGGTGCGCCTTAGCACCCGGAGTTTACTTGGTTAGTTACCTAAAATGACTAAGGTTCTCTTATCAACGTAATAATAATAATAATAATAATAATCATCATCATCATCATCATCATTATTTTTAGGGTTTTCTCTATGTTAGTCCCTTAAATCATTAATATTTTGATCTTAGTCCCCTACATCTTCATATTTTGTCGTTAGTCCCCCAAATTAGCTTAATACCTTTTTCTATAAAAAAACCCTTAATACTTTATATTAGTCTCTCTAGCTAGTTAGTGTTAAATGATTAGGGAATATTCTATTTTCTTTCATTTTTTTCTTGAATGAACAGCTATGCCGCTCAACTCACAAACCTAAACCCACAAACCCTTTAACCTTAAACTCGCTAAGAGTCCCCAAATCCAAATTCTTTTATTCAAAATCTGAACCTAATTCACCTATGTTATTCAGATTGGAAGTGGTGTAGCTTCTGATTTGAGCAGGTGCTCGGTGCTTTCTGAGAGAAGCTGATTTGTTAATACAAACGGAGAATGACGTCTACCAGTAAATCGGTAAAAGTGGGAAAATTCGAGATTGAAAAATTCAAAAGGAAAAATGATTTTTTCTATTGGAGGATGCAGATGAAAAACACATTGATTTCATAAAAAATTGCACAAGGCTTTGGATAGAAAAGAGAAGAAGTACAAAGATATGTCTGATGAGAATTGGGAGGAGCTAGATCTGGAAGCACCGGCATCGATTATCCTATGCCTTGAAAGGGATGTAGCTTTCTTGATAGATGGAGAGGAAACGGCTGTGGGCGTGTGGAAGAAGTTAGAAAGTACCTTCATGACGAAGAGTCTAACGAACCCGATCTACTTAAAATCTACATTACATACTTGCAAGATGGAGGAGGGCTCATCAATACGGGAATACATCAATAAGTTTGATAGGACTATATCAGACTTAAAAGACATAGATGTGAAAGTTGAAGTTATGCGCTTTTACTACTTCTGTCTCTACTGAAGTCTTATGAGAACCTGATGCAAATACTGATCTTGTAAGAGACAATTTAAAGATGTGTGAGACTAGAATGGCGCTTCTAGCGAATGATCTTCGAAAAACTGCAACCAGCGACATGACTACTAGTGGTAACAAAGAACAAGCGCAGAGATTGTTTGCTAGAGGAAGAAGCAATGAGCGAGGAAAAGGCAAGGGAGGAAAGTCTAGATCTAAATTGAGACCTCTTGCGGGAAAATCGTATTTTAAATGCGGTAAAGTTAGGCATTTCAAGGTCGATTGTCCAAATAAGAGAGTAGGTGGAAAGAAGAAGAACAATAAGACTGAGAGAAGAGAGGGCAAGGAAGAGGCGAGCTACGTTTCAAAGAAAGGGAGCGATAAGGAGTGCTACGTCGTTACGGGTGGTGAGGATATCTTCGAGAAGTGGATACTTGATTCTGGTTTTTCTTATCATATGTGTCCAAATAGGAAGTGGTTTACTACCTACAGAGGCGTTGCGTCACATATGTAAGTAAACGTTATACCAGTAGGTTGAAGGAGGTTCTTGAAATCTCCGGTAAAGAACAACCCAACTCCTTCGCGAAACGAAC
>JBAKGM010000002.1:14124107-14134144 GCA_037177215.1 Asparagus racemosus | reverse complement strand
ATTTTTGGGTTTCCCGTTCCTCCCCCCCCCCCCCCCCCCCCCAAAAGATGAAAATTCACAGTACTGCCAAACTACCAAATTTCACTGACTTTTGTTGGCAGCGTGCAACTTACTCAGATACGTTTCCTAAATTATGATACATTTTCCCCCCAAAATCTCCCCAGATCCCGCTCCCCCTTCTCCCCTACCCTTTTATACGTACCTACTCGGTCTCTCCCCCCATCGACAAAAAAATGGCGGCCGCCTCCGCTGCCGCCGCCACCTCCCTCCTCCTCAGCAAAAACCCTAACCCACTCCGCCTCCAAAACCCTAACCCTAGCCTCCCCCTCCCCAAACCCAAACCCAAGCTCTCCACCACCCCCACCATCTCCTGCTTCTCCTCAAAGCGCAGTCCGAGCTCTTCGACTCCCGCTCCTCCGGCATGTCCATCACGGAGATGTCCCAACGCGGCGAGGAGTTCGACTCCGTCATCGGGAAGGCCGAGTCCGACCTCCGCCTCCTCCTCTCCATCCCGGACTCCCACTCCGTCCTCTTCCTCCAGGGCGGCGCCACCTCCCAGTTCTCCGCCGTCCCCCTCAACCTCTGCCCCTCCCCCAACGCCTCCGCCGACTTCATCGTCACCGGATCCTGGGGCGACAAGGCCTTCCAGGAGGCCGCCAAGTTCTGCAACCCTAACCTCATCTGGACCGGGAAATCCAACAGGTACACTTCGCTCCCGCCGTCTTTCGATGATCTGGACCAGAACCCTGATGCTAGTTTCCTCCACGTTTGCGCCAATGAGACTATAGACGGGGTTGAGTTCAAGAACTACCCGGCGCCCAGGAATAAAGATTCGATCTTGGTCGCGGACATGTCTTCGAACTTCTGCTCGAAGCCTGTGGATGTCTCTAAGTTCGGGATCATCTACGCTGGGGCTCAGAAGAATGTGGGGCCGTCGGGGGTTACCACTGTGATCGTGAGGAGAGATACGCCGGTGATGCTTGATTATGAGATACATGATGAGAGCAGGTCGCCCTATAACACGCCCCCATGCTTTGCGATTTACATGTGCGGGCTTGTGTTTGAGGGTTTGTTGGATCAGGGGGTACTGGAGGAGGTTGAGAAGAGGAATGAGGAGAATGCTGGGGTTCTTTATGATGCCATTGATGGGAGCGGCGGGTATTATGTTTGCCCGGTGGAGAAATCGGTTAGGTCTTTGATGAATGTGCCGTTTACGTTGAGGAGGTCTGAGCTTGAGAAGAAGTTTATTGAGGAGGCGGCGAAGGAGGGGATGGTGCAGCTTAAAGGGCATAGGTCTGTTGGGGGAGTTCGCGCTTCGATTTATAATGCGATGCCGTTGGCTGGAGTCCAGCAGCTCGTTGATTTCATGAAGGATTTCCAAGCTAGGAATCCGTGATTTCGGAAGAATGAAAGGTTTGAAGTGATTTCAGATATAACGTGATCTGAATGTTGGTAGTAGCTTAGTTTTTGTTATGAGGTGATTTCTTTGTTGGATCAGTTTCATTATAATATCACATAATAATTGCTGATTGATAATAGTATCATCTTGTTCTATAGTTCTATTATGATCTCTTGTTTGTGCACTTCGTCTAGGATTAAAAAATAGCCTGATATTTTGAGCCAAAGATGAGATTGTATTTTCTTCTTTTATCTGAATTTCTAGATGCATTGGTCACATTGCTATCTAATGTATGTTATCCTTTTGGGGTATATGATTAGATTAGATAAATGTTAGTGTCAAAAGTCTTTGTACTTTTAACTATGAAATTTTCTTGAACCGCTAATAGCTTAGAAGTATGCATATCCTATCTTCTTTTACTTTTTTCAACTTGTACTTTGCTTAGATATTGATCATGATTCATCTCCATATATATTCATAATAATGATTGATGAAGTATGATTTATGAGAGTTTGTACATTCTGGATGTTTGTGTGATTGCTCTTTAAATGGCTTCTATGGTCTGTAGGGAACCCAAATATACTTGTACATTTGTGAGCTTTTCCTCTTATTTTCTTATCAATCATATTTTTGAAACTATTTCATCCATTTAGATTTAGTAGCTAATTGGACCTTAATTTGGACATCTCCTGATGTTTTTTTCCCGATGCATTATATTAAATTCTTAGTTAAGTGATTGAGGACATTCATGTTGTATGCTTTGGACTAACAATTCCTGTGATTCTATTTGAATGGTGCTTTTTTTTAGTTTCACTTGAAATAAAGGTTTCTTCATGAAGTGGTTTCAGATAGTTTGGTTTCGATGTCAGTAGTGTCTTGGTGCTTAGTATTATGAGACTAGTTTTGCTCTGGATGTTTGTTAGTTGTTACTTAGTTTGGTACATAGGGATCATCAAATATTTTGAATCAAGTTCTCGTTTTATGGCTATAATCAGTAATACTATCATCTTCGATAGAGTTATTGTCATCTTGTACCTGTCAAGTCTTATCCTGGATTTAAAATTAGGCTTACATCTAATATATATATATATCTATACACACACACGCACACACACACACACACACACATAGTCTTTACAGTCTTGACCCAAAGATGGGACTATACATTCTCTCCTTTTTTTTCTTGTATTTAGGTGCATTTTTGCACAGATCGGTCTCGTTGCCATCTAATTCATATTTTCTTTTCATAGGTTATAGTCATGCTTCATATTTTATTTTCTTAGGTTTCAGTCACGGACGCTGCTAAATATAACCCTGCTTGGTTTTAAATAGTCTATTGTGAAGTATTTAACGTTGTAGATAGTTTGGATATTCTTGATTGATCAACTCTATTTCTAGGTAACAGGTCACTGAGGTCTGACTCCAAATTCTTGATGACACCGAATTTAGCAGGTTATGCGAGTAATAAAATTACAAATGAGAAACATTATTTTGATCAAGCATATTCATTTTTGGTTATGCATAGTATTACAGAGCATATAATCATGTCAAAAAGTTTCACAATAGTCTCAAAGACTTCTTAAAATTTACTTTGCAATTTTATGCACAGGCACTTCTTTTCCAAATACTATTGAAGACAGCTGAACTTTATTGCTGCTCCAATGTCATATGAATCTATGATTATTCCTTTTCTGATCTGGACAGGATTTTTGTACCCAAAATTATGTTGCATATCTTTATGTGTCCTTTAGGAAATCCATACGTTGCCTTGTGATTGAGAAATGTCCTGGTTATTGTCATATCACTCTACACTATTCCATCTAGATGTGATTGTTCAATCATTAGCCTTTTGAACATCTTTTTTACTCGAAGACTTATGCTCTAAAATGTTCCATACTGCTTAATATTTTTTAGTGGAATCCAGTTTCCATTTGTAAAGGGGAGAAGGAGAAGCTGATGATGAAAAGCTGAGCAAGGGGTTTACAGATAAAGAAACATGCTAGTATATACATTGTAGAACTATGTCAAAATGACTTCTAATTTAAACATCTCTTCAGATTGATTAACTGCAATTTTTAGTGGATTATTCACTGGAGAGCGCATGAATCAATCTAAAATAATGACATTAGGGACATGGTTTAATGTTGTCTATCAGCTTCGTGAATAGTGACATTTTATTTTTCATTGTGAGGATTGTATATGTCCACAAACAAGAACTACACTGTCATTGGATGGGTAAGTGGCAAATAAATCCTGCTGCTTTTTAAGCATGGATACATGCTATAATCTATGCTGGATTTTACTGTAGACAAGGAGTATATTTGCTGATGTGAAAAATTCACAGAGATGGAGATTTCTTTTTTTTTATTTTTTATTTTTTTGCTGTGTGGGAATTTTGTTTTGTGATGCTTGTTATTCTCAATGTATACTGTTGCATAGGTTGAGAATATTAAACCAACAAATGACTTTAATCTGATTTTGTTTTGCTGAAATCATCTGTTTGCCCCCACATTGTTCTTTCCAGATATAATTGTTTATTTTGTCCGCGTCTATGATGAGGTAGAACAGTTGAAAACTTTTTTACATTTTTCTTGCAGAACATTATATTATGATTTATTTTAATCATCGTTTGAAATTGCACTGGAATCATCTCCTAGTCTTCTTTCTGTTGAAATGATTCCCCGAATTATTCTTCAAGTGCTGACTTGTCTTCTGTGAATCTGTTGTGTTGTCAAACTTGATGGTTGTTGGTTATATTATTTCAGGCTTTGTGATCATTGATTTTCTGCTAATAGTATTCTACATGGCTGCATTATTTTATTTGCATAAATTAAAGAAAATTGGTTGATGGTGGCTAGTGGAAATAAGAAATGGTCCTTAACATTTCCTAGCTCCATTTTCTTCACTATTTTGGAAGATTTCTCGCTCTTCGCTCAAGATACAGATAAAAAAAATTTACTGGGTTGTGAATCATTTATCTTTGAATGAAAATTCTGTACTTGGCATTATTTCCCCTTTTCTTTTTTCTGTGCAGAGATGTTTGAATTTGTTTACTCTTTGAAACTTTCTTTTTCTGTGTATTATTATCACGTGTTTGAGAATGTAGTGCCAATGAATATTTTTCTTGTCAATAGTAAGCAAAACATAAGGGGGAACATACAAAGGTGAAACCAAAAACTTATACATAGAGTACTTTCGCAAGTGTGATGAATGATAGAGGGGAGCATGTGGTAAGATTTTTGTTTTGTTGATTAGGTTTTTGGTGGATTGTTGGTTGATTTGTTTGTTTTTATTTGTCTGAAAAAGGTTGTTTTTCGATAGCTTTTCATTGGTAGTTGTAGTTATCGTTGAATGCATGCTTCAATTTAGCGTGAATAAACGGAAGAAGGAAGAAATTTGCATAAATGATCAAACCTATAATTCATGGTTCATGCTATGAACTTGTGTTGAAGTGATTTACAGAGAAGAGTGGAACAATATCTTTAAGGGTAAGTTACAATTTTGGAAAGAGGTTGTCTACGTTCTACAGAAATATCAGAGCTTTATAGAATTTGTTGTGACAGGTAGGCAGTATACATTGATCACCCATATCCCTGCCTTGTTGACTAAGTTTTCGATCTTGTATTTTCTTCCAATTGCAAAATTGCTGAATAATTTTTCTGTAGAATCAAGATAAGGCTTTTCCGGGAATCAAGGAGTCAAATACAGATGCAATAAAAATTTCACTCAAGGGTTGCTTGGCCTGCAGGTAAACCTGTAATTGCAAGTTGTATGATGTTCATGTTGTAAATTTGTAATGTAATCTGGCCCATTTTCCTTTGCAGTATTCAAAGAAATCAAGTTACCTGGTTATAGTTGTTAAGGTACCTTGTATGTGCAGTATTTAAACCCCTGATTTATCAAAAACCACCTCCAATTAGACAAAAAGAACCAAAAAATGGTGATAAAAACATAGCATGTTTTGTGTTTCTTTCCACTTTGTTCACACGTTATCAATCTGTCATCTTTCACCTCAGCTAACACTCTTATCTACCGATAACAACTATATAGCAAACAAGGAATCGTATAACCTTGGCTATGGAGAACAAGAATACAAGAAGAGAGCATCAATGATACTCTTATCATCAGGAAATACAAATTCTAAACCTCTCGATTAAAACTCCATGAATTCAAGATGGTAACATTTTCATGCCTACAGAGACCAGCGTCAAACAGAAGCAGAAACCAGCACAGAATCGACAATGAAGTACATGGCGAACTAAGCTCCGTATCAGAAGTACACAACAAGAGTTCGGTAGTGAGGATCGTTCTCGCCAGTGGATTGGTTGAAGTCTATGACACTGCGGTCACAGCTCGAGATGTCATCAAGAAGTATCCAGGTTTGTGTCTCGCTCGTCCAGAGGTGTTCAAGATGCCACACAAATCGCTCGTTGGTCCAAAAGAGATACTGTCTCCGGGACAGAAGTTTTACTTAGTGCCCGCAACGACCGTGGAGAAGTTACAGAGGAAAAGCATGGTGATGACTAGTGAAATATCGGAAGAAGATGTAAAGGTGAAGGATAAGAGAGAAGTAGACGAGACTGTGTGCTTGGCGAAAGATGTTAATGCATCAAGAGATGAATGGAGTGAGTGTTCCGTGAAGAGGTTAGAGAAGCAAGAGGAGAAGAAGGGTTTTGATCCGCCAATAAAAAAGGCCACCAGGATGAGGAAGGGCGTGCTCGATGGATGGAAGCCTACACTGCCGTCTGTAGAGGAGATATCTCCTTAGAGTTGTATCTATGGGAGCCTGCACTGCCATCTGTAGAGGAGATATGTAGAGGAGATATCCCTTTAGACTTGTATCTAATGTTTTTACTTCATTGCATTAATGATGCATAAAAAATGTCTATTTTTGAATTAGTGTGCTCAGAGATATGTGGTTTTGTGTACCATTAATGCAATGAAGTTGGACCATTAGAAGCTTTCTCATCTTCTCTAAATAGTAATAATAGCAATATGTGGGAATTTATATGAGTTCGTTCTTATATTTCTTCCTCTTAAAGTTCTATTGTATATGTATTGTTATTGTTTTTTGTGCTTGCATAGGTATATTAGATCTAGGCTCTTAGTTATGGAATGCAGTTGAGCACAATCCTGTTTGATGGGTGTAAATACAAAACTTAGGGTTTGTTTAGTTTGCTTGAAATATGAATAATAGCAAATGTTCCAGCAACAAATATTGCATGTAACATTTTTTATAAAAATTAACTTCAAATTCATTGTTTGGAAATCCAAAATTTTGTTGCAAGAAATTACATATTGAATTGTGTAAAATCTATGTAATGATATAAATATACGGAAACACAAGAGTGAATGATTTTCCTATTTGAATTTAAAAAGATTTTAATGAGGTTGAATTATTTTTAATGGGTGCCGATTCAAACTTCAAATTGTATCCAGATTTGAAAATTAGCTCCAGTCCATTAGTTTTCTTGGGGGCCAAGTTGACTTGGTGAGCAAATTAAGGGTATCTTTAATAATGCATCCTATTGTAGGGTTTTTCAGTAGAGAGGGAGAGAGATATAATATTTTTGTAATTAGGATTTAGCAAAGGTTGTAACCGATATTGTAAGAGAGAGGGTTTCACAGTCTTTATCCGTGTAAAAGATTGTAATTTGGCAGAAATAGTGGATTGTTTTCGACCTCGTGGTTTTCCCAGTTGAGAGTTTTCCACATTAAATATTGTGTGCGATTTTATTTGGTGCATTTGATAATTTTTGGAGTTTTTACGAGATTTAAAAATCCCAACAAGTGGTATCAGAGTGAGGTTCGACGGTTCATAGAGGTTCAAGCGGTACGATCAGCACACATTGGCGATTGTCAACATGGATTGGCATCAACGCGTGAGAGAACTTCAAGGAGGCCGTTGGAAACTGATTGAAGATGCGGGCTTCTGTGATCGCGAGGAGTTGCGGGTTCTCTAATTGTGAGAAAGAAGAGAGGAGGCAAGTGACCATACGTGATAGGAGGGATATGAAAAAAAATATTTTAAAAAAAAATAGAGAGCGAGCTTATACTATTCACATGGGAAGGGATCAAGTACTGGATGATCTGATCTGGTGTTTACTTTTTTTGCTGTTTGGTGTTCTGTCAATCCAACGAAGAAAATTGATTTGTCATCCGATCAGGGAATTATATGGAATTTGACAATCCAGGAGTTGTTCCTAGGGTTTTTCGACGTGCTGAGTTTATTTTCAACGTCCGTTTTGACAAATTTAACTTCTACAGTGACTAATTTGAATTTGATCGTGGTTAGAGGATGATGACATCTTTAGGTCCGAAGTTCAATATTTTGCTATTTAACGACAAGATAAATTTTACAGTATGGCAGTGTACGGTTCAAGATCTTTTAGTGTAACAAGGTGCTGATCAAGTTTTGGAGGGGAAAAAGCCTGAAGGGATGAAGGATGGTGAATGGAGTTCCATGCAAAAGAAGACGACAAGCACAATTTGTTTGGCACTCGCCCTTGAGATCAAGTACAATGTTATGTAGGAGGCCACACCAAGGGGTTTCTGAGACAAGCTTGAGGGGATTTATGCATCAAAGTTGATGACCAACCGATTGTGTTTAAGGATGGAACTTTACTCATTGAAGATAGAAGAAGGCACTGCAATTCAAAAATACATCAATGCCTTTAATTAGCTTGTGTTTGCCAACTTATGAATATTAATGAGGAGATTAAAGAAGAAGAGCAGGAGCTACTCCTACTATTTTCCTGACCAGAGTCATATAAGCTATTGGTTCAGATGATAATTATGGGAAAGCAAACTTTAAATTTTGATGATGTGACAACACTCCTACGAGAGAATGAGAGAATGATGAAAAAGGAGAGCACATCTATTGATGGTGAGAATGCACTAGCTTTTGAAGGTTCTAATTGAGGAAGGAGTAAGGGGAGATGTGACATTTAACGAGGAAGGTCAAAATCTCGAGCCAGAGATGACATCGAAAGGGAGTGCTACTATTACGAAGAGAAGGGTCACATTCAGTTCAAATGTTCTGAAATGCAATATGATTTGAAGAGCATTAGATAGATGAAGTTTTAAGAAAATGGGAAGGAGGATTCCTCGACAGTTGTGTGTGATGAAGATGTGGTGTTGATGATGGAGAGTACCTGTACTGATGTGAGTAACACTTGGGTGCTGGATTCTGTAGACTATATGCACATTTGCAACAGCAAAGTGTATTTTGGCACATTGAAAATAGATGAAGAATTTTGTGATGTGATCTTTGGAAGCAATGAGAAGATAAAGGTTAAAGGCCTTGGGAGTGTTCGCCTTACACTTCACACTGGGAAGGTCATAATTCTTCGTCCTGTGAGATATGTGTTGTCATGTGGTACTAATTTAATTTCGTTGGGCGAGATGGTATCGCGTGGGTACAAGTATGTGAGTGAAGGAGAGTGGTGCAAAATGTATAAAGATGGTGATTTGCTTTTATGGGGGAGGAAGATTAGCAACCGTATTTGTTATTTAGATGGGTGATCTGTTAATGATGTAGGTGACTCTTTTTAGATTCTTATCCATAAGGGAGAGATGAAGAACAAGAAGAAGAGGGTGAATTTTTCTGAATCCGTTGAGATAGTTAAAGATTTTTCGTCGAGGAAGGATATGTTAGGTGCCGACTCAAACTCTAAGTTAGATCCGGATTTGAAGACTAGGCCCCGTCTTAATATTTTTTTGGGGGCCAAATTGACTTGGTGGGCAAGTTAGGGGTATCTTTAAATAAGGCATCTTATTCTAGAGTTTTTCAGTAGAGAGGAAGAGAGAGAGATAATATTCTTATAATTAGGGTTTAACAGAGATTGTAACCGGGTTCAATGACATTATGAGAGAGAGAGGGGGTTTCATGGTCTTTATTCATGCAAAAGATTGTAATTTGGGGGTGACAGTGAATTGTTTTCGACCCGGTAGTTTTTCATGTTGAGGGTTTTCCATGTTAAATATTGTGTATGATTCTATTTGTCGCATTTGGTGAATTTAGGGGTTTTTGCAAGATCTAAAAATCCCAACAATTTTCTATATTTTAATTTTCTTTCGTGGAGCTTACAATTTTTCGTTCCCCCAGATTATCTGCAACAGTTGTTGCGGGTTTTTTCTGTAAATTATGAGTTTATTTAGATTCCTCTAATTAAACTATTATAAAATAAACAAGTGAAACATAAATTATGAGTTTATTTCCACCCTACCAAGCAGCCTCTTGTACCCCAAATAGTATAACGTGGCACTAAAATACGCTAAGATATGTGTAAACAAATTTAGATTAACAAAGGTCGAGTTTTGATCTTAAACCTTGTATTTAAGCCACTAAAGTGTAGACAAAAATATTACACAAACTAGCTTGGGTAGGAAATGTCTTCAACATATCTAAAAATTAAGAAGAGATCTGTTAATCACCAAAATTGACAGTTGATCCGCTTAATATAAGATCAAAATAATTTTAATCATATATATGTTTCCAGATATCCAGTTAGACATTTTACATATATCTGTATTCTTGTTCGTATTCTACTATATTCATATTCGTAATTGTATCATCCTTATCCATACTCATATCATAAGCATGACAAATAATCGTATTTGTATCCATGTCGTATCA
>JBAKGM010000002.1:14079020-14101488 GCA_037177215.1 Asparagus racemosus | reverse complement strand
CAGTTATTAGTGGTATATTTATTCATATAAAATAGGTAATGAGGGTATTAAATTGTAATTAAAATGTGATAATCATGCTCCCACTGGGTTTTGCATGGCCAAACCTCCTAATAGTTAAGGCCACCAACAATACTCACATCTTTTCTCGATTTCTTTCATGAGTGAGAATTTCACTCTAGTATGGGTTCGTCTCTACCCCAAGAGGAGACAAATTAGAACATTTGGTTCCCCAAACTTCATCCAAATTTTACCTTTTACTCACGTGAGTTAAAAAGGTCACTTATTGAGTCAAAACCACGTGGTATGACTCCATCTTGATTCTCAAAGTGGAGATCCCACTCTTAATTTCACCCATTCTAATTCTCAAAGTGGAGATCCCACTTTGAGTTTCCTTAGAGATTTCCTGACGCACGTGCGCCAAGAATCTTTTGACTCTCAGTTCACGTGAACGAGGAGTCCTCAATTGAAGCAAGAGACAAGAAAATACCTTCTTCTTCTTCAATATAAAGGGTTCGTCTTTGCCCCAAGAGAAGATACAAAGGGTTCGTCTTTGTCCCAAGAGAAAACACAACTGGTTCATCTTTGCCCTAAGAGAAGACAACAACTTCAAAAGTCTATGTATTCAATACATAGCAAGTCTCATTACATTCTTAATAATCTATCAAACCTACGCCTATTTATGAGTAGTAGGCATTTTTCCTATCTTTAAATCAAGAATAAGTCAGCATCTCACACATGCCACCAGATAGTCAATTCCCGTAACAATTGACCAAGTCTACGGATTCAATATCATAGCAAACAAAGTCTACGTATTTAATACATAGCCAATGTCATTACTAACTTAATGATTTGTTAAATCTACGCCTATTTATGCGTAGTGGGTATTATTCCAGTCCTTAAACTAGAAATAAGTCAGCATCTAACACATACCGCCGGGTAGTCAATTCCCGTGACAAGTGACTAAGTCTACGTATTCAATATCATAGCAAACAAAGTCTATGTATTTAATACATAGGCAGTCTCATTATTGACTTAATGATTTATTAAATCTATTCCTATTTATGCATAGTAGGTGTTATTCCTGTCCTTAAACTAGGAATAAGTTAGCATCTAACACATGCTGCCGGGTAGTTAATTCCTGTGATAATTGACTAAGTCTACGTAATCGATATCGCAGTAAATAAAGTCTATGTATTCAACACATAGTCTTAATACTGCCTTAATGATTTGTTAAACCTACGCCTATTTTATGTATAGTAGGTATTATTCCTGTCCTTAAATCAGGGATAAGTCAGCGTCTAACACACGCCGCCGGGTAGTCAATACCTATGAATATTGACTGAATCTACGTGTTCAACATCATAGTACAAAGTCTAAGAGAGTTCATTCTTTTAGGACAACATTACATGTAGAACGCACTTAGATAATCTACATGCTAGCCCAACTCAAACGGTAGTTGGTAAAGGCTTATCAAATTCGTTGATGGTTGAGGGTTTGCCAAAAATCCTATCAAGACCTGGATACTCCAACAAGGCACATGAGTATAAACTATTTCCTATTTTGTCGAGAAGTTCATGTAGAGTATTTTCATAAAATATTCTTAAGGATAGCTCGATGACCGCCAATGAGGGTCAAGAATTATATTGACGCCAGTCAACGCGTCACTAGAGGATACTCCAAAAAGGTACATGAGTATAAACTATTTCCTATTTTATCGAGAAGTTCCTGTAGAGTATTTTCATAAAATATTCTCAAGGATAACTTGATGACTGCCAATGAGGATCAAGAATTATATTGACGCTAGTCAACGCGTCACTAGAGGATACTCCGACAAAGTACACGAGTATATATTGTCAAGAAGTTCTTGGAGAGTATTTTCATTCTTAAGGATAACTCGACAACCCTCAACGGATCACCGGGAGCACGCAAACATGAGCTGATTCTCCCAGCCCCAGAAGTTTAAAAAGCTGTATTGATGCCGGTCAACATGTCACCAACGGAGTATTCGCCGATGAACGGAAAAGTCTCAAAAGTCTGTTGGTCAGTTATACAACAACTTGCCAACACGAGTCAAAGCAAACTCAACTACCAGTTTCGGTTCTAGATTTCGACAAGTGATCAGACGTTAAATGCAGCACGTGACACTATCAGACATCCTACAAAGCACTAGATGATCTGAAGGAATTGAAGAAATCAAGACGTGAAGCTGTCTTCAGACTCTTCTATAAAAGAACGAGACTGAAACACCTTGGAGCGGGTACTTGTAGGCGTTAAAAACTACCTATGAGTTCCCGAAGGTGACTCGGATTGACGATTAATGAGCTATCCGTTGATCCAACGGCCAACCACCTCGAGAACCACCAGAGTTGATCTAGTTTCAGCTTGAGTAGCTGGTGGTCCAGGTTGAATGAGAGAGCCTTCAGTAAGAAGTGGGCTATTAATCCCTAAAAACTGTCTCCTTCGAGCGCGACAAAAAAAACTGTGTCGCACACAAAGTAGCCCACAAACCATTTCCCAGAATTTAATGGTTAGCCTCTGCATGTGATCCAAGAAGAATCCTATGCCACCTCCTTCATTCCAGTAACAGTGAACATTCATCTCCCACTGTGATGAAACACAATTGGATAAAAATTCGTGCGGACACTCCTGCAAAGTTGCAACCTTCAGGATGAAGTAATTAGTTCAAAGTCAACTCAATCATTTCAACCAAATTTAAACACAGACACAACAACTATTGATCCCAAAATATAGTCAGCGACGTCGTGTAGCCAGGGTTCAAAGCTGGAGCAAGATATGCGTCTCTTCTATGAAGTTCCACGTTGGACAGAAGCAAGGCTTATCTTATCCAAAGTTCTCAGACTCCTCGACAAAATACAGGGGAGTCTGAAAACTTTAGAGGGGGTATCTATAGGAATCAAAAATTACTAATGAACTCCAAATATGATTTAATCATGAGAAGACTGAAGAACTATGTCATCAAAACTCAAGGGAATCAACCACAGGGTTGAAACGGACAAATATATGTCTAAGACACTTTTTGTGTCTCGCCAATTGCCGAGACACTTTTTTTGTATTGCCGATAGTGAGACACTTTTTGTGTCTCGCACATTAGCAAGACACTTTTTGTGTCTGAAGGAATTTGCACGTGTTTTATCGTTGATCTTGGGAAGAGTAGATATCTTGCTTCGCTAAGATATTTGCTTATTTTATTGTTTCCTCAGTGAAGCAAGAATCAAACCTTGCTGATTCAGCGATCGTTAATTAGTGGTCTACGGATTACACAACCCCGGCACAGGCAAACAACCCACAAAAATAGGAGTTTACTACGTAGTAGCTTCTGTTCGAGTTTCTTTTTGTACAAGAGTGAGATTGCTTTCTTTGTAATCAAGAGAATACACGTGTAATCTTTCATTTGTTTTCAGTTTCGAAATGTTTTAAAATGGAAAACACAAAGATCCTCGTTCTCCGCGGAAACAACAATCACCTATTTTATCAAATCTTGATTCTTGATATTAAGTCTGTTTTGTTGATGATTGCACACACTTTACTTGGATATGTCCTATGAGAAATAAATCTGAGGTGTTTACTCATTTTTGTAACTTTTAAAAATTGGTTGAAATTATGTTTACTTACAAGATTCTATTGTTTCAAAGTGATGGTGGAAAGAAATTTGATAACAATGCATTCAAACAATATTTTCTAGACAATGGTATCTATTTTCGCAAATCTTGTTCTGACACACCACAACAAAATAGTGTGGGGGAAAGAAAACATCGATACATTATTGAGATGAATAGAACTTTTTTGATTGATGCTCGAATGTCTTCTCAATTTTGGGTCGATGCCCTTTACACGAAAATATTTGTGATTAACAGATTACCTACTCCCATCTTAGATGGTATATCTTCATTTGAAAAACTTTTCAAAAGATCACCAAAATTTAGTTTTCTCTGAGTTTTTAGATGTGAATGTTTTCCTAGTCTTTCAGCTTAAATCATAAACAAATTTCAACAAAGACCTGAACGCTATATTTTCTTAGGCTAGGCTCATAAAGGTTACCAATGCTTTGATTCTATCAGTGGTCGTGTGTATGGTAGTCGTCATGTTTGATTTCATGAAATCATATTTCCCTATCCTGATATTATTGTTGACAAATCACCCGATGATTCCCCTCTTCTTTTGGTCACCACCTCCACTTTTACTTCCACATGAGTCAACCAATCTCCAACTTCTCTCGTGTCATTACCTACTTCTCCACCCGTTCGATCTCAACCTCTCCCTATAGAATTTCCATCAGCCACAACACCTGATTCATTACCACTTTTCACTTCTCCTAACCCGCCTACGGCACAACAATACCCAAGCCCTACATCGGTTGCTGCAGCGACATTAGGCGCTGCAGCAACATCCTTGTTACTGCTCCCCGGTAGCCCCACCAATAGCGCCCCCACACCCCAATCCCTACCAGCGGCCGAAGCTCATTTGCTTGCAGCCGAGGCTGAAAATGCAACCCTCATCTTTCCATAGGTAATGTTCTTCCCATGAAAACACAGTCAAAGTTAGGAATAGTCAAACCATGAACATAATGTCTCTAAAAGCTGCCCTCACTGACATCTAACCTACTAATTTTACCCAAGCTTCAAAAGTTCCTAAATAGCAAAAAAGTAATGGTAGAAATATTTAATGCACTCATTAATAATAACACATAGAAATTGGTTGTATTAGATGAATATAAAATTTTGGTCGGTTGTAAGTGGATTTACAAAATAAAATACAACTCAGACAGGTCTGAGGAACGGTTCAAGGCTAGGTTGTTTGCTCAAGTTTTTCATCAGTAAGCTGGAATTGATTTTCACGAAACCTTAGTCTAATTGTTAAACCAACTACTATCCGACTTGTTCTTTCTCTCTTGATCACTTTCGGTTAGGTTGTTTGACAACTTGATGTTAAAAATACCTTTCTTCATGGTTTTCTAATTGAGGAGGTATATATGAAACAACCTCTTGGCTTTTGTTCATCCTAATTTTCTAAATCATGTTTGCTAACTCAACAAGGCCATTAATGGGTTAAAATAAGCTCTAGGCGCTTGGTTTTATAGATTCAACAGTTTTCTCCTTTCCTTTGGCTTCTGCAGTAGTCAAACTAGTACATCGATGTTCATAGTTTGCCATGGGTTAGATATTCTTATACTTCTTCTATATATTGATGATATTGTTCTAAAAGGAAATTCACCTCCTCGTCTTCATTGCTTTATTTGTATATTGTCTGCTCAATTTTCAATGAAAGACCTTGGTGATATTCACTACTTCTTGGGTATTCAAGTTGTTCATTCTCCTGATCAAATTTTCTTATCTCAACATAAATATGTTCGGGATCTCCTCCATAAATTCCATCTTCACACACTGAAACCTGTTTGCACTCCATTAGTGGCTAAGACCACATTATCTCTACCTGATGGTTAATTATTGGTAGATTCTTTGAAGTATGGTAGGTGCTCTACAATATCTAATAATGACAAGGCTAGATTTTGCCTCTGCTATTTATGTTGTGTCTCAGTTTATGCATGCTCCTCGGATTACTCATCTACATGCTGTCAAAAGGATATATAGGTACTTGCAGTGCACATCGGATCATAGCAAATCTCTTCACAAGGCTACGAGCCCTTCTCTTGTTAATGCATACTTGGATGCAGACTGGGCTGGTTGTCCATATAGCTCACGATCCACTTCTGTCTATGTGATATTTTTTATTCTAATCTTGTTTCTTGGCGTTCTAAGAAGAAACATACTATTTCAAAATCATCTGTTGAGGCTGAATATCGTGCACTTGCGTATAGAGTTGCTAAAACTATGTGCATTCGGCATACTTTGGCAGAGCTTGGCATTGTTATTCAACATCTAGACAAGTTATAGTGCGACAACATTACTGCTACTTATATCATATAGCCAATCCTGTTCTACACGACCGTAGCAAACACGTAAAGGTTGACTATCACTTTGTTCGGGAACAAATTGCCCATGGTGATTTAATTGTTCTCTACGTTCCTACACAACATTAACAGGCAGATATTTTACGAAAGGGTTGTCAGCTGAGCAGTTTCGTTTTTTGAAGTCTAATTAGTCCGTTCACGCTCCCGTCCAGATTGAGGTGGGGGTAATAATGTATGTGAGGATGATACTATGTATACGAGGGTATATTTGTAAGTGTGTAAATATTGTGATATAAAGAGATCCTTACAATACCCACCTAGGGCGAGCTGTGTATTTTGCCAAAACTCTATTTCTCTCTTCTCAAATATTTCTCAATTAGCAATTAAATTTCCTATATCTGAGATGACTACTAATTTATCCTCAATTTCAAACATTGTTTACTCTTTTCGTAGTTACTAACTATGGGCAAAAGATAATTTCCGGTCAGTAATTCCTCATGTGATATCTTGTTTTAAGGTAAACAAATTTAAGAGTAATGATAATAAGTGGACTGCGAACTACAAATTACTTTTACAACAAGAGAAAAAAGTGTTGAATTCTAAATGTGCTTATAAATTTTATCACAAATCACATGGAAGGATACCACACTTAATTATGTTTTTGTTGGATCTGAGATGCAAGCTTAAAGGGAGTTGAATACAATTGCCTACTATTTTTTATATCACAGATCATGTGCAGTGAAAATAAGATAGATCATTAAAATAGAAAAAAAACATATAAACTTGGACAAATTATATCCAAACCACATAAGAATTTTCTAGTGGTTCTGATAAATAATCCTACATTCACTCTTCCTTCTCGTGAAGGGGCTTCCCCACTCTTCTTTCTCATGAGGGGGCTTCCTCACTATGTAAAAGTTCTCCTGAGTCACATTCCTGATTTAGTAGGCTTACGAGACCGAAACCCTAGTTTCTCCCAAACTAGTCGTCTAACCTAAACTCTTCACCCACAAGTATCTCTAGTCCTAGCAACTAACTAATTCCTCAGTTAGCACCATCTTGAGTATGCCGTGAACCCTCAATTCACCCCGGCTTGAGTGGCCTATAAACCCTCAATTCAGACCGACTTGAGTATGTCATAAAAAATAAATTTAATACAAAGTATCAAGTATCAATTAAGCACAACTAGAATGATGTTATGCTAACCATTCTCGTTGATGACAATAGCATAGCTTTGAGAAGAATAACAATGATGATGAAGCCCAAGTGTAGCACTTGATCACTATATATTATTATACTTTTATACCCCCATTATCTATTTTATTGAATAAATATATTTATTAATATCATTAGTTTTATGAATTTAAAGGTAGTAAAGAATTTATCAAATACAAGCTCAAAGAAGCCCAATATACCTCTACTTGAAGCCTAAAAGAAGCCCATAAAGCCCAAAAGCCCAAGAGGAGTTGAGTCAATAAGTCAACAAAAAAGACGAAAATCTATTACACACTAATCAATGCACTAATCGATTAGTTTATAACAGAAATAACCAATGGCTGATTTTAATTTCTTAGAGCTCAGGACTAATCCAAAGGCTAATGTTTGTTTTTGTAGGCTATAGATAGAGGTAGATAGTGAGAGTGAGGGATATAGAAAATTTTGAAAAATTCCATTTTGGAGAGGAGGGCTACCTTTTTTGAGAAGGCCTTCCAAAATTACAAATTTTAGTTTGCAATAAATAAAAATATTCTCCTCCTTTTATAATTTTCTTCTTCTTCTCTTTTGATGAAGAAAATTTGCTTTAAGAGGGGCCAATCTATTGCACTGTAAGTTTTTATTTTTCCTCTTTAATTTCTTTTTTAGAATTGCATGTTTATGATTAAATTTCTTGCTTTTATTTTATGCATTGTAGTTTAGATTTTTATTCATGCTTTGTAGTTTAGATGTTTAATTTCTTGTTTTTATTTCATGCTTGTACATAGATTGTTATTTTTTATTGTTTATTTACTTTGTAGTATATATTTTAATTTCTTGTTTTCTTATTTATGCTTTGTGATTTAGGATTTATTTGCTTTTGTAGTATGAATAGATAATTTCTTTAGGATATATAGGATTAGATGAAACTAGTTTAATTTCCTTTTGATTTTTGAATTGCTCTCTTTTTGTGCTTAAATTATCATGCTTAGGATAATCAACTAGAATAATAATTGGTAGAAAAAGAATTTGCTGGGCTATACTTATCTTAAATGGTTTGATAGTTTATGTTTTTTTTTCATTTCTAGAATTACCATCTAGTTGTTTATTTCTATTCATAAATGATAATATTGTTTAGAAATGATTTTGATAGGTTATCTTTGTTTGAATACTTGATAATCTATGCTTAAAAAATCTAGTACTATGCGAATTAAAAGAGAGTAATTTTTAATCTAAATATAAATTAACTAATGGATTCAATCATAGAGTTCTAGTTTTATCACTTGATTTCCTTCAACTCTTTATTTTCTTCTTCATTTGGTTTTATTCTCATTCTTGATTTTCTTATTTGCTTCTTCTTTTTCTTTCATTCTCTTTTCTTGTTTTTACCCTTTTTATTTGCAAAAATCACACCCAAACCAAGCTCTATTCACTCTCTTTTCTTTCACATCTCAAAAAACTATTTTAGGACTTTTCTAATACACTCCTTGCTCGTGGGATCGATACTTACATGCTATTCACACTAGTTGTATGCTTGTAACATTTTATTCAGAACACATCAAGTTTTTGGCATCGTTATCGACACCAATTGGGTTGGGATCCATTGGCCCAAAGCTCATTACATGGTCACTTAGAAAAGCCCGATAAAGTAGAAAATCACCAAGGAATGAAGAGATATATGTATATAAAAAAATGAATATATATATATATATATATATATATATATTCTTGGAAAATAACTTGATAAAAAAGGCTTGACAATTGATTGAAATAAAAAGTTAGCATGTTCTTTTCAGAAATTTAAAAAACTTTTTAATTTAGACTTAGTTTTGTATAACTATAATAAAAAGATTTTCTAAGAAATTTACTTTGGAGTTTTGCATAAAAATATTTTTTTGAGCAAATACTAGCTTTAATTAGATTATTTAAAGATATCAAGTAAATTATTTCTATGTTGACATTTTTAAATTGGCAAGCTAACTGAATTTTATGGGTATATTCTCTGCAAGCCCTCATATGACAATACCTTATCCTCTAAGGTAACATTGGGGTTTAAATGATTGTTGTATGTGCTAAATACAACGAATGTAAGTTAGAATTTTTTTTCTTTCTTTTTTTCCTTTCTTTGCTAGAGGCCCAGCAAAAGGTTTAGGTGTGGGGGTATTTGATCACTATATTTTATTATAATTTTATAGCATTATTATCTACTTTATTGAATAAACATACTTGTTGATATTGTCTATTTTATAAATTTGCACGTAATAAAGAATTTATCAAATAAGTAATTCTTATATTCAAATAGGAATTAACTATTGTATTCAATCCTAGAGTCCTAGTTTTATCACTTGATTTATTTCATCTCTTTATTTGCTTCTTCTTTTAGTTTTATTCTCATTCCTGATTTTCTTATTTTCTTCTTCTCCTTCTTTCATCCTCTTTTGGTATGTTTAGCCCTTTTCATTTGCAACAATCACGCCCCAAACCACCCTCTATTCACTCTCTTTTCTTTCACATCTCAAGAACCATTTTAGGACTTTTCTAATACACTTCCTCATGGGATCTACACTTGCATGCTATACACACTAATTGTGCACTTGCAATATTTAATTTAGAACACATTAGCACTCCTCGAAGATTCATGATCGGATTATGAAGAACGATGTCAAGGATACTTTTTGAGAAGCCTGAGCAAGATTAATCACCTATGTTGAAACCCTAGCTCTCTCTATCTCTCTTTCTTTTCTCTCTGATTTAGTTTAGGAATCTCTGGTGAAAAATGTGAGGAAATAACCTATATAACCTTAGCAATAAACTGCTCAGATTAAATCCAAAAACATAGTAGAATTCTGAAATCAGCCGATCAACCATTGATATTCGATCTTCACCATTGATGGTTAAGTTATCACCATCGATAATTTGAACCTCTATGGAAATTTTCATCATTCATGGTCTCTTCATTCATCAATGGTCAATGGATCATATCAAGAGCTTTCTGTTAGACCTAAGATATAAGCCTAGAGAAAGGTGAATGGGATTGCTACCCCCTAGAAATACAGAATATACAGTGAAAAATATAAAATAAAAGTGATCGATGATATAGAGAAAACTAATCAAACACCAATAGCAACCAACTAGGAATATACAAGATTTTATAGTGATCCAGATAACAATCCTACATCCACTCTTCCTTCTCGCAAAGGGGCTTTCTCACTATGCAAAGAGTTCTCCTAAATCACAAATTCAATTTAGTAGACTTATATGATCGCACCATAGAAGCTATCCGAAATCAGTCATCTAACCTAATCTCTACAATGAGTAACAGCTAGGCCTAACCAGTCCCAACCCTCAATTAAACCATCTTGAGCATGCCATCAAACAAGTTCAAAGTAAAACCAATACAAACAATTAAAGCTCAAAAAATAAAGAATGATCTTACAGTCTTTTTGTTAAACAAATTGTCCTTTGAAGAACGTAAGTGTAGCTCGATGAAGAATGATGAAGAAGATCAAACCAAGGGCAACTCCCTTTACTAAACTGATCTGAAGATGTTGTGTGTGACAAGTGAGAGTTTGTTGAGGTTCCGGAGGTCAAATTCTTCAAGTTGATCTTTCACAAGTCAAAACCATAGAACTCTCTTCTCTCCCCCCCCCCCTCTCTCTCAATGATATAAAGTCCTGAATAGGTCAGGAAAGAGCCATCCTAAACTTGGTAGAGATTAAAGATATCAGAAATGACGAAAAGCTGAGATTAAATCTAGAAACCTAAGGGTGTCGAGGCCCCATCAATGGTTGAGAGGCCCATTAATGATATGAAAGTGTCTAGAGTAAAAACCATCGATGAGAGTTGTTGACCATCAATGAGCTCTTCTTATTAATGATGGTCAATGCCTACCATCAATGGTAAGAAGGCTGAAATCAGCTGTTGAGCAATTTTTCACATCCTTTTGCCATGTACACTTCTTATACCTATATTTACCTGTATTATATAAATAAGTATTAGTACCAAATGAGAGTTTGTTATTATTCAAACAAGAGATGTTGTATGGACTACGTCCTAATAAAATCTCCCTTTTGATAATAACAAACTTAAAATTAAAAATGCTGAAATACACTCATATTTGTGATATATAAACAGTAGCAATGAGCATAAATATAATCTCATGCAAAAGAAAATGATATACAATGCTCCCCCTACATTCATGCATTCAAAAAAGGTATAATCAAGCATAGATATTGTAAAAACTCCCCTTAAAATAATGCATTGAGTGTTTTAAAAATTTTCAAAAAAATATAAAACACGAAACCACTTAGACAAAAACTCTAGTCATACAAAGATCATCAAATTTCACACAAATTCTCCACCTTTTGTTATTAGCAAAATGAAAACACACCAATGGATATACTTAAAACACGAGGAATTCAAATAGAAATCATCTAAAAGATGTACGAGAGAGAGAGAAGCACACTTGTTTCCACAAACATTTATAAAAAATAGCACAAGATATTAAAATCTAATCACAATACACATGAACATGAGAGAAATTACGTCAAAAATCACACACAAAAAGATTAAATATCATTGCAAAGTGTGTGAAACAAATAGCGAAGAGATTTATACTAGTTCATAAGACAAATTCAGATATATCAAAGTGAATATTGAGCAATAATAAGACTTGAACTATCTCAAACTTAGAGACTAAGGCCAAAGTGTTGCCTTGTCACTTCAACCATATAGTATTTAGGAGGAAGAACAACATTGTTTAGCGGGCGATTCACACCATCTTTAAATATAAAATATATTCATTACAGGATGGTACAGGATGGCTACCCTTACAGATGTGCACAAACACAATCCACAAAGTGTTGGTCTTTGACCATCTTTTGATGAATACAACACTCAATTTTTTATAGATTTTATAAGAGTGTGGATCTTTGATCATCTTTTAATGAATACACTCTTATTGTTTGGTTTATTTTCAATACAAATGCACTTTTGTACATATATAGAAAAGATTCATGCATTAGCCAAGTCAACAATAAGCTCAAAATCACCTGATATAACCAAAAATATCTTATGAATAAAATATATAACTCTCTACCATCATTTTACATCACAAAACTTGATAAGTATAAAAATAAGTGTGTGAAATTGCTATGTGAAATATCTCGGGTAAACAACGTGTCATGTAATCAATTTTAATCATTGTGTGCAGAAATACATGCATATAGATTGAAAATCATATGTAAACATGTTTGACATAATCAAGCCTATATACCAAAAGAATAATATCATATGAATCAATCTTATAAAAGCATATACGTAGGCATGTCCAGAGTTTTTTTTTCCAAAGAAAATAAAAAGAAAGAAAGAGAAATTTTTATTTATTTTTGATATAAAAATGAAAAAGAAAAACAATCTAACAAACAACCCTAAAAATAAAAGAGAAAGAAATAAAAAAATGTATACCCATTAAGATAGTAAACGGGCAAATATATGGAACATACTAAACTAACCATCCATCAAGTAGAGTGCAAATAATAAGTTAGTACAGACCAAGTATCTCTTGCATCACCAAAGAATATACATATCCAAAATAAAAACACTTTAAAAAGAAAGAAAAAAGAAATACGACCTCTAATCCAAGGAAGCCGCAAATCCCCAAATCACCTGCTCATCTTCTCTGTCATCTCCTTGCATCTCCTCATCCTAATCCTTACCACTGTCAACTGCGTGTGAAGTGGATGGATGAGGGGCTACTGTAGGCTATGTTGCTTCTGTGTAGTAATCAGCTTACACAGGCTATCTATCGAGAGATGGATTCATCTGATGAAGAACTTCGATAATGAATTATAGCAAGGCACCATAGTAGGTATGCTGTGTGGTCGTGTCCCTCCTAAGTATATCTACACTCTTTCCAAGAGTCTACGGAGTTCACTGAGTAGATCTGGAGGAATATAGGGCCTGAGAAGCAGATGGTTGAGGTCTAGATGATTGCCCAGTAGTGGTCTCATCCTTCCCTCTCGCAGCTAAGCTCTTCCTCACAGTCTCAGCTAAAATTGAAGCTCTCCCCTTCTCATGTTGGTGAGAAGTGTGAAAAGGGATCCTCTGGTCATGGCAAATCCGAGTGATAAGGAAGAGATATACGAGCTGAGTCTTTTGCTGAGTCTTCGTCTCCACTAGCTCCCTAGCAGTAGCTACAACCATACACATCTAGCTAAAAATCAGCCTTGCAGGATCAAAAGACTTACCCCTCACTAGCCAATACATCAAGACCACATCTCGGATGCTAAGAATGGTGTAAGCTTCACTTGGATATAAATCAAACTTGAGGAAGAGGTTGAGGAGAATGAATTCAGGCTTGAGGTGTCCTGAGTTGAAGATACCAGATGTATCCTCCCACAATGATACTCCATCATTGTGTTGTAGCTCTCAAAACCCACAAGTAGACTTGTGGAATAGGTGAAAACATCCCTGCTATTCATAGGAGGCTCAGGAAGATTCATGACCTTTCTGATGTATTCTAGTGTGATCTTGATCTCATTTCCCCTCACTTTAGTAGTAGCAATCTCCATACCCTGTTCTGTACCAAAGTTGATGTAGAATTCCTTCACAAGGGTAACATTTTCTTTCTTGAGCTGTGTATTCATCATGGACCTACACCCGCCTCTCTCGAGAATCGCGACGATGTTCGCATACTCCTCAAGGTGGTGTATAGCTACTCCTCTCTAAAAAACAATGAGACGTTTTCCATTCTTGTACATTTCTCAAAGTAAACTGATCAACTTTGGCACATTTTGAGGTTGACATTCTCCATAAATGTAAATAAACATGATTTAGTAAAGAGAATACACATATACGAGGGTTAGAATAAAAAAGAATTAAAAATATCATGATAAAGTTCAAAAAAGACAATTCTGCTCATTGACCAATGATGGTTTCTTGCGCACGATCGATGGTTAATGGTCACCATCAATGGTGTTCATCGACCATTGATGGTTGATGAGCAAAAACCCAACATTTTCATCCATAAATTCATCTCAAAATTGGCCTTAATCAAGCAATTTTCTCAATTATCTCAACTCTAGACAACACATCCAACTATATACTACTGATTTTCAACAAGATCCACAACAAATAGTGCATATAACCCTAAACTTTGATAAAAAAGAGGGACTAGGGTTTCAAAAATACCTTGTTGATGATGCAAAGGAGATTTGATGACAAAATAATGAAGAAGAACTTCAGAAACTCATTAGATCACAGTTAAAACTCAAGAGGATCGAAGAAAAAATGTGAAAAATTAGAGAGAAGACGAGTAAAAGAGGGTGAAAAAGTAACTGCTGACCCTTTCCTACTCTGCTCATCGATAGTTCACCATCAATGGTCAGGATTGACCATTGATGGTACCCTCTAAATTTTTATATTTACACAAAAAATAAATAATAAAAAAAGAAAAAGAAAAGTAAGAATAAAATATGACAGTGATAGGTGAAAAAATATATATGTGGTAAAAATTTACCCATTTAAGGAGGAAATAAAAATAATTATTGAAAATGTGTCTCTCCTTGTTTTTCTCTTAGACCAAGGATAGCATATCAATCTCGCACTCCTTTGACCAACTCCTATGTGTTGCCTCAATCGTCAATTTTCCTGTAGCCCTATAGAAAAGCAGATAGATGTGATGTAGGTATCCACATAGGTTCATGTCGGTTAGCAATTATACCTTTAGGTACCCAAATCTGCTTAATAGTCTTAACTCTATATTGCAAATGATAATTCATTAAAATATGTCTCATTCTACGACATAAAGTGCACATTCTAGATGATGCATTTGAAATGAGTGCAAAAAGAGTTAAATTATTTTCTTTCACAAGTGAAGATTGAAACTTTTTATGTTTTTTTAAATATGAATAACCAAGTCTGGTTTTAGCTTTTACAAATCATTGATTGGAAAGGACCATGTTTAAGTCTTTAGAACCTAATAAAAACAATTCACGGTCTTTTCCAAACCAATATTTTTAGAGTTTAATGGTTCATTTTCAGAAATAATAGTTAGTTTCAAACTTTATTTATTCAGAAGACAATTCACACAATAATTCATTTACCATAGCAACCAAATTTTTATTTTCAATGGTTTTGTTATCTAGTTATTTAGATAAACATGGATTTTTATCTTGATAAATAGAACATTGTGTGCAATCAATTATGATGATCTCACAAGATGATTTATATGAATCCAAATTTAGGGAAAGAAATTCAACTTTCTCACATGAGATTTTCTTTTCTTTTCTCAAATTTGCATTCACTCTTTCTATCACTTTATATTTTTCAACAATTTTCTAAAATTGTCCCAACATTTCATTGTACTTGGAATATAATTGATCAAATGAAGGATATATCTCGTTCTCTGAATTCTCACTTTCAAAGTCCTGTGTTTCATCGTTCTGATTCTAAAGTTGTAATGTTTCTCCCCATACGATATAGATTTACCTTCTTCTCAATCTTGCTCAAGCCAACTTCTGATTCTTCATCGCTCGTCATGTCTTAAGTTGTCACTTTTAAAATTTTACCCTTCATCTTCTTATCCTTCTTGTTCAATGGGCATTTATTTTTGTAATTATTTGGTTTCTTGCAATGATAGCAAATAGGTTTAGTTTCAGATTCACTAGAAGAATATTTATTTACCTTATTTGTATATTAATTCTGTCTACTTTGCAGCTATTTTTGTGCATTGTTTTTGATAAAAGACTAGAACCTTTTCACAAATAGTCCAACTTGACTATTTTCATCTTCAGAATTTGAGCTTAACTCTTTCTTTTTCTTTTACAGGAATTTCTCCTGCTTAGCCTTCAAACCTAACGACTTCTTCTTAGTGTTATTTTCTGATTCTTCTTCTCTCTCTTTTAATCACACCTCATAAGTAAGAAGATTGCCTACAAGATTCGCAAGAGTTAGTTTCTAAAACTTTTTACAGTTCTTGAATAGTCATTACATTTGGTTCACATTCCTTGGAAAGAGAGCAAAGAAGCTTTCTCACAAGTTTCTTATTATCATACTCCTTTCCCAAATCTTTTGATTTATTCACAATGTCTGTAAATTAGGTGAACATATCTTGAATACTCTCTCAGGCCTTCATCTTGAAATTCTCATATTTACTCACAAGCATTGTAAATTTCGTCTCTTTTACCTATGAAGTTTCTTAGTGTGTAACTTCCAAAGTTTTTCAAATTTCCTGTGCAATAGAACAATTTGACACACGATGAAATTCTTCAGCAGTTAAAGAACAATAAAGAGTATTCACAACTTTTACATTTAAAGAGTAAAGCTTTTTATTATTAGGGGTCCACATAACTCTAGGAGTAACAAGGATGGTCTCACCTACAATGGTAGTGGGTTCACTATAGCACACTACTCCAGACTTCATAATTAGTGGACAACAAAAAGACTTTCATGCGCACTTTCTAATAGATACAGTTTGTCCTATCGAAAAGTGGGAGTCAATCAACAGCGTGTTCCTCAGGAAAAATCATTGGGATGGTCAAACTAGACATCTCTACCCTAGGTTGTGAATCCTAAATATAGATAACGACGCTCTGATACCACGTATTGGATCTGAGATGCAAGCCTAGAGGGGGGGGTGAATAGGATTGCTATCGTTTTTCGCCAAAAACACAAAATATGCAAAACCAACATAAATAGTTAAAGTTCAGAAAATAAAGAAAGATCTTATAGCTCTTTTTATTAAACAAATTGTCCTTCGAAGACTATAAGCGTAGCTCGATGAAGAACAGTGAAGAAGATCAAACCAATGGCAACTCTCCTCGCTAAATCGATAGATCCGAAAATGTTGTGTGTGACGAGCGAGAGTTTGTCAAGGCACCGGCTGTCAAATCCTTCAATTTTATCTCTCACAAATCAAAATCATCACACACACACACACACACTCTCTCTCTCTCTCTCTCTCTCTCTCTCTTTCTCTCTCTCTCTCTCTCTCTCTCTCTCTCTCCCCCCCCCCCCCCAAATTCTTCAATTTGATCTCTCACAAATCAAAATCATCTCTCTCTCTCTCTCTCTCAATGATATAAGGTCCCTAATAGGCCATGTAAGCTTGGTAGAAATTGGACATATTAGAAATGATGAATGACTAAGATTAAATCTAAGAAACTGCAATCTATTGTGTTTAACATCAATAGTGGCTCTCGACCATCGATGGAGTCAAGGAAACTTCGAACCATCATGGACAATGCCTTCCATCAAGGGTGAGAAGGCTGGAATCAACTTTTGAGTTAATTTCGCATCATTCACCTTGTACACTTCTCACACCTATATTTACATGTATTATATCATCTCAAATAAATATTATTACCAATTGAGAGTTTGCCATTACTCAGGCAAGCGATGTTGTATGGACTACGTCCTAACACTTTCCAAAAGCTATTACAAGAGCGATTCCGATAACCAAATAAAAAATTATGGCTCGTGCAAGTTTTAGCCTCCTTGTACGTTTCCAACTTGCTACTGATTATTTTGATATTGCCTCGCTAAAACATTCATATCTCCAGCTATATATCTCTGAACTTGATTCTAACTTCTTGTAAGTTGTATACAACATCTCAAACATATATTAGATCAATATGAAGTTTTGTTATTCATCAAACAAAGTCAATTGTACGGATACAGTCCTTAGATTTTTTTTTGTAATAATAAATAGTTTAATGTTTGTAGTCTAGTTAGCATTATCGATAGTGTCTTCTTATTGTCTAGGGGCATGTGTTAATCACATAGTGTGCAGATATAAATATTACATGATATCAGTGTATTCACAATTAATCAAAAAGAGAACAGGGTTTGTTATAGATAGAACCATGTAGTATCGTTGTTTTAACTTATTTACCTTCTAATTCTATTTTTGCATGTAGACTCCCCCTAAATAAAATCTTTTTAATTATTTTACCCTCATGATAATCTCTCTAAAGTTGATAGAGTCAAAAAATTTCACCGATAACACGTTTACCTATAAAATATATCAAAGAAGCTAGAGGCATATACTGCTGAGGAGAAATATGGCCCAACCATGAGTTAGAGGTCTTAAATAGAGGCTAAGAATCAACTTTAACTAAGGACAAGTTTGGATAGGGAGAAACAAGGGGTAAGAGAGGTTAGGTGAACTTTTAAACTTGTTTTGGAACTCATTGAGGGGGATAATAGAGGGGAAACAAAGTGAATTGAGGTGAGAAATTGTGTGATTTTGTTTAGCTTTAAATTGGGGTGTAAAAGAGAGGAAGAGAATTGATCAAATAATAATTGTCCCGCATGAAAAATTTTAACCCCTCAAGATAAAATCTAACGGCTGAAATTGAATTTGGAGTTCTCTTCCCTTCCCCTTATTGAAGTTCCCAAACATGGTGAAATATGTTCCCTTCTAGTCTCCATGCTAAATCCTCAAACAATATTTATGTTTTCCCTCACCTTCCCTTTACTTCTCTTAATCTCTCTTCACTTAACTTCCCTCTCAGTGTATTTTCAAACAGAGCCTAAGTTTAAGATATTAAGCAGTTGCCCCAAACTTATAGAAGTTCATCGCTCTTTTTTATTCTTTCTAATATGAGACTATACTCACACGAGTATCCCTACAATAGTAAGTTCAAAACAATAACACTATAGGCAGACAAGCCACAATTAACCCCACAAAAGAAGAGAGAAATGTGATGCAGGAGCACACCACTGAGTGCACACATCAACATTCATTTCTTAATTGAGTATTTGATATATTGGTTGCCTAAATCATCAGTATTTTGAACTAGATCTCTCAAATGTTAATATTTAAAACTGAATTCCACAAAACCTATGTCATACTTCAAACTTTCCCCCTTCAGACTCTGTTTCACTACGTTTCACACCATGTCAAATCCATGTACATTGCCCAACTCCACATACGCTGTTTACTCTCAAATCCATTTCATGGTCATTTCTTTTTGACAAATATGAATCTCCGTTAAAATTTTCCAAATTATATCCACATATCCATTCAAAGGACTGCTCTATATATTCAATTCAAATCAATGTGAACGAAAGGAAATAATGAACATTTTTGACAAGCATAACATCCTATCTGAATCAAACTGATTGGTAATGAACAATACTCATTTTGAGACAGTAACAGTTCTATATTTATTAACTGAAAACAATAAAATGACAGTTATAAATATTTGTATACCCCTTTATTAGGGTTATCATTTTAATATTTCTTGAAACTCAGAACCCTATTAAAACGGCAATGAAACCAACCTATAAGCTTGACTTTACAGTATCAATAGCAAAAACTAGATCGTCAAATTTGGCCCCTGTTACTTCCTTTACCACCTTACTATCCTTGAGAATTTTGAAGGTCGGAACGACTTTGATACCCAACTCTTTTGCCAAAGCCTGCGATATAAAAAATGCCATGACTCTCATGAGGTTGAAAGATAATTAGCAATGAGACAAAAGTGAGAATATACAGGGAAGAGCATTATCAACCTTGTTTTCTTGATTGCAGTCGAGCTTCATGAATACAACATCCTGGTCTTTCTCAGCCAACTTTTGAAATTTAGGAGCAATCACCTTACAAGGGCCACACCTTCATTCACAGGTTTAGAATAACAAAGAGATATATCTTAATCAGAACTTTATGACACTTAGATAATAAGAAAATGGTACAGACTACAGTTAAACATTTTATTGTCACGCCACATAGAGGTTTATGTTCGCTTGCAAACAGATCATGACCTTTATCCCAAAAGAAAGAAGGAGCAAAGAGAGGGTGCTAAATTTGATTACCGCCCAAGTAATTTACATGTTTATTTTGTAAATAGTTTAAGTTTAACTCTTCACATGGAAAAACATTAAAAATTAAATTATAAAAGAATTTTCTATCATAAATACAATTCAGATCCTTTGCACACGATTCAGATTACCATACCCTTATCCGCTTACCAATCATGGACACGGATACAAATTCGGGTATACCTCGGTAAGAAAAACTGATATCCATATCCGCTCAAATCGAATAGAAATACAGGTATAGTGGCGGATATATAAGTTGATATACAAAACGGATGTGAGAAAACTAGACAAACTAAAAAAAAATTGATAGCTCATATGATACAAAAGAGTTCATTAATGTTTTTGTTATATCTGAAAAGCTAACATTAAATCTCTTGATCATCAAAATTAATATCAGATCCATTAATCTAAGTATTAAAGCCAGTGCAACTGTACGACCACTAAGTATTCAGACATTTCGGATACAAAGACATTTCGGATACAAATCAGAATATTTCACTATATATCTGTATCCAGAACCATATCCTATCTGTTATAGATTTTAATAATCATATCCATATTCTATCAAAGACAAATATTTCCTCAAATATAGATAGTTTTGTGCACCCCTATTTAGAAATATTAGATTGAACGCATTCAACTTTGACATAACAATACAAAATTTCTTCAAGAAAAAAGTTTATTCCTATGTTGATATGATTATTATATATGTTCATTAGTAGTAAAATTGTTTAGTCTTTTCATTGCAAACACAAATTTATGGATTTTCTATTTACTATATTTGAAACTTAAAAAGAACTTTCTCATATAGTTTTCAAACTGTTTTATTTTCCAAGGCACATTGGATGACCTTTCACTACATTGATTAACTAAGAACTCTTTGTGTGTGATTATAAACTTGGGGGGAAATGTGCTTTTCTTTAGTTTGCAACTTCTTTCACGCATATAATGAGGCAGTCATGTAGTAAATGAGATTAAGCAACTATGGTAACTAAAGTTATATATTCTCAAGTCTGAGAACCTCCTCTAGCTTTCTTCGAGAAGGAAAAAAAAATCATTCCTTATTTCGAATATTAATATGTCTTTGTTGAATATTGGGATACAATTATTTTATAAAAATTTTGAACTACTACTGCATAGGGGATATCGGAGGCACTTGTTAATTACAATCACAATGGACCCTACAAAAATCATATCATGATCAACATAATATTATTTGTTGACACAGAGCCTAGATTTCGTCCGCAATCCTCATAGGGAATAGCGCTTTCCTGACATTGTTGCTGACCACCAGTGTGGTCGGATCTCTTTGTGAGAGTCAAGATGCTGACCCACAGCCAGGTGATGATTGAGGCATTTTCCACTTCGTGAACGTTTTGTGTTTTTAACACATCTAATATGTTCTGCTAATTTCTGATCCATTAGTTGATGGCTCGTCTTGTGTTGATATACTTTGTAATTTGAATAAACCTAATATGATCTGCTAAAATGTAATTTATCAGTCCATTAATCTAATATTTTCTGCTAATTCGTGATTCGAATTTGTATGGATTTATATCTTACTTAGATGTGTTACAATTTTTTTTTTTTGTTAATCGTACTTTTGGATTCATAAGCTGTTTTAAATTAAGTTTTTTTTTTTTTACTAAGAGGAACAAGTAAAAGAATATGTGTGAGCTATACATTCAATTATCATGATTCCGAAGATGATTCATTATCACGATTCCGAAGATGATTCATTATCACCTAAATACCTTAACATGCAATAGAATTATTCCAAAGCAGGTCTATATGGATTTTGTCCCGTTAATAGATAAAGAAGAATAGTGTGGCATAAAGATTAAAAGGATAAGAAATCTTATTACACACCAAAGATATTAGGCCCACCACTTAACCGTAGATGAGCGCATTCTAAGCTAAAGAATCTATTTTTTTTTTTTTCTCAAAAATCAAATAATCCTTCATCCTATAAGTCTATCTTTAAGAATGCATTAAAAAAGGTAATCCTTAAATACATCCTTCACGAGATCATAAAAGAGAAGAATTAACATCAGATATGTTCTATGTACAATGATGGAGTAACCATAGTACAGTTAATATTAGATACTATTGTATAAGCAATTACATGTAAATCCCAAATGGTTTTACAATTTTGTCTTAATTTCAAACATAATTACTCTCATCTCAATTGTTAACCGAGGGTAAAAGATAATTTATCATCACTAATTCTCTTATAACATTTCAATTCAGCGGTAAAAAATAAGTGAAGTAATAACTAGACTACAGACCCCAAATCCTTGAGGCTCATAAAATTTGATACAATTCACGAGGAAGGGTCATACACTTTTGCACCACACAATGTTGTTCATAGTTTGGGTTATTTAATAAACCTAAAAATAATGACGTCCTCTCGAGTACAACGTGCATTTGCTAATAAAATAGTATAAGGGGGTGTTTGTTTCAAAAAAATTTTGGGATCTCAAGTTTATGGATTTGGAAGTTTGGTTTTTAGTTTTTTGG
>JBAKGM010000002.1:14068108-14078920 GCA_037177215.1 Asparagus racemosus | reverse complement strand
CCAAAAAACTAAAAACCAAACTTCCAAATCCATAAATTTGAGATCCCAAAATTTTTTTGAAACAAACACCCCCTAAGGAAATACTCCACTACAGCCTAAAGGGTGTATTTGAAATTAACCAGAATGAGAAAAAGAGTCGATCGTGAATGCTAACTTCTAATTCTATTTTTGATAGACCCTCGAGTGAAAACTTTTTTTAATTATTTTACCGGGGATTTATTTGTCAAAAAACAATATTCTCCTTCTCAGAGGGTAGAAGGTCAAAAAAATGTAACCACAGGGTCTATGTGCAAAACTAGTTATCTAGGGCTTAATTGTTAACTTCTGTTCATGAATTGAATGTAACCGATTAGCTAGCTAGACGAACAATTAACGAACAATTTGCTAACTATTTGGTTCATTTCCACCATTATCCACAGTTAGCCCAAATTAGTAAAAGATAATTTTGAAATTGTAGCATTACCATTGAGTGTACATATCAAGAACTACAACCTTCGATCCAGCCCCCTTAACGAGGGGCCAAAACGTGTCCTTGTTCACCTCCGTCACCTGACCCACGGTCGGAACCGCCGTCGTGTCCAGGCTCGACCGGACCGAACAAGACCGAACCGGATCCCTCTTCGATATCCGCCGAATCGAACCGGTCGAGGTTGGAATCGACCGGTTCAGAGAGCAGGTGACCGGCTGGTGAAGAGAAGGAGAGGGTGATGATGAGAGGAATGAAGATGGAGACGGAGATAGAGAGAATTGGAGCGCCATTGTTGGCGAGTTTTTTAGGATTTTGATTTTTGCGATTTTTTGGGGAAATGGAGTTTTAGTGAAGAAGGGGGGAGTGAATAAATGACGGGAATGGCTTTGGAGTTGTGCGGATGATGAATGAGGAGGCCGGGGATGGTCGGGGGTAACTTAGTAAATTGAGGATGGCGTTTGTGTGGTGGTTTTGCTCTGTGTTTGATGGATGAGATTCCGAGAGGCGCTGGCCACAGAGAAGACGAAGGAAATTGGCTCAGATATTTTCGTGTTTTTGTTATTTTTTTATTCCTTTATTATTATTTTGTCTTCGATCGGGTCGGATCTTTGTAATATGTGAGATGAGATGCTGACATGAAAACGTTTGATACCATGTCCAGTTGAGATCCCGTGGGATATTCTTTTGAGGAAGTTAATCAATTAGAACAAAAAACAATAACATGTAATAATTCTGAAGTCTTTTGGGAGTCTTGCACAGATGTCTTTCTATGAAAATATTCCATCAAACCACAGTAAATAGATAATTCATTGGGTAAATTTCTATGAAAATATTCTATCAAACCACACTAAATAGATAACATGCAATAATTTTGCCCACCCTTGTTTCGAGAAGGATACTAAGGAAGTTATATTTAGTAGACGGGTAAAAGTTTTCAAAAGCTATGATTTATAAAGTTTAGGTTGGCTTTGAGCTAATTCTTACAATTTAAGCATGAGGATGAAATTTCTAATTTCAGAAAATATTCTTAATTTCTTCTTGATTGATCATTATTTTATATTTCCCTTCTTTTCAACATCTTTTATGTCAACATAACTGAAAAAACTTTAAAAGATGGATAATGTTGAAGTTTGAATTTTATTTAATCATTACTCTTCTATTTTGTATTCTTAATTTATTTCCAGTTTGATGTTTTTTTGTCATGTGAAATTTACCGTTGAAGTATACAGCGACATGCCATTTTATTACAAAATAAAAAGAATATAAGAATTGAGAAGCTGAGTATGAAAATGATGCTTGGTTTCATGACACTTGACCCATGGTAAACTTCTTTAATTCTTCTTGTGTCATTTATATATGGCCATCGAATTGTGAACCTAAATCTGACGAATGCTTGCAATAGTTTGTTGTTTTTTCTCACCAAAAAAAAAAAAAAAATTGTTGTTTGTGGCAAAAATACAAGTTCCGAACAACATCAACTTGCAAGGATCACCTGGACCTTTGATTGCTGGTGAGGAATAAGCATCATTTTAAATTAATATTATCTTTCTGATTTCATGATATTACCATTAATCTTGTAGCCTCGGAAAGATGTTATGTATTTATGATGATTGGTTCTCAAGTATATTTCCTCTATGGCATTCCAATAGAATGATAACAAGTGTATTTTAAGTAGTATGTACTTCTTAGGAATGTGCTCTTTATAGTCAGTTTCTTTTTTAGGGAAAAACACTTAGATGATGGTAAAACATTGATTAAATGTTAATGTCACTACATGTCTTGCCCAAGTATTTTTGCAAAGAAATTTATTAAAATGAGATCTCTTCCTTTCGTCAATACACTTTAAACCTTTTTTTATTTTCTTTTTTGCAAACATTGCTCTTTTTGCGTCCTTGTACTATTTATCAGGGTGACTTATCTTTCTATATCCGATAAAACATTATTAACCCACAATTTCCTAATATATATAGTCTTTCTTTCCTCTGGCCATTGATGTATTGTTTATGTTCTTGGCGCACCATTAGCTTGGGAAAAATAATATCCACTTGGGAAAAATAATATCCACCTGGGAAAAATAATATCCACCCTTGTGATGTCATGCTTTCAAATACTCAAAGGGTGCATGAGCTAAACCTGAAATAGCCATGACAATTCAAGGAGATAAAATCTCGGAATCACCCTTGTAGGCTATGTGAGTGTGGAGATAGGTGTTTAGCATTAGCATGATGTAATAGTTAACTTGTTGATGCTTATTAATTCATATGATCTGGAAAATTGAACTTTTAGTTTGATTTAAAGAGGTGAAAGGATTTCTGGAATGAAGGCTATGTTAGAAATAGCTACTCTTGACTAAAGAACATATTATTATTGCTACTATGCAGTTTGCATTCATTCTACATCAAGCATGTGTTCATAAATAATTATAATATCGGCGAATGCAATATTATAGTTGCCTTCAGATATTTGATTTTATATAGTTTCTTAACATGCATCACGTGCAACGCACGTGTTGCATACTAGTCTCTATAAAACTAGTCTCTATAAAATAAGATTGAGGTGTTAAAAACTTTTGATTGTCTTTTTCTTCCCTCTCAAGTTTGATAATTTCAACTTTAATTAAATTAATTAATTTATTTATTTTATCTCAAAAGTCCCATTCAATGAGTCTTAAATTAAATTAAATCAATCAAATTTAAATCATCAAAATAAGAAGATTTAATTAGTTTCTTAAGCTCTTAAGATTTCATGACTTAGTTAAATGCATATCTTATGGATCCAATTAACTAGTTAGCCTTTTATTTCCCCTTTACATAATCTCTTTTTCATCTCTAAACTATAAATTATGGATATTCATTCTCTTCAATCCACCGCATCATCTATTGAGCCAAATTCCCACATTAGCATAATTGTTTATGAAATATGTTATATGAAAGTTTGTTAAATGGTTTATAATGTGTGTGGCTTGTCTATGTATGCGCACGTGCATACAATGGATAATATTCATCAAATGGTTTGTAAACTTAAAGATTTATTTTTCATGGAGCTGAAGACTTTGTCCCATGTTTAATTCGTACCTCTTGATTTGTTTTGTCTCGTGAATCCTTAAAAAGAAAGGGATAATAGATTATAGAATGTTATTATTAGGAAGTCTTGATATTGAAGGGTGTCTATAAAATTGATTTGAGAACCAAAGACTTTCTATGTGTACTTTTAATTTCTATGGATAGGGTAGGATTCGTATTGATCTTTTAACACTTTGAAAGAATGTATAATCTTATTTTTTGGAGTTTATGCAGAGCTATTTAGCGGTTTTTTGTTTCCCTCGCACAATGTTGTAAAGAGCTTTTTGTGCCATTTATCATAAATTGCGTTTTTTCTTTTGAATATAGGTTATAAGTTATGCTTTCTTCATTAGTTGTATTCATGATTTAATTCTTAACTAATTACTCAGTCATATGCACTTTATGTTTATAGGTGTTATCAACTTATCCAACGCTTTTAATGTCTCTTGTCCTTTTTATTTTCTTACCTTTATTAAGCATCTTTTATGCTCTTTTGTTAATAATTATAGTGAATCATATGACTTTTGTTTGTCTTATTTTTGATTAATCACCAATAAATTCTTTATTCCGATCAACTTTAGGCTACAAAGATTGACTAATAAATATATTGGCTATCTATCTTCTATTCATTAAATAAATCAGGAAAAACGAACCTATATGTGATATATTTGATTGAATTGTAAAAAAATATTTGATTTTTCTTAGATGAAATTCAGATTTGTCTCTTGACGGGAGATCCTCTGATTTGGATAAAAATTGACTCATACAATTCTAGTTCATTCCCATGAAGTGTGTTATTCAAACAATATATTTATATCAGTTGTGATTCGATCTTGCTATTACAGCTTTTGTAATTTTGCATCTAATAGCAATTTTTTCTATTCCAAAAAGATAATAGACATTTAGTAATAATTTTTAATTTTGGTGGCTTTTGTAACTTTTGTGCATGATATACAGAGAATCAATTTACCATAAATAAATATTATTGCATAAGTAAATATTTGAGAATTTATAATGTAGAAGATATTATTCACTAATAATTTTTTAAACTAAGTATATCCACGTACGTATGGCATATCAGCACTATCAAATTAGAATCAGGATAGTTGTTAAAAATTGTTCCCCCTTTTTATTCTCCTCCGTTACAGTGAGTTCCACAAATTCTGGTCGCTATTCTTTTCTTCCTCCTCTATTTAATTTTGTCTAATTAATTATTTTTTCCGTTGGAGTTAAATTGCTTAATTTCAGATAGGTTAAATTTCAGAAAACACCCATTAGCTTTGGAAGATTATCAGATAACCCCGATAACGTTAAAAATATCAGAAACTCCCTTAAATTTAGGAGTTCTTGGAAAGCGCCTTTTAACTTTAACCTTTTTTTTTCAGAAAAAACTTTTCTAAGGGCGTGAGCGACAATTTCATTGGCAAAAATATCATTACATAATTTTACCACCCATGTGAAAACTACAATTAACACTATGAGTAGAGTTTCTGATAAAATCTTAAAATTAAAGGAGTTTTCTGATAACCCTTAAACTTAAGGGGGGTTTTCTGATATTTGAAAGTAATAGGGATTTAGAAATAATTTAGTGGATATTTTGCTTTTAAGAGTGAATTTTTGAAAGTGGATATATTTAAAAATAAATTTAGGTAAAACTTTGGTTTTATAGTTAATGAACCCCGACAAAAGGGATTTTTAGGTATTAGTCCCTTAAATATTCAATAAGTCCATATTTGCCCCACAAATCTTTGATATTGCATAATAGTCTCTCAAATCCTATACGGTCTTGTAAAATATATGTCATGTTTCGGAGTTTTGTAATGAGAATGGAGGAGAATTGTTTTACCTTGTTTGGGAATCCTAATAAAGTGAAGGGAATGGAATAAAAGGGTTTTGAAATTAAATCTTAGCCTTTGATTTATGATGATAAGAGGTAAAGTTGTCTTTTTTATGTTAAAATATTTATAATTAATTCCCTTCTCCTCCTCTACTCCCTAATTTGGAGAGGAACGAAATTGGACCTTTTTTTCCCTCCCCTACCCTCTATTACCCCTCGTAAAAACAACTCCCAAATAGAGTTAACTCTCTGTTTCCCTTCCCCTGCACCCCAGTACCCCCCATCCAAACATACTGTAATAGTTCATACGCTGAAGGGGAAGATGATAGATAGGTTAGAGAAGAAATTAAGAAGATTATAGAGGTCTTAGAGGATTATGATTGTTGTGAAGCTTAGCTTTGAGTTATGAATTTTTTTATTGTTATTTCACTTAACAAAGGGGTAAAATAGTCACTTTGCCTCCAACCGTTAGATTTGACGAAATATTCCCTTTAAATCTATTGTGAGTTAATTAAACGGACCAATTTGCAAGACCATAATGGACTTAAGGGACTAATATGCAGAGGGACTAATATGGAATTATTGAAGATATAAAGGGCAAATACCTATACTATAAAATAAAATAAAATAAAATAAATTGTTGAAGTATGTCCCTCCTACTCTTCCACCTTCAATCGGCGTTTACAAAATAGTAATCATGCGAAACAAATATCTTCAACTATGTTTTCTTCTTCTGATGATGATGACCGTAGTTTCAACTTCAATCTTGCTCTGCGTTGTGTAAACTAATAAAAGAGTGGAAAAAATAACAAGGAGGAGAAAAGTGTAGCTATGTTTAAAGTGTGTCCCTCCCGCTTCCACCACCAAGTTTAAACTCCCTTCCAACAAGTACCTTCTTCAACACTCCACGACCTCCACTGAATTGCCTCCCAACCTCATGACAACATCCCAATACAACTCCCTCCTAATCTCCCACATCCGCTCCCACAACCCTCTCTCCGCCCTCCGCCTCTTCCTCCAAATGCATTCCCTCTCCGTCCCCCTCGACTCCTTCTCCTTCCCTCCCGTCCTCTCCGCTGTCCTCTCCCTCCGCCTCCCCTCCCTCGCCCCCCAGCTCCACTCCCTCCTCGTCAAATCCCTTCCCCTCTCCTCCTCCCTCCTCCCCTTCACCTCCCTCCTCCAGCTCTACCCTCCCCTTCGCGCCCTCCGCCTCTTCGCTGAAATTCCCCACCCGGATCCACCGGCCTATAACTCCCTCATCTCCTGCTTAGTCGATAACAACCTCATCACCAAAGCAATATCCACCTTCCGGGCAATGCTCCATAGCGGCGTCCGCTTCACAGCAAGCACAATGTGCACGCTGCTCAAGGCGCACAGCCTACGTCTGAGTCAGGGGAAGCAGATCCACGCCCGGGTTTGTATAACGGGCTGTGAGTCTGTCATCCTGGCGACTGCCTTGGTGGACTTTTATTCAAGGTTAGGGATGGTGGAAGATGCGGTGAACGTTTTTAACGGGTTGAGTGGTGAGAAGGATGCGGGTATTTATAACGCTTTGCTTAGTGGGTTAGTGATGAACCGGAGGTTTGAGGATGTTTTCTTGATGGTGAGGAGGATGGAGGTCAATCCGGTTGCTCTATCAAGTGTTTTAAATGCCTGTTCGGAGTTGTACAGTTTGGAGTATGGGCGACAGATTCATTGTGTGATGTTGCGTCGGGGATTTGAGTGTGAGACGATCTTGTGCAATGCACTTCTTGATATGTATGCCAAGTGCGGGGTGATAAAGATCACCAAGTTGGTGTTTGATAGGATCGTCAACAAGAATGTGGTTTCATGGACGAGCATTATCGATGCTTATGGAAGTAACGGGTTAGGATCAGAAGCGTTGACTTTATTCAGACAAATGGAGAAAGAATCAGGTGTTTTGCCCAATAATATTACATTTCTGTTGGTTCTTTCGGCATGTAATCATTCAGGCTTGGTAGAAGAAGGGAGAGACTACATGTTCTCTATGAAGGAAAAGTATGGTCTTGACCCGAATCCCGAGCATTATGCTTGTTATATTGATTTATTAGGCCGAGCTGGCAAGATCGAAGAGGCTTGGAACGTGTTTTGTAGTCTTGAGAGGATGATGATAACTGCAGGGGTTTGTATTGTTATGCTTAATGCTTGTAGAGTTAGTAAGGATTTGGTGAGAGGGAAGATTGTTGCAAGTCGTTTGCTAGTGTTGGAGCCGGAGAATCCATCAATTTATATACTGATTTCGAACTTTTACTCGGAGGTCGGGAAGTGGGAGGGGTCGGAAGATCTGAGGGAGGAGATTAGAACGAGAGGGATGACGAAGGAGGTGGGTGGTAGTCAAGTTGCAGTGTGAAATTGAGATTGTGACATAGTGGAAGCTGTTTTCTGAGTGATGGTCCCCAATGTGCAGCTATGCTTGATGCTGGCAGAGCTGGTATTGGTTGAAATTGGTCAGCGTGTGTTTTGGAGGCGGACCCAGAAAATGCCATGGATTATTATACCTTTAGCAAGACTGCAGGGTTTTGTTTTGTTGGACCCTGGAATCCTGCACAAAGAATTAAAACATGCGGAAATGAGAATGAAGGGTTACATGTCCTTCTCCACGTGTTCATTGTCAGTAATATGTGTTTTCTCTTTGCACTCAAAACATTATGTCAGTGAGAGGTATGTTCTTTTCTTCATTTTCCTCTCTTGATTGCAATTGGAAAAATGATCGACAATCTTACATGTAGGCTTGTCTGCCTCTTCATATGTTAATTATCCGTACGTAAGTGGTTGTTTAGCAGTGCAATCTCAATTTTTGTCATGACAGTAAAAGGATTTTAACTTTATTTTCTCGAGTAGAACAGGGATATAGTCTTACAATTTTCTTGATATTTGAAAGACAAAATTATGGACAATAAACCCCTATAAATCCAGCTCATTCTTGTTAGTTTAGCAAATAAGCCATAACTGAGCCTCCTTTGATCAAACTGTATCAGTACTATACATAATAACCGGTGGCTGATCTAAGATTTCTGAAAAGTGGTGTCACTCCATGATTAGTAAAAAATTTACAACCCTCCACGACAAGTTTTCATATTTTGGAAAAAAAACATAATCACACCATTAATAACAATATCAAATACGTAATTAGTAACACTATCAAATCAATAAGGGTTAAATGTTGAGAGTTATTTCTTTATGTTGTTTAATCCTACATTGGTTAGAGACAAGCCTCTTTGTATTTGTGATATTATAAATAACATCTAAGAGAGGGAACTAAAATAATCCTCTCTGATTACTTCTTTCAACATGGTATCAGAGTCACAATAACCCTAGCCGTCATTCCTTTGTCGATTATTTCCTTCGTGAAATAATCCCCTAACCTTAGCCGTCATTTCTTTGGCGATTATTTCCTTCGTGAAATATTCCCCTAACCCTAGCCGTCATTCCTCACAAAACTAAAGATCCAAAATCTTAGATTTCGAGAGATCTAAGGATCAGATCTACACTAGACCCCTCTAGATCAAACTTTGCTTTGATCCTAAGAAGAGTGGTGATTTCGTTTGGTCGATCTTTAGCGATTATTTCCTTCGTGAAATAATCCCATTGATCATGTAACCCCCCATCGTATTGAGGAGATGAGATGAATGGGAGGCAAGGTGGATGATGAGAAGAGGGTGATGTTTGGAGACGATGAAAGTTGAAGGCCGGGATTGGGATCTAGATTTGTGGGATCGGTGTGAGGGAACCAAATACAAATTAGATTGATGGAGACCGACACGAACTCGATGGAGGAACTCATTAAGAAGTTGAATCCGGAGGATATTTCAACTTTGATGCAGTTCACGAGGATGACAGCGGGAGAGCGATCAACAAAGCCACTGCCCCAAGAAGATGGAGTTTTCACCTATCGACGTGAAGCTCGAAGGGCCAGCAACATATCTGAGTTGGTCATGCTGGGTGAGATATACCCTTGCAGTGAGAAACCTGGAGGGATATCTGACGGGGGAGAAGACCCAGAAGGCTGAGGACTCCGTAGGAAGAGATGAGTGGAAGTCCACTCATATGTTGGTGTATATCTGGCTTCTCAATTCTGTAGTCCAGCCAATTGCAATCACGGTGATAGCCTTGGGAAGGTGCAGGATGTCTAGGAGAAGCTGAAGAGGACCTATGATGGCGTGAGGAATAACCTGAGGGTATTCCAGATCGAAAAGGAGATCAGCGCTACAGTCTAGGTAGAAATGACTGTACAGGAGTATGCCACGGAGTTGGAGCGCTTGTGACTGGATCACGATCACTTCTCGCCCCTAGCAAGCTACAAGGACCCTGAGTGTAAGGAGCGCGAGGCCTCTTTGCAGAAGAGGACTATGCTATTCCTCCGAGGCTTGGCTCTATCATTTGAGCAGAGGACAGCGATGCTACTAGCCCAGACGAAAATTTCATCGCTTGAGGAGGCAGTCTCGGCCATGATACATGAGGAGAGCCGTAACAGGCTACAGGCTGTGACAGGTAGAATTTCAGGATAGAAGTCAGCCCTGGTGGTCTCAAACCCAGAAAACACTGAATTCAGAGGGGAGACTAGGCAGTACTTCAACTGCAGAGAGGTAGAACATCTGAGACAGATGTGCTCTAAGCCACCCAAGGAGAGAGACTGGGATGGACATGAACAGGCCGGAGGCCGTAGCCGTGGTCGTGGAGGCCGGCGAGGTGGAAGAGGAGGCTGTTATGGTCACAACCACTAATAAGTGATAAAAAAGGAAAGCGAGAGTATCAACGCAAATGAATACACACGCCTACCGATCAATGGCAGCACGAGCTGCCCTAACCGGTCAAGACGACCAACACCCACTACCCACATCGTAGCTACCCATGGGCGATGTGAAAGGCGGTGATGGTCGTCTATTCGGTCAACCGTTCGTCGTAGCTACCCATGGACGACGTGAAAGGCGGTGATGGTCGTCCATTCGGCCAACCAATCGTCGTAGCCGCCCATGGACGACGCGAAAGGCGGTAATGGTCGTCCATCCGACTCACCATTCGCCCTAGCGACCCATGGATGACGCGAGAGGCGGTGGCGGTCGTCCACTCGATCGAATTACCCTTCGCGACTCGAGAAGAGCAATTCAAGTCGGCCACTCGGTTCTGATTCCTCCCCTCTCGTCGCTCGTGGTCCCCCACCTAGATAACGGCTATCTGAAATCCACATCCAACAATCCATCACTATAGCATTAAATGTGCTGACAACCCCCTTTACTCCTCCATCCCTCACGGTATTTAAGGTACCTCGAACCCATGTCACTGCAGACGCCACAAATCCCATCTCATTAATAGTGAATGGACAACGCCAACTCTCGGTTCGCTCACAGTTTGACACCTGTCAATGCATATTACTGTGACAGAGACGTGCTACTGTGGCCGGCGCATACAGGAGCTGGCCCAAT
>JBAKGM010000002.1:14037670-14054983 GCA_037177215.1 Asparagus racemosus | reverse complement strand
CAACCTTCCAAATTATAAAAACTCCCCTTAAGTATAGAGATTATCACAAAACTACTCTTTAAATTTAACTTTTAGAGTTTATCAGAAATCCTGCCCCCCGTCCCCTCTCCCCGCGGCCCCTTTAACTTTGATATTTTATTAGAAACCCCCTAATTTTAGGGGGGTTTTTAATAAAATCTCAAAGTTAAAGAGGATTTTTGATATTTTGAAAGTTTAAGGGGTTTTCCTAATTGTTCAAAGTTTTTTTTGGGGTGGGGGGGGGGGTGGTGTTTTGGAGTTTATAATATTTAGGCTTCTTCTAACTTTCAAGTATTTTTTTGCTTATATATGAAGAATGATGGAGATAAAAACACGTTATTAGTAGATATTTTATTAAAAAAAAAATAAGGGTATAAATTGTAATAAAATATGATGATCAGTTAGTGAAGTCAATGATGTACCTTTTCATTTCTTCTAAGGGCAAATATCAGAACCCCCTCCACCCCCCCCCCCCCCCTCCAACCTTCCAAATTATCAGAAAACTCCCCTTAAGCATAGAGATCATCACAAAACTATTCTTTAACTTTTAGAGTTTATCAGAAATCCTCCCCACCACCCCCTCCCCCTCCAGGCCCCCCTTAACTTTGATATTTTATTAGAAACCCCCTAATTTTAGGGTGTTTCTAATAAAATCTCAAAGTTAAAGAGGATTTTCTGATATTTTGAAAGTTTAAGGAGTTTTCCTAATAATTGTTCAAAGTTAGTGGGGTTTTACAATATTTAGGCTTCTTCTAACTTTCAAGTATTTTTTTGCTTATATATGAAGAATGATGGAGTTAAAAAGACAATGACTGGTTTAAAAGGAGACAAAATTTAAAACAAATTGACTGGTTTCAAAAGACAACAAAAATGTATTTGAAATTATTGATTGGATCTTGGAGGTCTAATTGTATCATCCTTATATGTAATGTGATATTATCAAAACCCACAGTTTGTTTTAGTTTTTCACTCGTCCAAAACATCAAAACCTCGGGCTTAACAACTCTCGTACATGGGTGTTGTTCATCTCAATTAAATCATAACCACTTCATTATAATACACCTAAGGTATCAGTTCTGCTTAATTATAATCATCCGAAACTTAATGCATCTAAAATGTAAGTGCTTACCTCAACAATTGTCTTTCAGTAAATATGGGTTTAGGATACAATTATTCTTTTAATTTATATTTAATGGATTCTTCCAAAAAAAGTTAAAATAAGACTAAGTTTATATCTAACAAAAACTATAGAAATAAGTTCAGAAAAAAAATGAAGTGAAGAACCAATTTGAGAATTAAGAATTAGTATAGAGATCAAATGTGTCTTTTACCCTTTATTTAATTGAGTAACAGCGGGACAGTATGCATTTAGCTGGGAAAAAGCAAAACTTTGGGACTTTAAATGGATGCAATGGTGAGGCCCATGGTGAATTACTAAGGGCTGTTGTTGTGGGCTTTCAAAATGGGTGCAATTAGTCGGCTACAAGAGTTGAAAAGAGATATTAGTGGTAAGCATTAAAGTGAGGCGGTCGGTTGAATGCAAATCGATTCGCAAACTCTGCACCCGACTTGAATTGAAAGCAATATAAAAAATCAAACCGAACCGCAATAAATAAGACAGTTCGTTCGGTTCCATGGGTTCGGATCATATTTCGCTCAATACTGCACCTCAGCTCTTCTTATAATTTTGTTCATATTCTTGTGCTTGTTTCAATTTTTTTCCTCAGAACTGACTTCGTGAAACGTCAACCCACATCACAAATATAATTAAAAAACTCATTTCTGACTAATTTGCTTAGAAAAGAACTGAAAAAAAATAAAAAAGATTAAAAAATTGAGAGAGTGTGAGGTGGATTTTTGAGAACCATCCAAACTATTTTTTATAAATTTAGTTTTCTAACTTTTACTCACCAAACCAAACATGAAATTGAGGTTTTCTAGAAATTGGGATTTTTTAAGTACCAACCAAACAACAAAAACCATTTGTAAGCAACTCACGGAAAACACAAATTTGGTTTTTTCTCCAGAAATTGAGTTTTCTAATAATTGGGGATTTGATCCAAACAGCCCCTTACTCGAGAGACTAATTTCAAAGCAACTTAAGAATTAGAGTATCTAGTAGCAATTTCCGTGATTTAGCATACTAATTTCACAATAGCTTAGGAATTGGGGGACCTAATAATAATTTTAATTATTTTAGGCCTCATTTGGTAAAATGTTAAAATGGTTTAGCTCTTCACTAATTTGCCAAATAATGATTTCTGGTTGAAGGGTTTATTACCCCTAGTCAATAGGCTAAGAGCGGTTAATCTAACAAAATGATGGGTTAACAATTCTGCCACTTGAGGCGGTGTAAAGTCTTAACCCTTATTGGTGGCGATGGTAAATGATGTAATTTAAAAAGTTTGACATTTTCATATTGGAGGAGTTAAAAGGAGAGTCGAGAATATAAAAGTTAACTAATTTTATCATTTACTTTTAACTGTTCTATTTTAACCTCTTGCCAAACGGCAACGTAGACACTAATTTCAGTATATGAAAGATTTTAAGCGACTAAGATCGAACCCAAAAAAAAAAAAAAAAAAAAAAGCCTTTTAATTGATTTTAAATGCACCCTTAATTTCAAAGTACGGTCGGCGAAACCATGCGGATCAAAACTTAGACCCGACCCGGTAAAGATGAAGGGGCCTACTACGTAATAATCCCTCAGTCAGTCGCTCGATATAAACCTCAGTGCGAAAATTTTGTAGAAAGAAGAAGGGGGAAAAAAATCTCAGTCTCTCTATTCGTTCCTCAATCTCTTTATTTTCCAAGCTTTGAACGATGCAGGTAATCCTATTTTCTCAAAAAAAAATTCTGGATTTTTAGTTTCTTTTTTACCACAATTTTTGCGCAAGAAAAGGTTTTTTTTATTAAATCTTAACCCTGTAAAGCCCTAATGATAGCTTCAACGAGATAAATCTTTTCTGTTGGTGTAATCTCCAAAGCTTTATAATTTCTTAAATTGGAACTAGGAAAGTTGAATCAAGATGAGATTTGTGCACGGAGTCTATTGTGAAAAGAGTTTCTAGGGTTTTATGTTGATGATGAACAGAAACCTGCAGATAGAATTAGGCGCATTTCAAGTTGTACAAGGAGAGTTTTGAGCCATTATTCAAATCCTGATGTAACTTCGTTGATTAAATTTCTTTCAACACTTTGATGTATACTTTGTGCCGCACTGCCGCATTAGAGAGTATATGCTGGCTATATTGCTTATAATTTTTGGCAAACATTGTAAGTATAATATGATTAATATGTCTAAAGTACACTTCAGTTTTGCAAAAGGTATAATCATTGTTTTAGTTCCTATGTTTCATGTCGCTAGGCAGTATTTTCCCAAAAGAACAAGGTTGTAGGTAGTTTTATGTAGAAAAGCAAAGTGGGTATATTGTTTTGAAGTGTTTGGAGCGAGGTTAGCCTGTATCACCTTCCTTTGTGCAATGAATGGCTGCATTCAGTTAACAATGATGTAGATTTGAATTTATGGAAATTGATTGTTTGCATTTCAGTGCTTGTATTTCATAAAACCTTAAAACTAATGCATGTTTTAATAAGTGATGAATTATATAGAAGTTGCTCAGAGAAGATGAAACTAGGTGATTTGGAATATTGTTTGAAATGAAGTAATTGATGGGACAGGCCATTAGGATTAGGGGCAAACACTAGAACAAACACTAGACAAAGGACTTATTTGAAACTAGAGAGGTTAGGACATGAAACCTTCCAATGATAAAATGTTAAAAAAAAAAAAATTTGAAGAGCTAAATTTTGGAACAAAATATTAATTCTATCAGGAAAGTAGATCTCTGGAGAATATGAGCTATAAATTTTCATTATTGTGGATTAGTAAGTTGGTTGAGTGAAGACACACAAACGTCGCAAACAAAGAAGAGGTAACATCTTGTAAAGTTAGTTGGTGTGTGACTAATTAAAATCTTGAAAATAAATATTACTATATTAGGAAAGAATAAAGCTAGAAAGCGGTTAGCGAAACTACGTTTTTGGCACATAATAATTTATGTAAGAAATTGATAACCATATGTTAATGTTTGTAAAGCTAATACAAAAAAGAGCCGAGACACATAATGTCAATTGCTTGAAGTATAAATCTTACAAGTCCTAATCAGTGCTTTAAAATGCAGCCTGGAATTCGAAGTCCATGGATAGAAACATTTCCAAAGCCAACTTTGTCATTTATGGATGCTGCTACTGATACTACTTAGTGCTTCTCTGTGCCCTTACTTTACCCTTTTTCTTTTGGCCTTTTCATATTGATGGCGGTTATGCTAATATAGCAGAGGCAATGGTTATATTAGCAGCAATAGAGAATGGCTTATAGGTTTTATTTCTTCATTCTTCACTATTTCTTTTCTTCTTTCAGTGAAGCACCATCTACGCTCCATATTGCCCTAGCCACCCTGCAATAATTGAGATATTGTATAGCATGAGTCCTATTTATAACAGAACTAAAAATATACTTTGCAAAGATGAAAATTGAAAAGCTGTAGGATGTAGCAACATTCCTCTTAGGTGTCAAAATATTTGGAGACTTGAGGAGTAGGTTATGGCAATCTCATTCGTAAGATTTGTTAATGGAGAGACAATTCTGTGTTTTTTGAAAGACTAAAAGAGATATTCAAAGTTGTAAATCAAGCGGAGATTAGTCTATAACCAAGTAATGGTTGGGAGTAATATTTCCGTTAAGTAAGACCAATAAATAATCATGAGGGAAAATGAAGAGGATGTTTTATTTAGAACTAGGACAAACAAAATGGAGATTGTTTTTGGAATAATATGTGGTCATCAAATAGCAATAAAGTTGAAAAAGAAAGTATAAGGTGCTTTTATGACAAACAAAACTTTATTGTTCACTATGTTTGGCAATTAGAATCAAACACTTCTATAAAATAAGTGTAGTTGACATGAGAAGGTTGATGGATAAATTGAGAACATAAAGAGAAAGATACGGAATAAATGTGTCCATTAGATATTAGTGACAACTTTTCTTTGAGTATAACATGATTATAAAATAAGGTAAATTTGATTGCGTTGGTATGATTCGTATGAATATGGTCGAGGTGGATAAATACACTAGTTGGGAGTAGATAATGGAGTGTCAAAGGAATATTGATGGGCCACAATGATCATAGTCAGGTAATGAAAAGGAATTATCGTTGTAGCTTACCTAATGAGGGCCCTTAATTAGTTTCTATGAGGAAAAACTATAGTCTTGATACAAAATATTGGGACAAAGGTTGTTCTATTATGTATAATAGTTCTACAAACTATTACATAACAAAAAATCCCTATAATGAAGATTTCAACTCATTGAGGGAGTAACTGAGCCAAGAAAAGTATAAGAAAAGGAACTATCATTTTCGAAAATCATTTTGGTTGATGCAAAAGAGTACTTCTGAAATTATACATTAAGAGTCTAAACCTATTGATGTAATTAATTGATTCAGAAAATGTTGCAGGATTATCCTAATGGAGATAGTGTGGTTTAAGAAAGAAACAAGTTTCGTGTAGTTATATTAATGAAGACATGTATGATGGAGGACGAGGGCATGTGAACAGTTGGAGGAGAATAAAGCTCCATCCTTCAGCATCTTAGGCTTGCATCATTGTTTACATTAAGTTTAACTGTTACTCAGGGTTACCCATGCATGAGTTTACTAACCATATTCAGTTTGTGGTCTCCAACTCACTATCTCAGCGTCCTTTTCCCCATTCAACAATGTTTATAATGTTTGTCAACACAATTACTAGAGCATCCTCTCAAATCATCCACCTTCGACATGCAGTGTTGTAATTTATTATTATTTTAATTATTCTAGAGGATAACAGTCACACTCATGCTTTCTTTTTGATATTATATCTTTGAACTGAATCTTTTCCATTTTGTTTCTTATTGAAACTGTTCATATTTGCCCAGGCCAGCGACAGGTTTAATATTAACTCCCAACTCGAGCATCTTCAAGCTAAATATGTTGGGACTGGGCATGCTGATATGAGTAGATTGTAAGTTGCTGGTGTTTGCTAATATGTTTCTTCCTAGTTTCAATTGTTTAAGAACATTTTTAGGTTTATTGATCTCTTGTAACTGCAGTGAGTGGGCTGTTAACATCCAACGTGATAGTTACGCATCTTATGTTGGCCACTACCCCCTTTTGGCTTACTTTGCTGTTGCTGAAAATGAATCAATTGGGAGAGAACGCTACAATTTTATGCAGGTATGACATAGATAGATATCTTTCTTGTATAGTGCTTAGAATTTGCGATTTATATTTCCTAATTGCAAAATTTAAAAATCTGATCATCTTGCATCATGATTACATTAAATCACTTTGGACTGGATAATTACTTTAATAGTGTAATTATCTATGGAAATGACAGAATTAAGTATACTGTTTCATATATTGGTTGCATTCTTTATATATAACTTAATTGCAAATTATCTCCTCCTAGCCTATACAGAAAGGCCCACAAAGTCAAGGAGTGTACTAGATGCAGTAACATCTGTAATTTTACCTCACACAGCAGGGTTCACATTAAAATTGTCTGCTAGTGTAATGATTTCATCACAGATGAGTGGCTATCAAGTGTTTTTAGAGACATGTAAATAGACACAAATACCTATACTTCAGATGACATTTGTGTCCACAAGGCTCTTTTCTGCTAAGGTATCCAAGAAGAACAGAGGGTGCAATAGGAATTGGTAGCCTGAACAACCAGATTATCCACAATGTTTATTACTTATGCTGTGTTTGTGATGGTTAAGTTAACATCTTGAATGTGGAGCATTAATTTTACTACATCCAAAGAAAATCAGCAAAAAGCTGAGTTAGCTAGAAGATGAGGTCTCACATATCATAAAAAAATAAACTCAAATTTCTTAGTCTTGTTGCATAGGTGATGTGGACATTTTATGTGTATTTTTCATCCATGGGATGTTGATCTGGTCAAGGCACTCGGTACGACACATGTAGCACAAGCGTTAAAACATACCAACGTCCAGAGGAAAATTGGAAAGCATGTTGGGATATCCTTCAACTTCAACATTGAAGGTACCCTAGCTAGATCGATGGGTTTTTTCACTAGTAACTGGTAGGCTTAGCTAAAAGATGAGGTGGTTCTAACTTGTTCTTGACCATTTCTGCTTCAATTTTTTTAGATCCTTGTTGTCTCTTTGTTTCAGGCATGCAACTAAGAATACTCATCTATGATGTGTCATCAGTGTATATATGTACTAGCTATAAGGATATTAACTGTATTTCATGTCATTGATTGCTACTGAAGGCTACGGGCCACATGGAGCAAGATAATATATAGTTGTTGTGAGGGGGGGGGGGGGGGGGGGGGGGGGGGGGGGGGGGGGGGGGGGGGGGGGGGGGGGGGGGGGGGTGTGCCCCCCCCCCCCCCCCCCCCTTTTTTTTTTCTTTTGGCTAGTCTGATAAGCATCTTCTGGATGGACAGGAGCCTGCACCTAAGCCAATTTCATAATTTCTAAGACTTCCAGTTCCATGTATGTGAAGTGAATTCCTCTGTTAGGTTATAGTCCACTAGCAACTGTTTCAGTCACATGCGTTTCAGGTATTTGAATGGAGACTTTGAATGCAGTCATGCACCCCCTTGGTAGCTAGCAAATATATTTCATTTTTCACATAGGTAACTCTTGTAGAGAAAAGCATCTGCAATTGATAATTCCATTTGGTAATGTGGACAATTGACTGGGGAAATAAGTATAATTAACATACTTGGTGTGGCCACTTACTATTGTACAATAATCTATCAGGCCCAAATTACATGGTGTTAGATATCAACACCTTGAAGGTGAACTATGTTTTACCGACTCTCTGCTATGTTCGAATGCACAATTGAATGACCTGATTTAATGATCCTATACCCATATTTCCAGAGTATAAAAGACAATCACTTAGGAACAATACATAGGATCAAATAGGATTCTACTCCCAGTGTGAGAGCGATCTATGATTCCTGATTTTGGTGAAGAAGTCTAGAATCAGATTGAGTAAAGTTACGGACTTGGGTGTCGCAATGTCCTGACTAAAGTAAATTTTTTAAATGTTCCTTCACTGTACATTGCATAGTACCCTATTATCATGGGGGTGACTTTTTCAGATGGAAGGTTTTCTGGTTCTGCAGATCTATATTTAACTCTACTTTGTCAGTGGATAACCATGCACGTTAGTACCCTAAGTTGTCCAAAACTGGCACGTTAGTACCTTGTGCTAGTTCAAGTTGCATATGGGAATATTCCTAGGAATATCCCCATGTGCTTATAACATGTCATTTATGTATTTTTTGACCCATTTATTGTTGTAATTACAACTTAACCTACCCTCCATCTTTTTATTAATTTCTACACACTTTTTTTTTAAATACCTAATTTCCTTCATTCTTTCCCAAGTTCCCTTCTTCTTCTTCCCCAAACATCAGACAAAATCTTAACCAAAAACCCAAACCATGAAATCTTTATATCAGAGAGAAGTCATCAGTTTCAATTGATTCAGGGCCATAACATTCACTCAACTAACTTCAAACAAAATCTAAGTATAATTGAGCACAATAGACCCATGATTTCACGCACCCAAACCAACTTTCGGGAAAAAGAAATTCAACTTTGTAACACCATCTCTAACACTAATGGACCCATATTTATCCGTTTAGAGCTTGCCTAGCGACTTCAATCATATATTTTCGTATCTTCACCAAGATCTCCAGTTCATGATCACAACAAAAGTTCAGAGTTTTTTTTCTTCCCTCACACTAAATTTAGGGTGCGGTTGAGTTAGGGGAAATGGGTAAAAGGTGAATTGGGGATTGTTTTACCGTTGAGGGGATTAATTATAATGGAGGTGTATTTTCGTCTCTATGGGTATTTTGTGATGCTGTTTACAATATTCTAACGGTGGACAACTTAGGGTATTAATGTGCTATTTTTTACAATTTAGGCTATTTAAGTGTAAAAGGTGGTGAAACAATAGGGTATGCCAGTGCCATTTCGCCATAAAATTCATTTGCTTTGGGAGAATCAAGGCTTGATGTCACAAGGCATATTTATATGCTTTTCTTTTGTAGGAAACCATTTTTATTATACCTTCTCCAAATTCTGTCGTGATACAGGGAAAGCTTAAGCTATTGCTATTTGATTGCTTAGGCTTAAGTTGTTAAGATAAGGCTAATAAGTGACTCTTGTCTACCTACATACCCTTTCTGCTTTAGGACAAACCTCTGTCCCATGTGTAAACCTATTAAATATTTTACTGACGAACATGACTGGATTTGATTGGTTTGTAATAAATGCCAGTATAGATTGTAATTATCAACATTATTAATTCGTTAATCTTTTCATAATTGCTTGTTTTGGTATAATAATTTCGGCCTATCCTTTTCCTGGAGTTTTACAATCTTTAATGTGGTAGCGTGCATATTGATATGCAGGCTTTGTATAAACCGTGAGTTGTTTTGGATTTCTGAAGCAATATCCTTAGTTGTCTGAATCCCCGGATGCCTAGCTTAACATGTCAAAGAACAGAACACGGAGGATCCAAATGACCATGTCTTTTTTCATATCGATCATCTCATGTTATATTATCTTAGAAAAATATTTGTCCTCTTTTGTTTGCTTTTTTTCTATTGGTCCGCTGCTGCTGCTACTCTGCTCTTGTGGTTTATGCCAAGTTTAATGTTTCCTCATCTCTTGCAGAAAATGTTGCTGCCTTGTGGACTTCCACCGGAGAGAGAAGAAGATTAAGTACTGGAGATCTTCAAGCCGGGCTATCATTCCTTTATTTCGTCGTCTTCCCTTTAGTTGTATGAAAGAAAATGTTTGCATATTTCTATTTCCAAACTAGATGCTCTTCAATATGAATTGTAGGAGATAAAACTATTCTCATTACCGTCTATGAACTATTATATGAATTGAAAGTATTTCTGGTTCGTATATGAATTGAAACTATTGTAGAATTGAAAGTATTTCTGGTTCGTATTATGTCAGGAGTACAGGGTAATTCTGCAAGGTGATTCTTTACGTACTCTCGATAAAACTGTTTCAGCTTCAGCAGCAGTACAGGGTAATTCTGCAAGGTGATTCTTTACATACTCTCGATAAAACTGTTTCTGCTTCAGCGGCAGTTATAGCTATGATGCCTTTGCTGTGTTGCTGCTGTAAGACTGTATAAGCATCCTTGGGGCTGTTTGGTAGCCTGCCACCACAACGTGCAATTGAATTGTTGCGACTGTAATTGTTCCTACTGTTATTGCATGCAAGTATTATTGTTGTTGTTGGTTCTATTTGCAACATATGATATGCAACTTGGTTTCTGTTTTAATAAATTGGGGCGAAAATTTATTTAGCTTTTTTTTTTCAATAAAGTAGAAGGATAGTTAGAGTAAAATATGATGGGTATGGGTTAAACAAATCAATTTCATGAATTCCTGGCATTGTGTTTGATCAGTTTCAGTAATTCCCAAACCAACATCGGTACTTGTGATTAGTACCAACTAAAATTTTTCTTGGATATTTATCAGGTTATGAGATTCAAAATGATTGGTGGATTAAGGAATTGAATTCTATAGTTAGTATCATCACATGAAAATAATTAGGTGATGTGGTGAGTTTATTAATAGGAGATGATGGTTCTCTTATCTAAATAACTAGAACCCAATATGAGCAAGGACATGAGCAAAGATAGCACAAGTAAGATATGTCCAACCAAGGGACAAAAATTGAAAAGAGGAAAGAAGAACAAATTGAGAAATGCTAGCCATAGTCGCTAGTGCACCGCACTCATGCTGTGGCCGGGACATGTGCCCCATACAGGGATGTGTAGGCATATGTCCCTTCTACAGCACGAGTGCAGTGCACTCACGACTGTAGCTAGCACTCCTCACAAATAATTGCTGGAGTATGGAAACAATAATCAAGTAAGGAAAAAGGATGGTGTACGGATTTTGTAGTGAAATCACCAATTAGATAGTATCCCGACATCGTAATTGTCTAAGTTGATAGCATGCAAAAGTCCGATCATATATGATGATTTAACATGTGTATATGATGTGAACTTGTAGGACTTGCATCCCTGGACTTGGATGTCAAACTCGAGAATACAATACGGACACTTGGTAGGTAACAATTTTTGTGTTCTATCACTTTGTGATATTGTCATGTGCAATTCGAGCTTTGAATTCCATATTCCTTATTTGTATGAAGATTCATTTCTAAATGCCAACGGTTGATATTCCGTGTTGTAGATTGGTGTCATCAGAGACAATTCCTCCTGAATAATGAGTAGATAGTTGACAGTATCATTTGCTGAGCTCTCACTGTGAAATTATTTCTTCTCTTATTGCTATCGGCATATGTATACTTTATGCTCTATTTTGATGGACTAGAACCCCGTGTGAAATAACACTTCGCTGGTGGCAAATAATTGAAGGCATATGTGTGATATAGTCTTGTGATCGGGAACAACTCAGAATCCTGTAAATAAAGAATGATTGTCGATTGATTGATACTTTTAGCTTAGTTTTAATAGTTGTGATAACTCTCTTTAGAAGAAGATTTAACTCTGATCTGTTTCTCTTGATCAAACCTTCTTATAGTATTAGCTTTTGTTGAACAAAAATTCTAACTTGATGGTTGGAATTAATTACCCCTAGAAAAACCAAGCATTGCATTTTGTCTTGCCATTATTCTCATGAAGTCCAAAAAAACAAAAAACAAAAAAAAAAAAAAAAAACAAAAAACAAAAAACAAAAAACAAAAAAAAAAAAAACAAAAAAAATCATGCAAATTGTAACCGTTGTTAGGATGGTCTTCACGGACCGCATGGGCCCGGCCCAGTATACTGGGCAAGGCCAAGACCCTTGCTTAGACCCGGTTAGGTCGGCCACCGTGCTGGGCAAAGACACTTGCACAGTTTGGTTAGGCCCGGCCGCATCTAAGTCCAAGTACTACCCGGGCTAGGCACTGGGTAGCCCGATCCATTATGGGCTTCTTTCATTTATTTTTTCAATTTAAAAAAAAACTAAAAATTCATTTATTTTTTCAATTTTAAAAAAAACTAAAAATTCAGGAAACAAAATTCTATCTTACTATTAATCACTCAAAACTACAATTTAAAATAGTGGTTCGTTGTTGCCTATGATTGATACATACAAAAAAAATTATAGCCGAAGAAGTTTATTAGAATTGCAATATTTTGAAGGCTACAGGAGTTTGGTCCACTGTCCACATCAAAAAACACCCCTCTGAATAATAACTAGGACTTCAACGAATTTCATGTTAACGCCAATCGCAATCTTTTATTGATTAAGTAGGTAATCATAATATATGGATTCATATTCTTTGTGCTGTGGATGGACAATGGAGATTACTTTCACAATAATAAAATTTAATTCTCTAATAGAAGGCTATGGTTATGATTAGAGAAGTTATTTCTTCTAATTTCATATTCAAATGTAAGAATACAAGTCCAAAAAATGCTAGCACTAAGCACATAATTCGTTGTCCGTATACCTAGATAAAAAGCACTACATACTTTTAATCTTGTGATTTCGTATAAGTGAATTATAAGTTCTTATCACTGCGTCAAATCTAAGCCTAGATGAATGCCTATAAGGGAGCAACATTGTATCTAGACCACTCTTAATAGGTGTCAGAAAATTAAAAGGGGGAAAAGTGTATCACGAGGAACATGGCAGCTCAAGAGAACATATCCTCAACACTTGTCATAATCAGACATTTATACAAAAAATAAAAACATAAATCCTCAAGGTCATACCGAGGCTGGGTCAGGTTTTACTCGAGGAGCTCGAGTCAGGACCCGGACAAGGGTTTTGCTAGGCTCGCCAAGCCAGAACCTGGGTTCAGGCCTAGTTAGAACCGGGCCGGGTCTGGGCTGGAATCAAACTGGGTCAATGCCAGTGGGCTTTTTCAATAGCCTCAGTGATGCGAATAATATATTCTAAGTTGTAACTGTACAACAATCGAGTTATAGTATGTAAGATATCCCACGAGGAAGGAAAGTATTAGAAAGATAGATTTAGGTGGGTTCTTGAAATGTGTAGGAATAAAGAATGAGAATGTTGTGTGTGTTTTGGTAAAGGGGTTTGTCATAAAAAATGAAAGGCTAAAACAAGAGGGAAGAAAGAAAGAAAGGGCTGAACAAAATAAAAGAAAAATCAATATACAAAATTAAATCAAAAGCAAATAAAAAGATGGAGAAAATCAAATGAGAAGACTAGGAATCTAGGATATAATCCACTAGTTAATTTCAATTTACATTTAAGAATTACTCTCATTTTGTTGACATATTTCTTAGACTATCAAGTTACTTAAACTAAACATGACCTATCAAAATCATATCTAAGCAATACTATCACTCATGAAAAGAAGTAAATAACTAGATAATAACTCGAGAATTGAAAAAACATAATCTATCAAACCATTTAAGGAAAGAGTAGATTATCAAACTCTTTTTCTATCAATTAGTCCTCTAGTTGATTATTCTAAGTATAATCATTTTAAGCACAAAGAGAGCAATTCATAAACTCAAAACGAAATTAAGCTAGTTGCATCTAATCCTAGATTTCCTACAAGAAGTAGTTGTTCATTACAAAATAAAAAAAAATACATACTAGAAAGCATTAAAAAACAATAAAGTGAATCTAAACTATAAAGCAAATAAAGAAAGAAAGAAAATCTACTCTACAAAGTATAAAAAGAAAGAAAATAAAAATCTACACTATAAAGCAATAAAAAAAGAAAATAAATCTACACTACCAAGCATGAAATAAATCTACACTACTAAGTAATAAATCTAATCTACCAAACATGAAATTAAAAACTAAAATTAATAACCTAAAACATGCAAAAACTAAGATGAAAAATAAAAAGAGAAAATGAAGACTTACATTGTCAAAGGTTGGCCCCTTGAGAAGCAAATCTTCAACACTAAAGGAGAAGAAGAAGAAAATTTGAAAAAGAGGACTTTCATTTATTTATTGCAAACTGAAGTTTATAAATTTAGAAGACCTTCTTAAAAAGTAGCTCTCCTCTCCAAAATGGAGTTTAATTTTTTTTCTATATCCAGACCCCTCACTCTATCCCCCTATTTATAGTCTACAGCCTTCAACTAGAATCTTTGGATCATGTTAGGGTTTCTAAAAATAAAAATCAGCCATTTATGCATTCTATGGCGAACTAATCAATTAACCAATCAATTAGCTCATCTATTAGTTTATAACAGATTTACAATAAACTTTATTAACTTTGTTGAATTCGTCTTCTTTTGACTTTTGGACTTCTTCTAGACTTCAATATAGGCTTGAACAATGAGGGAAAAAGGTTCCTTTGAGCTCTTATTTGATAATTCTTTATTACCTACAAATTAAGATAAATACATTATTAGCAGATATTTATTCAAATAAAATAGATAATGAGGTTATAAAAGTATAATAAAATATGATGATTATATACCACACCAAAGCTTTTGTTAGTCCTCTAGTAAAGAAAGAAAATAAAATAAATCCTAACTCACTTTCGTAGGAATCACGGTTGTATTTAGCTCATACAACAATCATTTACACCCCTAGGTTACCTTAGAGGATGAGTTGTAGTCTCGTGATGGTTTGTAGTGAATATACCCACCAAATTCGATCAACTTACCTATTTAAAAAACCCAATATATAATTAATTCATTTGAGATATTTAATCAAGCTAATTAAAGCTAGTTTATCCTTAAGAAAATATTTTTATGCACAACTTCAAAGTAAATTTCTTAGAAAATCTTTTCATATAGTAATACAAAATCAAGTCTAATTTAAAATTTTATTCGAAATTTTGAAAGCATCATGTTAACTCTTTGTTTCAAACAATTCTCAATCCTCCTGATCATTTTATTTTTTGAGAATACACACACACACACACACACACACATACATACATACATACATACATACATACATACATACATAGATATATATGAAATTATTATTCACTCTAAGTTAAGCATGAAAAACTTCATTATTCCTAATAAAATCCTAAGTTAGACCTATGATAGAGCATACTATTTTGAAAATTATTTCTTAAAAATTTATTTAGAGTTATCATAAGCTAACTTGAGCATAAGACTAACTAATAACTAGAGAGTTTAAAGATTCATCAAGTAAAACAATTAATAATTAGCTCTATCAAGTTGGCAAATGACAATATTTTTTTATGCAGAAAAAAAGAAAAGACGAAATAAAGGAAAAATAAAAGAAAAAGAAAAATAACTAACTAGTCCCCTCCCTCACACTCAAAGTCTGTATTGTCGTCAAGGCAAATACTAAAAATAAAACTACAGAATACTCATCAGAACGTCGAATGTAGCCAATAGAATGCATGCCAAAATAAAAGGGTATGGGAGACTAAAAAGAAAAGAAATGCACACCCCTCACTACTCATCATCACCATCTCCCTGATCATCAGAATCATCCTGCTGATCCTAATCATTAGAACCACTCCTTGTAATATCCACATCTTCCTTGTCAGAGTTTATATCTGTACGTTCGATATCCTCCTCCTCCTCATGTGGTGTAATAGGTTGACCTCGAGGTGGTGGTGCCAGCTGAGGTGGAGGTGGTAATGGGGTTTGAAATGATGGAGGAGCTCAGGTCCGGGTCTCATCTCGTGAAGTGATGTCATGATGTAGTCAAGGATGAATGTGAGTTGAGCCTGGTTTGTCATATACTGAACCCGGTCAACTGCATACTAGAGAGAAAACTAATGGAACCCTGTCTCAAGAGTAAAAAAATAATCACCAAGTATCTAGGTTGTCCACTCAGTGGTGCGGCACTAGTGGCTGAGGTGGTAGAGGTGGAGTCTGCTGGGGTGCTGAACACTGTGAAGAAGTGGAAGTAGTAGTAGCAGAGCCCTTGCCTCGGTAGATACACTCTTCTTCATAGTGTTCGCGGTGAGTGGTGCACGTCCCACCTCAGTATCTATCAGTGTCTCGTATAAGTACCCCTATGACCTCACAGATCCGGGTGATCAAGACCGGGTAGATGAGCTAGACCTTTTGATGGTATCTTTGGGTCATGTACTCTTTTGCAGTGGCACTCATAGTCCCCATCTAAGTACATATAACTTCTACAATGTCAAACCGCTGACCCGTACTAACCCAGTATAAGTAGAAGGTCCCTAGAGTTAATCACGGAGTATGAGGGACTCGAGTAGAGGTCGAACTTAAGAAAGAGATTGATAAGGATAAACTCTCTCTTAAGCATACCCGAGTGAAGAGTCCCTCAAGTATGTGTTCTCCTGCACAGATGCTCAACCATCCGGCTGTAATCATCAGAGGGCATAATATCAAATCAACTGAAACTCTTAGAAAGTTGGGACTATCTCTAATGGGTTTTGATAATCTCAAAATGGGGAGGATGATCTTGGGAGTGATCGTGACTAGCACTCCCCTCATAGTTGAGTAAGCTATATACTCATCCTCATCCAATCAAGTCCAGTTTCCATAAAACTCCCTAATAATAGTGGAGTTGGCTATATTTGGTTTTCTAGTCATCATGCTAAGCAAACTAACTCTCTCAAAAAGTTGGATTATGGGTGTAAACTCAAACAATTTATTGGTTGTGAATCCTCTCTCAGCATGGATATGTAATGGATCTTAACTGATCGAAACTTTGTGTGGATTGTGCAACATGCTGTCCTTTGCCTGAAACTCTATCTAAATTGCAAATTTTGCTTAGATTATGTCAATTGGGATTTTGAATTGTAACAACAAGGCAAGTTGGGGTTTAAAATGTAAATTAAAACAATTTCGGCCAAAAGGAGAGTTTTTGCTAGAAGCTAATCGATTAACTCCTATAGCTAATTGCTTAGTTCTTGTGTGAATCGATTAGCTACATAGCTAATCGATTGGTTCTTCCCTGATTTCACATATTCATCAAGTTACACCAAATTACGATAACCAAGTTCATCCACAATGTTCTATGTGTTGTTTACAACATCCACACAATTATATTGAAAATTCGAAAAAATTTCACAAGCTAGGGCTTCAGTTGTATACCTTCAAATAGAGAGAAACTTTGAGTTAATTAGATGTCAAAAACTCGGCGGGGGGAGGGGGGCGACTCATGCAAGTGTGATTGAGTTATCGGAGATCGAGATCGTCAATTGGGATTGAGGGATTTGTAAGTGTGAAATATTGATATTCTCAAATCATAGTTTTG
>JBAKGM010000002.1:14025734-14037570 GCA_037177215.1 Asparagus racemosus | reverse complement strand
GGTTTTTGCTTGGTTGAGAAGATTAAGAAGAATACCTAGCTCTTCCTTTGATTTATTTTTGGCTGATGGAGGAGAACGGGATTGCTGAGATATTTTTCGTCGGGCTTTTTTTTCCTCCTCACTTTTGCTAGGGTTTTCTCTCTTTTATAGAGGATATGAGGAGATCCCAATTTGTTAGGTAATTTGTGATTTTTATATGGTAGCTTCTTTAATTAGATTTCCTCTTTGCTCTATTTCTTATTCCCTTATTTCTTTCCATTTCTTTTCTCTTGATTATACTGGACAGTAAATAAAAGAGAATGACGGAAAATAGTGAAAGATTTTAATCTTAATTTTTCCTATTATGTGAAATATGCAATTCTCACGTTTGATTCATGGGCCAAGACTTGTGGGCCGCACGAACAGGGAAGTTCTCATTTTCTTGCTTATTTGGTCTTCAACACCCCGGACATCAAGTGCCCATAATTTTCTATTGAAATTGTATTAGCGTCATGACTCGCCCCCTAGCGATTAGATTCAAGCTCGTAAGATATCAGCCGAAAGCATACATGCTCATTTGAATTCTGAAAACCACCTTCAACAAATGCCCCCCAGTGCGTTTCTTACGTGTACCCTGTGCGTGAGAAGCGCACTGCACGTATCATTGAATTTGCGCTGGCTTAGAACTTGCATATGCATCATTGAAGTTACACTGGGATTTTAAATTCATATTGGCTTGTGCTTTACTAATGCTTGTGTTTATCTTCCTTCCTTTCACAGGTCATGTCTTTCAGTTGGGTTCGATCAGCCAAACTCCCCTTAAAATATTCTTTTTTTAAGAATATTTTATCGGTGCCCCTTTATCATTTTTTTTACATGATGGACTTTGGAGTAGATCAATAGCAACCGGTGTTATCAATGAGGACTCATGCTCACATGTCTTCAGTTTTGGCAGTGATAATTTTGTTTGCATCAATGGAGAAATTTGACTGGGAAAAGAAAGGTGAATAAAACAAATACTAAATAAATAAGTAAATAAGCAAATAAAATTTGTTTTGGGCCTTGGTTGTTGCTAATCTAGTGTATCCTTTAGATGACACTAGCAGCGAACTTTCACAGGGCAAAGAAAAGAATAGATAAGAGAAAAAGAAAGTGGTGATAAGGTTGAGTCCTCAGCTTGTCACCAACCAAAATATTAGAAGATACATTATCAGCAGCGACATCATAGGACTCGGGGTGGTTAGGTGTTTGTTCTAACCAAGCGCCTTTTTTTTTTTTTTTTTGAGGTTTTCACCATGGTTATTTCCCCTTTGTGGTTTTACCTATAGGTCTTTTTAGATTTTCCTATAGCAAGGGGTTCCCATTTTTGCCTGTGGGGGTATACCACAGCTAAGTTTTTTTTGACAATTTTACCCCTGGGACCTTTCGGGTTTTCACCAGGTCCGTCGATGGCTCATTTTTTGCCCGTAGTTTTTTTATAAAAAAACACGTCCTCCATCCTTTTTTTTTACAATGAGTGAACTCGTGCATGTTGCAATATACGCTCGCGCATCAAACGAGTAGGGTGTAGTTGCAGTTCAGACTCGTGCTTTCAAGGAGTAAAATGCGGATGCAGTTTAGACTCGTGCCCCCACGGAGAAAAATGTGGATGTAGTTTACGCATAATATTTCTTTAGGAAGCGTCCGTTAATCAGAGGCATTGGACGCTCTCCATGATGGTCAATTAGTTGATAACCTCCTCCATCAATGACCTTTTCAATGATATAAGGGCCTTCCCAATTTTGCTCAAATTTCTTTCCAGCATGGCGTGTGACGATGATTGGTCTCCACAAAACCATAACCATTTCACCCTCTTTGAAAGCACGAATTCGAGCTAATTTGTTGTAGACTCTCTCCATTCTCCCCCTGTATAGCTCCAAACTTTGTTGGACTCTGAGTCTAACATCATTTAAAGCATCAAGTTCATCTAAGCGAAGTTTAGCATTTTCCTTGTGAGTTAGGCCATATTGAACTGCTATCCTTAAAGAGGGAATTTCAACTTCCAAAGGAAGCACTGCTTCTACCCCGTATACCAGTGAATACGGTGTAGGCTGTGTCGGGGTCCGATATGTAGTCCTATAAGCCCAAAGTGCCTCCAAGAGTTTTTTCATGCCAATCGCGCTTGTTCCTAGAAACAATTTTTATTTAGAAGTTTGCATAGGGTTTTGTTGAATGCCTCAGTTAGGCCATTAGCTCTTGGATTATAAATGGATGAATATCACCAATCAATTTTATTTTGAGCAGCAAATCTCCCCACTTTAAAGCTTTTAAAAGAAGGGCCATTATCAAAAATAATTTTGCGCGGCACTCCAAATCGATAAATTATATTATTTCTGACGAATCTAATAACATTGTCCGCTTTCACTTCTCTCAAGGCTACCGCTTCTGTCCATCTAGAAAAATAATCAGTAGCTGCTAGGATGAATCTGTGACCACTGGAAGAGGGTGGGTCAATAGGTCTAATGATATCTGTTCCTCACATGTCAAATGGCCATGACACCACTGTGGGGTGTAGGTAATTTGGGTGTTGATGAATAAAATCTCTATGAATTTGGCACAGATGACACTTTTTTGCATATTCAACACAATCCCTTACCATTGTTGACCAATAATATCCCATGTTCTTTATTTTAAACCTCATCTTAAGCCCAGACTGGTGAGCGCCACAAGCTCCTATATGTACTTCTTGTATCACATGTTTTATTTCTCTAGGTGATAAGCACTGCAGTGACACACCCTCATATGATTTTCGATAAAGAATATTATTTTCATAGGTGTAATGCATCAGTCTCCTTCGAAGCTGAGCCCTCTCGGCCTTATCTTCTAAAAGCTTGTCATATTGGTAGTAGTCAATAAAAGGTTGTCTCTAGTCGTCTTCTTCTTCAATGGTCAGAACTTTTACGAGAGTTGAAGTTTCATTCTGATCATGCTCTTGGTCAAGGTTGGTAGGAAATAAAATATTTTGGTTTCTAACCACTATTTGGATCTGGGTTAGCCAACTCCTTTGCAAGTCTAGCCAGAGAATCAGCTTCCCCATTCATAGAACAAGGGACTCTTTCCAATTTAAGCATGGGAATTTGTTGCATCAGCTCTTTAACCCTATCGTTGTATTTGATCAACTCCACATTGTTGACTTTGTAGTCCCCATTAACTTGATTGATTACCAGCTGAGTATCTCCAAAAGCACGTAGTTTCTCTATTCCCATTTTAACAGCTAATTCTAAACCGATGATGAGTATCTCATATTCAGCTTCATTGTTCGTCTGTTGTTCCGAAAGGGCAAAAGAATAGCGCAGGATTCCGCCTATCGGAGTGATGAAGACGAGCCCTACATCAGATTTGATATTTGGAAGGTAGGGGCTTATGGCTGGATGAATAGATGATGCTCCATCAAAAAATAACCTCCAAAATAGTTTGTCACATTCTATTCATAGCACATGCTCATCTAGAAGCTCAAATTTGAGTGGTGAGTTATCTAGGATAGGGTGAGCTGCGAGAAAGTCCACCAAAGCTTGTCCTTTAACAACTTTTTGAGGCCTATATTTAATGTCATATCTATAAGAATAACAGCCCATAAAGCCAATCTCCCAACTAGAACTATCCTGTTCATTGGATATTTCAAGGGGTCTATTCTAGATATTAACACCACTTCATGCGCCAAAAGATAATGTCTTAGCTTTTTTACAGCAAACACTAACCTAGGCAATATTTTTCGATTGGGGAATAATTATTTTCAGCACCTATTAACCTTCTACTTAGGTAGTAGGGAGCTTTCTCTTTTCCGTCATCATTATTTTGAGCTAGTAAGGCTCCAAGTGAGCCATCAAGAGCAGCAATATAAAGGATTAGTTGTTTATTCGGCAGTGGTGCGGCGAGGACTGGAGGGTTGAGTAAATATCTTTTGATCTCTTCAAAGGCATTTTGACAAGCTTCATCCCAAATAAATTGGACATCTTTCTTCATCTCTTTGGAGATGGTTGGCATCTACTAGACAAGTTAGATTTGAATCTTCTGATATAAGCAAGTTTTCCTTGTAAGGATCTTAATTGCTTGAGATTCTTCAGAGGTGACATTTCTTGTATAGCTTTGATTTATGAAGTATTAATTTCAATTCCTCTGTGGTGAACTACAAACCCAAGGAATTTTCCCGATGTGACTCTGAAAGCACATTTGAGAGGATTCATTTTCAAGTTATATTTTCTTAACTCCGTAAAAATGGTTCATAGATCTTCCAGGTGGTCCTCTTCGACTTGTGTTTTCACTACCACATCATCTAGATAACATTCAACTACTTTATGGATTAAATCATCAAATATGTGAGTCATGGCTCTTTGGTAAGTAGCTCCGGCATTTTTTAACCCAAATGGCATGACTTGGTAACAAAAGACTGATCGTGGTGCGGAAGTCGGTGTCCCTCTCATCTTTAGGAGCCATTTTTATCTGATTGTATCCCGATGATTCATCCATAAATGAGAATATTTCATGGCTGGAAGTATTTCCAATCATCAACTCTGTCACAGGAAGTGGGAAATCATCTTTCGGGCAAGCCTTGTTCAAATCTCTATAATCTACACAAACACGGATTTGCCCCTTTTTCTTTTTCCCTGGAACAATGCTAGAAAACTAGTTGGGGTATTTTTCTTCTCTGATGAATCCAACTTCAATAAGCTTTTTGATTTCTTCATTGACTTTTCCCTCTAATTCCAATCCCATTCTTCTAGGTGCTTGTTTAACTGGGGTAGAGTCTGGCTTTATAGCCAATTTATGAACTGTGACACTCGGGTCTAATCCTGGCATTTCCTTATACATCTAGGCAAAGTAGTTTTTGAATTCCAATAAAATATTCTTGTACGAAATTAACCTCTCTTCTGATTAAAGGGTACTCACAAATGTAGGTTTGGGCTCTTCTTCTGTTTCCAAGTTAATTTCTTTCAGCTCATCAGCTGTAGCTTGTCCGCCATCTTCTAACTCTTTGGGGGCATTTTTTAAATTTTGTTATTATAGGATTTTCTATATTTTCCTCATCTATCTCAAAAACTTTATCAAGGATGACGTGAACATCTACAGTTGAATTACCCATTTCTAACTTTACTTCTTTGATTGTTATCATTCGGCATGATTCAGTTGAAGGGGGAAATACCCTAAACCTCTGGTATGAGATGATCGACCATTTGATTTTACTGTTCGAGTCTGAGGAGAATTCCACATATGCTGAAAGAATTTCATTCGGTTCTTTAACTGCTTTGTAGGAATTTTAAATTTCTCTATTAATTTTAGCAATTTCTTTGAGTAGTGTCGTGGGATTCGCACATGGCTCATGTTTGTTTTATCAGCTTCTCTAAGTTCGATAAGTTCTTTCTGATCATTTGAGGGATCAGATTTGTAAAGCAGGCTTCCCTTTTGTCCTCTTTTCAAAGGTGGAGCATAGAATGTTACTAAATGTTCTACCTTAGAACAAGTAATAGTATCCAAATCTTTTGTATGATTCGGTGAAATCCTTGTGAGAGTCAAGGTATCTTCCAAAATAATAGGACTTCTCCCAAATGATTTAGTTGCTATGACAGGTAATGATAATAAGACCTCATCATCTGAACTATCTTCATAATTCTCCCATATCATTTTGTGATTGCATCCGATTCTAAAGACCTTCTTGAAATGTCCATCCTTGCCGACTTCATGTTCTGAAGAGTCTAAGTCACTCCCAAAATGCGGCTTTGTTAGTCTTTGCATGATCTTCTTTTCCTTTTTATTAGCGACATGACTATCTCCTTTTAACGTACCAGATTGACTTTTCTTTTGAGGGTTTAGGAAGTATCTTGCATCATCATATTTTACTTCATGGATACTGAAAGGCTGAATGTGTCCATTAATTCTTCTTTCTTCTCTGTCTTTGACATACTTCATGCATTGATGCTGAGTAGAAGGCACGATGTCATAATCGTGCAGCCACAACCTCCCCAGCAAAGCTCTATACGATGTATCTGCATTGATTACATAAAACTTAGCTTCAGTCCTGAGGTTTCCCATCTCGATAGGTAGAATTATCGATCCTAGAGTTTGCTGATTGCTGCTATTAAATCCCTGGATAGTGATTTTTTCACGAGATAAAAATTGCACATCCATAGAAAGATTTCTCAAGGTTCTCAGGGTTAAAAGGTTGATAGAGGAACTTGGATCGATCAACATTCAGGTAATCTTCTCGCCATCACATAACCCTGTGGCATAGAGAGGCCTATTATGTTCATTGGTGCCCAACAATAAATCCTTATCCGTGAATGTGACTGAAGTCATACGTGCTTCTTTCATGCTTGCCTCAGCAAAGAAAGATTGATATATATCTAGATTCTGAAGTGCTTGAATGAGAGTTTCCCTCAATTCTTTTGACATTAGAAGAGCATCATATATGCTGAGAAGAGAGTGTAACTTCTTCAAGTGGGCTAGTATATTATAGTCCACAGAACCAGAAGTCCTCTTCTTTTCAATGGCGGGAAGTAGTTTTCCTCACTTTCGATCTGCTTCTCCTTGTCTTTGTGAGTGGAACCTTGTTTATCAGGTAGTAGTTTTCCATTCCTTAATTTGATTTGTTGAGTTTCATTTAATTTCTCTACATCCTCGTCCGGAAAGTTTTAGTTCATCCTTTGAATTATTTCCTAGAGTTATAGCATGACATGTTCTATGTGGTCGTTTTTCATACAGACGCCTTTCCTTAAACTCTTCCTTTAAGTATGAAGGAGGAATGACCATGTTGCCCTCGTTGATCTGTTGTTGTGCCCATTTTTTGAAACCATAACACTGATCAATTCGGTGGCCCAATCTCCTATGGTAAAGACAATACATTGGATTATCAACCATCCCTACTTCACTATGGTTCTTAACATGAGGTAATGTTAACCCATTCTTCATGGCGCAAAAGAATATAAGTTTCACACAATTTGTCTTGAAACTGAATAGGTTATCTATCAACCTTGCGATATTTTCCATTGTACCTTGGAAATTCCTCGTCGATTTTGATGCATCCCATTTATGAAAATTTTGGCCATTGTATTTCATATGCGAAGGGTTGAATGTTTGTCTTTCATTTGTTTGAACTGCATTTGAATTGTATGCCCGTGAGAGTTCTTTGACCATTTTAGCTAGCGTGCTTGCAATATTGTCAACCTGATATTGGAGCATTCTGATTTGATTATCCTGGACATCTAACATTTCTTGCATCTGAAGGAGTACATGCAACACTTTGCTTTGGTATGATTGTCTCTTGACCTTATCAACCTCTTTATCAAATATTTCATTCATGGAGGATCCTTGTAGATTCACAGCAACTGATTCTTCAAAGCTCTGGTGGGAGGATTCTGTGTCAAAGTCTTCGAGAAAAGCATTGCTTTCTCAGATGATATGCTCAAACTCATCCTCATCAAGGCTATGAGAGATAGCTCTGCACACTTCTACTTTTGTTTCCTCTTCCATGTCTTCGAGGGTCTCTTCTTCAGTTTCTAGAGGAAAAAAATCTCTTAATAGAATTTGCTTCCTTCGCCCTGAACATATTCTTCAAGAGAATCTATGTACTTCCGAAGTGCTGATTTCTCAATAGAAGAATCGGCTGGTTTTACTTTTTTTCTTTTTATGTTTTCAAGACTTCTTCTTCTATTTTCTAATGGGTTTAATCAACACGGGTTCAAGCGTCTGTTCAATAATTTGAGGACTTCTCCATGTGATCCATGCTCGAGCTGAAAGAATTTTTATCATCTTCTTAGTTTTCTTCAAAATGACCATGTTCCATAATGGCTCTAAATCACTCGGTAAAATGATTTTATCCCCCGCACAGACTTCTATCATATTTGCTTGTTCTTCGGAAGAGTTAACTAATGCTAAATTTGAAAGAGAGATCTCTCCTATTTTGATCTGTTTTTCTACCCAATTGTTAAAAACAAAACAATCTTCTATTGGGTGGCTTACTAATCTGTGATAGGGACAATAATTTAGATCATCGACTTTATCAACTTCATGAGGTCTTTTGGGTTCAGGTAGTTGCAACCCATTCTTTACTGCATCATTGAAGATTTTCTTCACTTTATCCCTTCTGAATGAATATTATTTCTTTTTTCTTTCTTCAAAAGTGAAATTCTTCTGTTCCCTCCCTTCTCCGAAAATAGGTTTATTTTGATACTGATCCTTAGATGAAGAGGTCAATGCTACCATGTTATTATTTTTCTTGGTCAACATAGTGGCACCTTTGGGTTGTTCATTGATCATCCATTCGTCTTTTTTAAACTTTTCAGGTACAAGGTTGGTGACTACTGAAGGATTCATTCTTTTGCGTCTTGCTACGTGCGTGATCAGATCCTGAAATGTGTTCACTCTAGCTATAGCTAAAATTGGAGCCATCCAGTTATCGATATTTCCCATAAGCAAACCCACAGCTTGCGTTTGCTCTAAATTTTGTTCACATTTGATGCTTAAATTGTGCCACCTGGTGACATAATCCAAGATGCTTTCATCGTTCTTGCGTTTGGTTGCAACTAAATCTCTAATAGTGATTTTATCGCTAACACTCGCAAATCTTTTGTGAAAAAGCGATTCCATTTCTACAATGGTTCTTACCGAATCATCAGGCAAACCGGAATACCACTCAAAGGCCACTCCATTTAGACTGTTGACAAATTGCCTCATGAGCAAAATGTTGTTGCCTCCTGTATTACGACAAGTTGCTCTGAAATGGGCAATATGTTGACTCGCATTTCTATTAAACTTTTGAAACTTCGGCAGCAGATAACCTGGAGGGTAATCCACCAAGTTATATGCCGTGGGGTATGGTCTGCCTCTTGATATGCCGTGCTTCTTTGACTCCTCTTCGGCTACAACTATCTTAACTTCATTCAACACCATATCTTTTATCTGATCTTTTGTTAAGATTGCAAAATCTTCATGAGACTAGCTAGAACTTTGACCAATATCTAGACGAACACCTGATTGTGATCGTTCAGTAGTAGAGTTCATTTCTCGCAGTTGCCCCTGCTCGATGCTCGCAAGTTGATTGCTAATTTGGTGCATAACTGACGTAAAGTCATTTATTCTCATATTCAACGCACTGACTTCTCTTTTGCTTTTAGCAAGTTGTTTATGAAGATCTTCAATAACATTATCCTTGTCTTTTACAATGAAAATCTGCTCTTCCTCATCACTATTTTCCTCAATAATAGTGGTGTCTTTATTTTTATTCTTATCCTCTACATTCATTTCTTTTTCCTTATCTTGATCCCCCAATATATCTTTATGGGATGAGCTGCTTTCCCTTCTGCTCCTACTTCTTGTTCTGTGTGCGGTACCATCTTCATTTGTGCTCCTAATGGTATATACAATATGCACCGTATATTGTTCTGTAGTGTTTTTCTTCACTATCCTTTTCTTTCTTGCTGAACTGCTAAGGGATTTTTAGTGACCAAATCTTCTGATTTTTGTGGTGGGGAAGACATGACGTCTTGAATTCTTTTAACCTGTTTAAGTGCTCGATATGTCATGGAGGATAAAATTTTAAGTTCGTTCTTAGACTTCTTCACTTTGGTCATGGATGTCTTAAAAGTATTCTTGCAGAGCTTAGGTGCAATAGCATTCTTTTGAATGTATTTTAGTGGTTAAAAGAATTCTTCACAGGAACCGCGGACTCGACGGCCTTGTTTAGGTTCTGTCTATCCTGATGACTTTCGTCGGTGGTGTTTGAAGTGCTCAATCGTCTATTAGAAACTTTTTCATTTATTGGTTCTTCTGGAGTCTCAACATTGTCAATAGGAGTCAATCTCTCAAAAACTGACTTTCTCTTGTTGGTTGCTTTGTTGATGGGGTTAGACAACCTTTCAAAAACTAATTTTTGCTCGACAGTTGGGAAAGTAAGCCTCTTAGATATAGATTTCCTCTTTGGTGAATTTGGCGGGCTTTCAACAACCACGTTCGGCCTCTTGCCTCGTGAGGGAAGCTTTGATGACTTTGGCGAATTTGCAATGGATGCAATAGAATGTTCCTATTTTTAAAACACGACAGTCGCTACGCAATTGATCACTTCTGGAATGGTCCCAAAGGAGACCGATGACAAGTCCATATTCATCACTGTTGGCGAGAATGTCACAGAGCCAAAAGTGATGGTGAACGGGGTCCCGAGCGCAACTTCTTTCTTAGATGCCATTGATCCTGTAAAGGAAGAAGATCCTTGTGAGAAACTGTCGCAAAACCAATTTGTGAGTTTCCTATTTTGATAATATATTGACTCAAAGATGGAAGGAGAAACCAGGTCCCACCGGGCGTGCTAGAATTTGTGGGGTCAAAATTGTCTATCTAAAGTAGTTGCGTATAAGTGCATCCAATTAAAATAGATAAATTTGTCTTGTATATCGATCCCGTTAAATTCACCCTACGAGAGAGGGTTTTATTTTTATGTGGGTGCATGGTTTCCAATAAGCTCAAGAGTCTATTGTTAATTACCCTTACTTATGAAAGGAACCTTCAATTAAGAGTCAATAAAAATCATCCAAACAAGAGAAAACGCACAAAGCAAGAAAATGCAATAATATAATGTTTTTTAATGATCATATACATGGCTTAACCAGGGGCATACACCTAGTGTATAGATTTTCATGTAAAATCTTCGACTAGAGATATTGCGGTTGAAATTTGGGTTTGGGTTTGACTTGGAGACGTGAAATGGAATTTAGATTTTGGAACCCAGTTTAGCAACATGAAGGTCAAATTTGGAATTTAATTTAGATTTTGGAACCTAGTTTAGCAACATGAAGGTCAAATTTGGAATTTGGCCCAGTTTAACGACGTAGAGGTTAATTTTGGTATTTTGCTCCAGTTTAATGACGTAAAGGTCAAATTTAGAAATTTTTATCCAGTTTAATGACTTAGAGGTCAAATTTAGAATTTTGTTCAGTTTAACGACTTAGGGGTCAAATTTGGAATTTTATCCAGTTTAACGACATAGAGGTCAAATTTGGGATTTATTCTAGTTTAATGATGTAGGGGTCAAATTTGGACTTTTATCTAGTTTAGAGACATACAGGTCAAATTTGGGATTTATTCCAGTTTAACGACATAGAGGTCAAATTTAGAATTTTATTCTAGTTTAACGACATAGAGGTTGAATTTGAAAATTTGTTCTTGTTTAATGATGTAGTGGTCGAGCTTGGTTGTGCCCAGTTTAATGATATGGAGGTCGAGTTTGATCTTTATTCTAGTTTAATGACATAGAGGTCAAATTTAGAATTTGTTCTAGTTTAATGACATAGAGGTCGAATTTGGTTTGGGGTCTAGTTTAATGACGTAGAAGTCAGATTTGGAATTTTGTCCAGTTTAAACGACTTAGAGGTCGTACTAGAAATTTTTGTGTTTTCTAGTTTAACCACTTAGGGGTCAATTTTGGTATTTTCTAGTTTAGGGACGTGGAGGTCAACTTTGGTGTTTGTTTAAGTTTTATGACGTAAAGATCGAATTTGGAATTTTGTCTAGTTTAACGACTTAGAGGTCAAATTTGGAATTTACTCTAGTTAATGATGTAGAGGTCAAATTGGATATTTTATCTAGTTTTACGACGTAAAGGTCGAATTTAGAATTTTGTCCTGTTTAACGACTTGGAGGTCAAATTTGGAATTTGGTAATTCGAATTGTGTATTTTTAGCTAGTTTAACGACTTAGGGGTCGACACAATTGAACCTATTGGCGCATGTTTTTACACAAGGTTATTTGCGAGTGTATTTCTTTTCACACAAAATATTCTTTCATCTAGTTTAGGGACGTAGAGGTCTGTGTCGAGTTTTCTTTCTATGTTGAA
>JBAKGM010000002.1:14001668-14012178 GCA_037177215.1 Asparagus racemosus | reverse complement strand
TCTTTTTATACTATAACTTGTCAAAGTTGTATACTTGCAACTCGAGCGGAGGTAACGCACGTTATTTTCCACAACAATTACCTCGTACATCAAGCTATCGATGACAAGGTCGAGACTCTCATTATCTGGTGGCCCTGGCTTTGATCCTGGGTGTGGTCAAAACAACACGCTTGACCACTTCATCTCTCGATTAAGGAGACTACATGGAGTTTTAAGATCTTGGCTGGAATCCTACATATAGTCAAAGTAGCACACTGGATTACCTCACCACTCAATTCATAGTGTTTTAAGACATAGAGTTTTACAAAGGCAGTAACTCAATTACGATTACAAAGAGTTTCAAAACATTTAAGGAGAAATAATATGCTCAATTTTGGATCAAGGCAGTTAATGAACATAGAACATAGGAATTTCTTTTTTACATTAACCTAAGAACAAGGTTACAAAACAAAATAAAAGAAGCAACCATTACAATCATGATCAAAAAAACAAAATAAAAGAGGTCGCCACCACAGTCACTCATCATCATCATCCTCACTAGAAGAGAGTCTATTGATGTGCCCCCCCTCCCTCTCAAAGCACACAAGGTGACGGTTGTAGCACCTCATTTGGTTGAACACATGAGAGATTCCATATTTGAGGCTTCACGCCTCGTGTTTTGTCTTGTTAAAATTCCAAAGGAGATGAGTATTAGACTGAGTGAGGGCCCCAGCCTTAATCGTCAAGTTTTCAATGATGCTACATATGTGCTTGTTCTCGCCCTTCATTTCAAGAACTTGGTCTGCCAGCAAGCAATCTCCAATTTGGGTTTCGGCTTAGGTGCTAGCAACGAGCTGGTCTGCTAGGATGGTCCAACACTAGGGGTCGCCATAGCAGTAGCTCTAAAGGAAGAGAAAAGAGAGAAAGAAGAGGGGAAGAAATTCGAGTAGGGGAGGTGGTTCCTCTTCATCCCCTACTCATAAAAGGTGTGAGCCAATCAATGAGTGCTAAGTGGTGTGGTCACGTTGCCCAAATTTATAGCGAAAGTTAACCAACCAATGGATGGTAAGTGGCAGAGGTCTCTTTACCAAATGACCGCACTTTGGGAATGAGAAAATAACTAAAACCATGCCCCATTCCAAGGCTGGTGGTTAGACAAGTCAAGCGTGGATCCCAATGCATCCCGTGCAGATCAAATCCACATCTAGCTATGCCCAATTTGGCTACACTCAACGTAATTATGAATTCATCTGTCAAACTTATTAGTACGCCCCTGAACAATGTTACCTCATTAATATTTGTATGCTTATCAGTATGCCTTTGCATGTTATCACCGTAAAATGACTTGTCAGCTGATTCTATGAAGAATCACACCAAAAAACAAGTCTTAGTATTTTTAACATTGCACCTCTACTAAGACAATCGTCTGTCAAGCTTATCAGTACACCTCTAGACAATCCTATTGATATCTTCATGCTTATCAGTATGCCTCTGCATGGTATCATCGCAAAATTACTCATCAGCTAATTCTATAAAGAATCATGACAAAAATAATCAAGTCTCCAAATTGTCAACATTACACCGCTACCGAGACATACATCCGTCAAGCATATTAGTATGCCTTTGGACAATGCTACATCAATGATATCTTCATGCTCACCAGTACGCCTCTGAATGCTATCATCACAAAATGACTCGTCAGCTAGTTCTAGGAAGAATCATGCTAAAAAGAGTCAAGTCTAGGAATGTTCAACATTATACCTCTATCAAAACAATCTATCAAGCTTATCAATGCACATTTGAATGATGCCTCAATAACACCTTCACACTTATTAGTACACTTCTGAATGGTAATTCTTCTATCAATCAGTATGCCTCTAATCGATATGCCTCAGCATAGGTAGATCACATATAACCGCCTGAAGGAGTTCAAAGTTTCCAAAGATGTAGACTTAGGGATTCTGAAAACATTAAAGGGGGTTTTGTTGGTGATGAAAAAAGAAAAGCTGTTCAAGAAGATTCCCCAAGGGAAAATATGCCCCCCCCCCCCCCGCCCCAAATGATTATTTCAGTCATCTTGAATGCAACCGCATGGACACAATAGAAGCGAGGGAGATCAAAAAATTGGCCAAACAATCTCCAGAATTAGACAATTCAAGCTTTTTAAGAGTGGATATAACCCCGTGGAGCACAACCCAATGTGGCCTAACTCCACATAGTCCAAACTCAGCATAACCACTGAAGCCACTCTCCGAAATTGTAGCATTCTCTAGAGATCAGCATGGCTCAACCCTGTGGAGCTCAACTCCATGGGATATACAAAGAATGAGATGATCACTGACTTGTTTTGAGCCTTATCAACGGTCTAATCACTACGGCCGCCCAATTTAATGTGTTGACTAAACGAACTCGATGGTGTGTGTGGTTTGAGACACACAGTCTTAGGATAATGCACCACCAAATTTAGCATAACCACTCGAATCGCCCACGATGAGTTTGGTGACCTCAGTACATTAAATTAATTTCGCCCCGGTAATAATGGCTACAATACCCCAATGGTTGCACGGAGTTTGGTGGTCATGCTGCATTAAATGCGATGCGACTAAGGAGATGGCACCCATAATGACGAACGGGCCAAGCAGAGACTGACGCCCATCATGCATCTAATGCAATTTGGCAGATGTGATTGATAAGACTACAAGTGGTATGGTCGTCACACGGATAAGGCCAAATTGACCGAAAATGAACTCCACATGCAATTCTACATGAATTCTATAAATACCAACCTTCATTAAATTTTGAGGGGGACTCATTCAAAGTATTTACTACTCTCCTAATTGTCCGAGTCCTAACTGTAGGGAGAAATCATCTACTTTACAAAATTCGATTCATCTTTAGCCTACAACACCTGATCCTTGGATCTTACGTTGGTATAGCCACACAACAAGCGATCTTTGATTGTTGTTGGTGTTCTTCTTACTTGTTCAATGAGGCAAACTCTCCATGACGAGTTTGTTCTTCATTTTAAGAAGCTTCACCCCTCCCATGACGGATTAGTTCAATCTCACCCTACTACATAAAGAATGGTGCTATTTTGTTCACACGGTCAACAGAGCCAATGCCTAGTCTCTTTCAGCATAGCTTCTCAGAATCAAAATTGTAATTAAAGATATTGTAATATTTATTTTCTCAGGAGATTAATAAAAGAGAACAACTATTTCATTGTCTCAAAATATTTTGACCCGAAACCATGATAATATTTGAGTTTGTTAAAATCAAATCATAACTTCCATAATAAAAAAATTCCTAAACTATAATTAAAACTATCCGAATCAAATCTATCCATAATTAAAAATCAAATTAAAATGAGACATAATTAGACACTGCCATTCTAACCAAATCATAACTATACACCTGTGATATTGTATTATCCTGATTCATTAGCCCATAAATGGTGAAAGTCCTATGGATGTCTGAATTCATGTTGTTGTCGTGTAATTACCCGCGCCTTAGATTGCTCATTAATTAGAATACATATGGTGAAAGATCCTCCAAATGTTTAGTAGTCGTGCCATCTCCTCATAGTTATCGGTTCAAACAAAGTCAGCAAAAAAAGTTTATGGTCCACGTGAACGATGGAGCTATACTCACAAATGAAAGAGAGATATTGTTGAGATATTCATGTGTGAGTATAGTTCTACATTGGAAAACTATAAGAAAAAGTGTTGGATTTATTAGAGTTAGGGCCGATACCTAAAAACTTAAACTTTTGGGTTTAATTGATTCCCAAACATCTATTTAAGGTTAATTCACTCTCGTTAGGCCTGATTTCTCCCCAACAAGTAGTATTAGATCAAATAACTCCAAACTTTCAAAAAAGAGTGCAGGGAAATCTAAATTACAGAGGGAGGACAAGATGTGGGGTAATCTGATAAGACATGTACTCCTAAAATGTACAAAGTTTTTTTTTTTAATAGTTACTTCATACTAGTATTACAACAACAAATGGATCCTGTTATAATATTGTCACAATTGAAAATTCATTGAGTATAAACGGTACGAGTAACATTTTTCAAACCAGACGTGCCCAAAAAGCTCCTTAGTAAAACAAAAAAGAACCCCGAAAAGCATTCACATGAACTAGAAATAACATGTCAAACCCCTATATTGGGAGGCAAAACGTGCACAAGCCCCATGCTCTACATTTTGTTGCAATGATGGGGTAGGCAACAAAATTATGGAGAACTGAGATTAAAAAATGCCACCTTTATTGGCATGAAACATCATTAAATGCAAGCCTTACCTTCCCTCACTTCCTCATTCTTCACAAGCTGTAGGTATGTGAAGCTATTAACTATAAGGTTTGACATACCGAAAGTTGAAAGCGAGTCCTAAAACTCTTGATCTTTTGTAGGACGTTAAGGATGAATGGTTATTTGAGTTACGGGCATTGGGAATTTTGCGACGGAATTCCAGTTACTCGCTATTTGGAGCCAGTTGTTCATTCGAAACGAGTCCACTTCTTCGATGAACAAGATGAAGATCTCTTCAAGGTGCATACAAGTGTGAAGGCCATTTCTTGCTATCACTATAAAGATCAGGTTAACTGTTTGCAATGTAAAGCCTCATTTTTATTTTATTTAAATTGACGTAGGTAGGAAATTAAGGTTTAATTGTTGTTTTATTTCAACTGATTTTTCAGAGGAAGAATGGGAGAGAGGAGAAACAAGTTAAGAGGAAGAAGCAAAATAGTGTGTGTTATGCAAGTATTAGAAAACCTAAGGCTGTTGATGAGGACTTGTACAAGATACCACCTGAGCTGCTCTATCAGCTACCCAAGAGGGTAAACTTTCTTCCAACTTGGCCGTTCAGTATTATTTCTCACGTAATTCATATTTGAATCCGAAGTAAATTGAAGAACCCTCTTTAAGATGCCTAAAAAATGTGTATTATGTAGAAATCATACTGTTTTTTTTTTTTTAATTTTAGAATACTGTATAGGGGGTTTCTTCTAGAATTGAGTGTTGATTATACAATGCCATTTTCTGGAATATGCCCTTGAATTTATGTCTTGCAAGATAATATTTGATACGCGTGTAGTCATTGTGGTGTGTCTAGTTTAATTTGTTGAGATCATTTAGAACACAAGCTAAACTAGCAAGGTAATTTTTCTAAAAAGTTTTCCATAATATGTTGTGATCCAAAAACTATTTTCCTACTTTTTATTAACTTGCTTTGTGTTACTTTGGTATGCAGAAGAGAATACTCGGCAACTTTTTGTCTGGATGTCTAGGTCTCGGCTGCATTGCTTGAACGAATCATTGCCTTCACTTTTCTCCCTTGCTTTGTGACTATAAAATCAATGTAATCCAAGGGAAAATGTGAGATAAAGTTATCTTGTAAGCTTTGTGCATTAAGGAATAAGGCCCCTTTTAATTTCTGAAAAGCTTCTTGTATATACACTGCCTTTACTCAATGAGCTTTTTGCTTGATGGAATTTCTATATTTTATGTTGTTAAAATAATCAGTTGGGCTCTCATGTTAAAGGTTGAGAAGACATTGGAAGTGATGGTTGCATAAAAGATACAGAAGCAAGTGGCCTTACGTCTCTCTCTAGTCTCTACTCTAACTTTAAAGAAGAAATTAAAGCCTGAGCAACTTGCTATTTGTTCCATAGCTTTTTTACTTTTTCTCAATTAACACCTGCATATGTATTTTATTTGAACTTGTAGTGCTTTATTGGAACTTCATCACGCAAATAAATCTGTTGGGTTTTTTTGTCTATTTGAGTTAGAAACATACTGGATTAGGAAATTGCCGGAGTTGAGTATTCCTTTTACGGCGGGCGTATAAATGCTTTTATTATATGTGAAATTTAAAATTTGTATCACACCCTCAAACCCACAGCATAACTAGGTCGATGAAAATGATGACACGTGTATAAACACGTGTCAAGCCAACTATGCACATCCATATCATAAACTAAAACTTCAATAAAAAAACCCTAGGTATTCAAAAGTTTCAGAGTGGTTGAAATTTGAACCAAGGTTGTTCTGGTATCGTATTAAACTCCTTCAACAACAACAAAACTTAAAATTTGCAGAGTGAAGTGATTATTATAATTTTATCTTTGTCAAGAATAAGTCTTAATTATTTTGCCTAGGCATACCTTTGTTTTAAAAGCTACAAAATGGAATATTTGAACTTTAGCAGATCACCAAGGTGAGCGAACCTTCACTTCTTTAATCTTTTGTCTTTCATGTGCAACAAGAAAAGTTGCATGGATGTAAAATAAGAAGAGAAAGAGTTAATGGGCATTGCCAAGTGCATCAAAACAAGCATATTTACAGGAAAAGAAACAGCAAATTATACGCGTCCATGTATTTGCTTTGGGAGACATGGTGCATCTTTTCATGTTAAAGCATGCAGGCTTGGTGCAAGTCACTAAAGTAACCTTAACCTAGCCTTCCTAATCCTTATTAGTATAACTATGTTGCTATAGATTAGCATCATGTACCGCATGTTGTTAATAACTTTTCCCGTAGAAAATGTCCACTTTTCTTCTTAACCTTTCTACTCCATTTCTAATGAGTTTATCATAACTTCATTCTTGAATGTTAAAAGGGAACATTTTATTCAGATGAAAATCTGTGAAGTATATTTAACCCCCAATGTTACATAACACAAGCTAATGAAATGTCTCCAAAGGGAAAAGATAGAAACATACATCAAAGACACATATCTCGATCTCACAAAAGAAAGGAAATAAAACGTCTACCTTGTCAAAAAGACATGAATAGCAGCAAATCACATTCTACTTTTTATGACTCGCTCAAAAGCTGATTTAACGTGCAATTGATGGCATGTTCACGTTCATCCACCAATTTAATTGGCGTCCACAACATTTTTTTTAATTATCCATGATATCTCTAAATTCTGAAGACACATACTCAGAAAAAGTACAAGAGGAGTTTTACAATCTTTTTATTCCTCTTATTGTAATTTCAACTCGCTAATAGAAATTTGATGGTTATTTCAAGAACTGGGGTGAGAGAGGGATAACAATTACCTAGAACAAGAACCCAGTGAAAAACAGAAATAAACTGTCCATCATGAATCAAACTAGTAAAGAATCACCACTCATCAAATAAACTCATTACAGTTCTCTATAAAATATACAGGAGGTGGAAAAGTGGGGCAAAAATCTCACAAGAGCTTATGCACATCATTACAAAGTGTATTTAAAATACACAAGATCATACCTAACAAGTACATTTCGACAAGGAACTTTAAGATAACCAACAAATATAGCCCTACAAACAATCATAATTAACTGTCTAAAGAATATTTGCATGTTAGCTGATATGTACAAAAGAATAAAGAATTAAGCTAAAGTTACCTCAATTTCTCCAAAAAAATTCATCTTTTATGAAGTACCAGTACAGTGATCAGGGGTTTGTACATGAGTCCTGAACCAAATCTGTGTTAATTTCCAGGTCTGCAGCAAAATCAGCACCAAGATGGTTGGATTGAACTCTCTTAGAAATTCCTTTTGCCCCACTGGAGAGCCTGTCAGAATAACAGCAACGGACATTTACCCGGTGAGTTATTCGCTCAGTTGAGTAATTACCCATTACGTTCTCTAACAGCACGGCTTCTTTCTCCGGAGTGTCTTCGCACCGTCGGCTACTTATAATTCCGTCCACAAATGCTTCTTGAGTAGAATTTTCTTCATGATGTACAGATACTTCTATGCTTTTGCCAGGGTTTATAACACCAGCTGCTGGTTGGACCTACATAACATAGCATCTATGATTCAGTACGGTTACGGAGTGGCATGAGAGTTGGGTACATCAGTGCAATTCAAGGGAAATGTAGAGGTCAAGGAACCAGGTACATTTTCTCTTGAGAATTTGAGTGCCTGTGATCTTAGGACAGAAAGAGTCCAATAGGTCATCAAATTTCGCTATGGACATGGGCATGGATATACATGGACAAGGTCGTAAGTGTGTCACGACCAGGGCCCACAATATGCTAACGCGATGTAAGCCTGGGATTCACTGAGTGCAACACATTGTCTGGCTCAAGCCACTGCCATACTGACTAGCCATAATATTTGATTCCCATGACCCACGTTATAAACATATATATGCTTTTGTAAATTCTAGACGTGGCAAAAAACAATAAATGGGTGTCGCAAAGTGGATGTAGAACTTTCTCGAAAAATGAATAAATATGGTAACTCTGAGAGTACCATGAGATGGCAATGCAAATGATACACCAATGGAAAAAATAGTTTTCATACATTTTTATTGTGAATACCAAATGATTGTTAACAGCTGAGTTAAAACATAGGTAGATGTGATAAATAATAATTTCTAAATAAATCTAAGAGACTTGATACCAGCATATGTTTTTCCTTCAAATTTTTATGCCTATGACCATTAAATTTTTTTTTATAAATATAACTCCTACATTGAAATGTACCAAAAAATTTAACAAAAAAAATATATTATGTACTTCCTATTATCATTTATATACTTTAAGGTTAAAATATGCTTATTAACAAAACTAATTAAGGTTCCTTTGCAACAAAGCCAAAAGTTCTATTATTGTCTTCCCTTAATTTTCCACTAATAACAGCATTTCCCTAATTTCAGTAATTATTAAGGATACAAAGGGAAAGAGGCGATAAATTAAATTTCGGTCTAACAAAGTTTTACTCTTATCTGACCATAAATAAGTTGCTGAAAAAGTCTTCTATAAGTAATAAGAGAAAATATATAGAGAGCTATGCACGAGCACTATCCACTATAACAAGGACGTGCTACTATCACCCCGAATTTAGAACTTGACCTCCCAAGTTGAAATTCAAGCTTTGCATGTGGTTTAACTCATAAGTTACTCATAAATAAAAATTAAATTGGCTTTATCTTGTCAGTGTTCTAAATTTCGGATGTCAGGGATATATGGGAAAATTCCATGTCAGATGGCGAGCACCTTGTTTCAAGTTATGAAAAATTAGTCAATTTTATAATACCTTAGAAAAATTTATATTACCGGCACTTAATGCATGGGGGGCAACACATAAAAACCACTTAATTTTTCCTCAGATAGTTTCCATGATCTAAATTACATCTAATAACTTGGATTTTAAATTTGGAAGGGCAGATTTAAAATTTTGGGATGATGCTACTTGCATGTTAAATATTGTTGATAGTCCAGGCTCAACTGTGTGTGTATATAATTGAGCTACAATCCATTTAAGTGGAGCTCCCCCTAACTTTTTATCCATTGATTTTGCTTTGAAATTGGTGATACATATCATTCATCAATGTAATCTTTGAGATACGTGCACAGATGTGTATCACAAACTAGCATGAATCTCAAAGCAAAATCAATAGATAAAAGTAGGTGGACAAGAGCTTTTATCCACTTTAAATGGACTATAGCTCAACTCACACACACAGATATAACCCCATGATATCTGCTGTCAACTCGGAAAAATTCATGCATCGTAGCCCCGAGAAGCATTTCAACCATCCAACCGCATGGTCAACATGCTTGCGCATGATCTCCTATATCCACAATGCTCTTAGATGAAACGTCATGAGGTTAAAGGATTCATTACCCGCCACTCAAGTGGTCAAAGTTCGTTTCTTTTGAAACCAATTAATGATGTAAACCACATCATTTTCCGACCAGCAAAATTAGGAGCATGGAGATCATGTACAAGGTGATCATGCATTCAATAGTCGTGTAGTTTTTAGGGTATGGTGGAGGAAATTTCTATATGGTTAGCAAATATCCTAATTCATCATTATATAAATAGTATGCAAACATGTACATGAAAAGTTGTTCCTAAAAGTGAGCCTTTAGAAATCACATGACAAAATATCTAAATGGATTATTCACCCCATTCATATGATCTGATTGCTACAAAAGTTGGAGCACAAAAAATAATGCAATTTTAATGCTTTTTTTATCATGCATCAAGTGTATGCAAAATGAATCTTTTTCTACTTGTAGAACAAATAACATCAACAATAGTGAAAAGTTTCCAAATGGCATGTATACACAACATTTGTAGGGCATGTAAATTACAGTGAGACGTATGGAACATCCATTCATATGCTCAAGATGTGATTTCCCACTTTTGTAGGTAAAATGCCTAAGAAATCACCTTAGAATCACCTTACCCATATTCTGTATATCCAAAAGTCAAAACGTGCAAGAAAAGGCATAACTTGATGTGTGCAGTGAATATCAAAGAAATACTCAAGAGTACCACTAATTCATCCCAGCAGTTTCGAAAAAGCTCTCATATTAATTAGCCATATGTGAAATTGAGATCAAACTTGAGAAACGCCAAAAATCATCCAAGTGATATCTGAATGTTATGTACAACGCATATGCAACAGGGACATGCCTCCATGATAAATAGTGTCAGTTAGGAATACAACTAGGTATAGTTATATACTAATGTGCTTGAATCATTTATGGAATCATGGCTATTCATACCAAGTCATAT
>JBAKGM010000002.1:13931405-13942309 GCA_037177215.1 Asparagus racemosus | reverse complement strand
CGTGGGGGGCGTACGGGGGCCGGGGTCGGGAATTTCCGGTCTGAGTGGTTTTGGTTTGGGGTGTCCCCTCTACGACGGCTAGGGTTTTCTCTTTTATAGAGGATACGAGGAGATTCTAATTTGTCAAGTAATTTGTGATTTTCGCATGGTAGCTTCTTTAATTAGATTTCCTCTTTGCTCTATTTCTTACTTGTATTCTCTCGCCTTTTCATTTTTTGTGTATTTAGAGAACTAAGAATACTATAATCCCCTTTGCTATATTGAGTTGCCAGTCATCTCAATTTTCCTTGTTATTTCCATCTCTTTTCTCTTGATTATATTGGACAAAAAATAAGAGAGATTGATGGAAAATAGTGGAAGATTTTGATCTTAATTTTCCTTTTATTATGTGAAATATGCAATTCTCATGTTTAATTCATGGGCCATGACTCGTGGGCCGCGCGAACGACTAAATTATCCTGAAGGAAGGTTTTGTTTCTTATTTATTTGGTCTTTAACACTCCCAACATCAAGTGACCATAATTTTATATTGAAATCATATTGGAGTCATGACTCACCCCTAGCATTTTTGAAGTTGTTAGCTCTTCATTAGACAATTTACAAAACCTACCCTCTTAAAGGATTGGCATGCCAGTGTACTATACATCAAGCTTGATGTACATAATCACATGTTATTTGTTTTATTATTGTTGTTGTTATTATTTTGCGAACAAGGAACTGACAAGTAGATTGGAACTCATAAGGCATAAGCCAAAAGCACATATCCTCATTTGAATTCTGAAAACCACCTTCAACAACGCGAGCCAATTCTTTGTTTTTGCTGAGAATGGCTGAGGGCCTGCCAACTCAGCTACAGTAGCATGCCCATTTTGACAAAGCAAACAGAAGAGGTTGTTGTAATACTGTAGCACCTGACGCCTACAGTATTATAACCTGAAAAAAGTGGCAACCAAACAGGAAGTTGAGCTTTCGAACCTTGAGTGCCAAACGGCCAGCTGTTTTCCAAAGTTGGGGGGGTGGGAGAGAGATAGAGAGAATTGAGAAATTTTTCAAAGGGGATTTCCAATTTTAGTCTCGTAAATCTTTAATATTTTGAAATTAGTCTGTTAGGTCATTGAAATTATTATTAGATCCTCTAATTTTTAACTTATTTAAAAGTAGTCCCCAAATCATTGAAATTACTATTAGCTCTTCTAATTCTTATAATCAGTTTCAAATTAGTCCTTCCCATCAAGAGTAAAACTAACAATTTGAGGAATTAGTTTGACACAATTTATGGATTCATGTAGCGAACCCCAAACATTTAAGATAAAGGCTAGGTGGTGGTGGCTGTTGTTGTTGTTTGACACAATTTATGAGAATTAGGGTCCTCATGGCAATGCTCATGATGAACTAATTTCAAAATATGAAGAAAAAAATTAAGCGACCAATGCCGAAAAATAATTTGTTTTTGTTTTCTTAGGCCTCACGGGCCTCCCCCATTGCTGCTTTCCCTCTCTAACCCATAGACGGGGGTCCCAATAGAATTAGCTGGAGGCAGGAGGCGAGACTCATTTTAATAACAGGCGGGGTCCACATGATATTAGCCAGAGGCAAGAGGCAGGCCGCGCAGGTTGGCCGTACACGGTGTCACCGGCCCGGCACTTTTTTCGTGCACTTTCCTTGGGTCCGGTGAAGAAAAGAGAACTGAAAGCTTCCACTGAGTTTTTATTTCAGGGAATCTAGTTTTTATTTTCTTTTCACTTCTCACTCAAACCAAACAATACAAATTTATTTTCTCAGGTATTTTCTTTTCTTTTCCTTCAGTTTCATTCACACCAAACGTAGCCTTAGGGAGACCAGAGAAATCCCCATCTGTTGCCGGTTTGTAGGAGTTGGGCTTTAGGAGACCCTCTTAGTGGGCCCCAAAGGTGAAAACCTCCTCTTAAATTTTGAAAGTACACCAAAAAAAATATTTTAATCCACCTTACAGCGCAAAAAAGCCTGTCTCATATCTTTTGTTTTATACAAATCATATTTCTTCCTCCTTGAGCATGAATGTTGTACTCACAAAAAAAATCTCAATTTTCACTCTTTTGATATTTTGAGCACTAACAATTATTTGAGGATAAGTGCATAAATTGCAATTGCAACTTTTAGTAAATAGGGTTTTTGAGCTGCCCTGAACAAATATACCAAACATCAACCACAATCACAATTATAAATTGCTGAAGAAACTGAAACATGAAACTATAACTATATGCAGCAATAACTACAATATCAGATGCACACTTGCATTGCAATTAAAAATTGCACCCAAACAGAGAAACACAAACACTTAATTAAACTTGCAACAAATTGCTTTCCTAGTGTAAAAATAATCTGTACAAATTTCAAGGATTTGAATCCTCACCACTACAAAAAAAAAAATAATAGTGGAAAGACCGCTACATTAATTAGAGACATTGAACTGTGTGGTTGTGATTTATTCTAAGTATAGCACTAATCCCTGCAAGAATTACACTAATGTCTAACTTAAACTCATAGACAAATCATCACCATTCAATAAACTAATCAATAGTCATAAATAAAAAGTAGTGGCCTCTACTACTCACTCAAAACACAACCAACGCCTCAAATCCCCCCTTTCATAACAGAGGCCACGGCATCAGGAGACAAATCACATGAAGATGTGTAAACCTTCCCTTTACAAAATCAAATATAAAGAAATGAAATGCATTTTAACAAATTAATAACAGCTGTCATTAATGATCAACCCAATCCAAACTCAGCAAACATAATAAACAATATCACAACAAGATATATGACATGAGAGCAAACGGCCACCTGTCCATGAGTCAGAAGACAAGCCACATCATAAATTTCCCAATCTATCCACTAATATAAACTAAAACAACCAACAGCGTCACTTTATATCTAACTAAACATTCAGAATTAGTACTAATAAGTCTAATATACTGCCAAAAAACCACCAAAGTAACTAGAGGAGGTTAAGATAGTAATGACCCGTCAAAATCACCAATCCAAACTCAAAAATCCACATCACAGCACACCAGACAAATGATATCACAACAAAAACACATGAGCCCAAAGATATGAGATAAGATAGTAAATGACCATTTTGTCCACGTTAAAGCCCAATAGTCAAAAGTTTTAATCAACCCACATCGCAAGCTTTCCATACTAATTGTTCGCTTTCAAACTAACTACTAAACATTAAGAATTAGTGCTAATACTGCTGCTTACCACCTTTTTCACCAAAAAAACCCCACCAAAATGACGAGGGTTTTTAAGCAGCGGCCTGAGGCTCAACAGACCTCTTCTTGCCGTCCGAGGCAACGATCCAGGAAACGCCAAAGGGATCCTTCACCTTGCCGACGACTCCACCGCAGCATCCATCTTCGTTCTCAGCAAGCTCCGATGTGATCGCAGCTCCAGCAGTCACCGCGGTTGAGATCGCAGCGTCCACGTCATCGGTCTCCAGGCGAAACACCAAACCTCCAGCTCTGTTCAAGATCGAAGCTTTCTACGATTAAATATTTTCAAAATAATTCTCCCATCTATTTTTGTCCGATCTAAATGTTTTTTCCAGTAATAAAACGAAATATTTAAGAAATTGCTTTAAAAAACCTAGGTTTCTTCAAGAAAAACCTTTGATCTAACAAATACATTTAAATAAACTCAATAATGAGATATTATAGCTACGCTTAAATATATTTAAATTGGTAGATAAAATGTATTAAAAAATGGGAGCCAGTCACGATTAAATACATAGAAAATATTTCTCGGGTCTGAAGAAAAAAAGTTCTAGAAATCGCTTCAGTGTCCGACCTAGAAGTATTTTTTGCACAAATAATACCAAAAAAAAAAGAAATTGTTAACAGACCGTGGTTTATTCAAGAAAACTACCGATCTCACAAAAACAGAACGATCTCTAACCAATATGTCAGATAAAAGAGCTACGATAAAATATATTCATGCTCGAAATAGCTTTCAGATCTAAACAAAATGTTGAAGAGGTGGCCCGATCTACTTGGTTTTCGCACTAATAAAACACAAAATTGACAGAAATCGCTCAAAACACATGATTTCTTCAACAAAAATAACAGATCCAACAAAAACGAACGATCTCTTTACCAAAACCACGAGATCAAGGCGAAAAAGGCACTCACACGGCAAGATCATCGGTCTGATCGCAGACGAGGAAGCAGGAACCGCCGATCTTGAGCTCAGCGCAGAGAACCGGAGGGATCTCCTGATCGGCCTTGCGCTTGGGGTAAGTCGACCTCTTCACCTCCTCAGCTCCGAACGCCGCCTTGTAGAAGGCCACAGCCTCCTCCGCCTTCTGCGGGGGAACCACCACCTGCGCCTTCATCGCCGTGAAGGTCGCCGCCGGCGACTTCGCTGCTGCTGCTGCTGCGATCTCCTCAGCCATGGCGGAAAATGAAACCCTAACCCTAGAAAAATGCGAGAGAAAACTTGGAAGAGAGAAGGGCTTAGAGCTGGGAGCGGAGATTGAGGGGGTGATGAGGGGGTATTTATAGAGGGAAGAGAAGGATAAACCCGTAGGTGAGAACGGATATGTTGGTCATTAAAGCATTTACTGTGCTTTATTACTAGAGTGCCCTCTGTCTTTATTAGGCCTTTGGGTCTCAGCATTTTTCTTGTTTAACACCTTAAGATTTTGATTTTACAATGTTGACACTGTCGTGGGTACCCTAGCTGGGCGGTGATAGCTATACACGAGTTACATACTACCCCTGAACTGCCAGTCTACAGACACAAAAATGTAAAATATTTTTTAAAAAAAATTGCAAAAATAAAAACATATATTATGAGTTCCTATAGATCCTCCTTATTTGTGTATAATAGTACGAAAGAACAGTAATAAAAAAGGAAATTGCAAAAAAAGGACTACTCTAAATTTTATAGATTTAGTTTGTCATATATGATGAATTTAATAACACATACATTTTCATATGACAAATAATTCTGCCTAGATTCAATAGTTTTCCTGACAGAGTGACCGTAAATATTCACAATCAAATATTTCCTTTTAAGTGTCATGATTCAAGATTTCCTTTTATGTGTCATGATTGGAGTTTGAAAAGTATATATGTAATGATTTTTTGGAGTATTTAAATTGATTCAGTTTAAATTTAATCATTATATAGTTTATGTGAAATTAAAAGTTGAATTAGCACTAAAGGACTTGGAAAATATACTTACAAAAAATTATTTATTAAGCAGAAATATATTTTAAAATAATTGGAAACGTAATGCAAAGTAATCAAAAAGTATAAATGAACAATGATACTCATTCGTGTTTGCTCTCTGACTTTCTCTCTATCGGAATGTTATCATATCATTCATGGTATCTAATTCTTTTTGTCATGGTATCTAATTCTTTTTGTTCCCCAAAAGACAAAAAGATGACATGTTAAAGGAGAAATTTGAGATATTTTTTGAAGAAAGATAAAATTGTTCCTTTTTTTTATATATATTTATTTTTTTTATTATTTTATTATTATTATTATTATTAGTAGTAGTTTGGACAAGGAGAAGCCTACTGATGAGTTCATATCAAGCATTCGATGGATTCCATGAATCTTTTGCGCGAAAAGCAACCACAATTCTTGAACCTTTTTTCAAGAACAACCCTCTTTCTTTGGCAAGATATGCTTCATTGATTTACTCGTGGATCACATGGATTGCCTTTAGGAATAACTCGTGAGTTTTTATGTCAGAAAGTTAATTTGTGAGTGCGAGGATATCTAGAGGAGTTTAGAGTCCTTTAATCTTCTCTGATAACTAATAAACTGTGGGAAGCAAATCCTCGTACAAGTAGTAGAGTAGTAGACATTAGAGGCCTGGAGGAGATTTCTCCCGTCGTGCCCTCTAACGCTCAAGTCAGTGATCGATCAAGCAATATGAAGAGAGAATGCAAAATCTAGTCTAGGGTCTAGGGTTTTGATCAGGCATACCTTAGTAGAGTGGAAGTGGCCACTATTCATAGAGGATTTGTGGGGAGCCCATTGGTAATCCGACCTGACTAGCAGAGCAGGCGTTCTGCTATTACTTTACACAAATCGGCAGCCAATTCGGTGGATGTGAAGGGCTGCGCTCCTCACATTTAATGCGATAGTGATGTAATGACGAAAGTGTGGGCGAGGTTCGGGGAGTCATTATGACATCTAGCCATGCATTTAATGTGATGGCGACTACGTGGCAGAGCATGGGCTCCGATTGGTCATGCATTTAATGTGATGTTTCCTAGTAGAGTCAGACTAAAAGTCGCCTTTCATCTATGGATTCAGACTTCTTTGATGGATTCTGACTTGAAGACGCCTTTTGTCTCAGACTTGGTATGCTAGAAAGGTCAACTTGGTTAGTCGGGCTATGTTTACATCCAGATCAGGCCTTTTGGTCACACAACTCGACCTGTTAATTTGACATGTGGACAACTTTTAAGGGCTTGTTAAACTTAAACTTAATGATTTTCAGAGGTATAACACTGACCCTTTTCACTTTGACTCGGGGAATCCAAATTCGAGAGAAACCGAACTGCTTTATCCTTTGCCGCCTTAGGGATTCGAATTGACTTGTGAGATATAGCTATTGTAGACGGTTAAAATATATTTCTACCTATGCCAATGTTTAACTTGGATCCAAGAAATGAATGTCCATCGGCTAAACACTTCGAATGGGCCTAAAGTCGAGTCTACAACAACTTGTAGTGACGGTCGCCTAACAAAACAAGCGAACCTCACCAAGCAGCCCATCCCGACTCGACTCGACCAAGTTAAAGAGCGAGTCTACTCCTAAAATACGCCCCAGGCTGAGTCGATAGGCGTCATCGGTCGGCCAAATAATGAGTCAGATTTCATGTCAAATTTGAACTCATAGATGCAGTTCGCCAATCAAGGAACTTCGCTCATAGCAATTGAAGTGGACCAAGTCATCCACTTCTGAAGAAGACTCACCCACGTCCTCAGTGAACCTCGCTCATGTCCTCAGTGACCCTCGCCCACGTCTTCAGTGAACCTCGCCAAGTCAGTGAATCTCGCCAAATTGCCATTTGAGAGCTATTTTCAGGGGAATAACCGTCCCCCACTATCTTCTATTTTAATGGCCTTAATCCATAATTAAAGGCTATTAAGTCTCTCTTTTAGCCTATAAAAGGAGAGGAGATCGTTCATTTTGAGGCCTCCGATCAGATCAGAGAGAGATAAACTCATACACAAAAAGAGATCACCACTATCGCACTTACAATTTTATTGAGCAAAGCTTTTAAGAGAAGACCGAGTTATCTTCCAAGTAACTAAGTTCTCATCAACAGCAAAAGACTCGTTGTCTTAGTCTGTGCTTCAACAGAATTCAAGATCGATGATCCACCGGCACACAGAAAAGAACCCCAGGAAATATAAATGTTTCCTTTATTTTGTCATATTCTTTTTATTGTAATATAAGCTAATTGCAATACTAAAAAGGCTAGAAATAATATGGCAACTCTGCTGGGGACTTCTTTCTCCTCCGATGAGAAAATTGTGTCGCATACAGACACTAGGACCCTCGAGTCTTTTGCTAAATCACTGATCATTGAATTTGACCAAGCAAAGTTTGAGAAATTCATTTCCATGAACCAAACTTCATCAACAGTGACTATACACAGTTGTCGTAGAATTCGTCGTAGTGCGCATCTTGGGTCTAAACTGATCCTCGCATGTGTAAAGGCAACCTTCATTGAAAACAGTTTGAGCTTAGCTAGAAGCTAAACAAACTTCACAAAGAGCGAAGAAAAATTTGACCCTCGTCTCGAGCGAAGGTCAAGATGTTATTTCATCTGTTGATCTCGGATATCAGTCCACAAATCCCTTAGGAGTTTGAGTAAAAGCATCTCGCGATGCTCACTATGCTTCCTCGATAGTAGCTTAAAATGGAGGTATTTTTTCATCTAAATTCCCGCAAGGGAATAAAATCATCAATGATGATTTCACTGGACAAAAGCCTGACTAGCGTCATCGAAAGCGATGTTCGCATTTCAAGGCTAGAAACAACAAATTTGGCACTGAAAAGTTCTCTAAACTCAGAACTAATGTTGATCTAAGAGAATTCATATCTCTAAAGAGAGCTCACTAATGTTAGCATTGAGTGACCCTCAGAGAAGTAGTCTCAGCAGTTCAAAAGAGTTGCCAATGTAAAGCTGTTTCTGAAAAAGAATTAGTTTTTAGCCATCTTAAACACGGTCCTAAGCCTTCAGAGGTTCGAACTAAAAGACGGCTACTTACCCAAAAGGGTAAAACACAAGTATTCACTGTCAATACGACGAGTGTAACTTTTAGAGATGAGGAAGAAAGTACAGATAGCTCGCCTGATTCAATGTATTCTCATGGCATTTGATCCATATTGCCAGAAGCTGACGGTGTGTATCATCACACTAGGCTAAGACAAAGAGCAGTGATCCCTTTCGACTACTCTTCCCTCCAAGCGCAGACATTACAGACTTCACCTCAGGTGAACCAATCCACATCTAGCAACACCAACTCTACCATAGCGTCAAATGCAACTCCTAGTTCAAGTCAAAAACAATGGGAGGTAGATGTGATGGATCGATAAGATCTTCTTGCTCAGATGGCGGCTCAAAAGAAAGACTCAGATGAGCGAATCGAATGTTTAAAAAAGATGATTGGACAACTCTTGTTGGCATCTCAACCTCAACCAAGCTCTCCAAAGGGGAAGAAGTCGATCGGCAAAAACTCCCCAGAAGAAGATCAAGAGCAGCAAGATGACGCAGATTCTGAACATGTGGGATTAGAGATGACGACACCTTCAAAGCTAAGCAAAGAAGCAAAGGTCTTGGAGGACATCCAAAAATAGCTCAATATTCTCTCTCAACGAACTGAACTCAAGAAGGGTAGCATTACCTAATCTTATCCTGTCAAGTGGGACATGATTCCTTACCTGATGAAATTCATGCCACCTACGTTGCACTGGCAAAGGTTCTCCAAAGCAGCATATCTACTACTTTTCACTAACAAACTGAGAATGTAGTGGGTAACGATACCATCAAGGCAAGGCTTTTCATCAGCACCCTCTAGTCGCCATCAAGGCACGACTTTTCAAAGACAAAAATACAGTCGCCATCTTCCATGTGCTCAACAAAGAGAATTGGTTAAAGCTTTTTGAAGCTCGCCGCCCTAAAGAAGTCGGAAAGACTGATGACCCCAACTACTATCTTTATCACAAAATATTAGGACACCTGACAAAAAACAGCTAGATCCTCAAAGGTAAAATTCAGACCTTCGTCGAATCAGGGATCCTTAAGCTTAAACCTAAGCAAAAGAAAGTCACTGCCAACATGATGACTCTTCAATTTGGCTCCATGCCAGAAATCTAAACCCAAAACGGCATTGTCCCTATTCCTACTGCAATGATGGAAGTGGTCAACTATGACTAACAGAATCAACAAAGCCAAGGCTTAGTCCTTCTCACTACAGCAAGAGGTGAAATGATGTGTGTACATCCTGATCTTCTCCAAGATGAGGTTGGGCTCTTCACAAGTCTAAAAATGAGCAAAAGATGAAGTCTTGCAACCCATCTCCACAATCGTTGGAAAAGAATCTCTACACGTCACTTCACTCATCGATTCAAAGGGAGAGAAAGTGGCCATGGCAGAGAGAAGATCTAGCTAAGATTATTTGAAGAACTACAATCAACCAGGACATTTCAAACAACTTGAACTGATCAAGCAAAAAGAGACTCAGTTTGATAAGACTTTGCAGCATCTCCCAAATGATCCCAAAGCCCCATTCTGATATGATATCATTGCCCAGTTAGTAATATCTTGGCTCGTATAACCTTATTTGATCTTTTACGTTTGTCTAAGAAAATGAGAGAAACTTTAAAAGAAGCTTTGGATGACAATGAGGTATTTTCTCGCCCACTTGATTGAGCCTCCTCAGGACGAAGAACACAAGTAGTGCTATTAGTGCCAACAGCAGGCATCTTGCATCACCTTCACTCCGGAGGATATGCTCATCAAAAATCACCATCACAATCGACCCATTTACTATACTGGGTGTTATGGTCTTGAACGTTTTCCATTATTAATTTTAGAAATTAGAATAAATCTCCATGCTCAAGGCGTTGGCTCACGCTAGCCGAACCTGCATAGACAGCTCGAATAGCTTTACCCTTGACCGGCCTCCCCTTCATGGACGACACGAAAGGCTGTCTTAGCTGGCCTCCCCTTTGTGGACGACACGAGAGGCGGTCTTAGCCGGCCTCCCCTTCGTGGACGACACGAAAGGCGGTCTTAGCCGACCTCCCCTTTGCGGACAACTCGAAAGGCGGTCTTAGCCCATTCTCCTTCGTGGACGGCACGAAAGGCGGTGTTAGTCGGTCCATCCTTCACGGACGACTCGAGGTATGGTGTCGGTCGTCCACCCGCTTAAGCGATATAAGTAACCGCACCAGCCATCCACTCTCGTGGGCGAACAAGAGCCATTGCCTAGTCGGTATGAGCGCCCATTCCTAAATGACAGTTGTACCAAACTCTGGCCCCCAACAACAAGTCGACGTCGCATTAATAGCAGAATCAGTGCATTGATTCTCCCCACTCACACAGTATTTAAGGCACCTCGGACCATTAAGGCCAAGCGCTCTACAGGTTCCATCCACATTAATGTTAGCGGAACAGTACGCATCCCCGCGCCGCTCTTCAACCAACACCTGTCAGCACTGTTCGGCGCAACAGTTCCCGCACGTCCCTGTCACATCGTCCAATCAGTACACGTGGGATTAGGGCTGATACACTACCCAGGTCAGCCAGAGTGACCAATATGCCCTTCGACCCTCTTATAAAAGAAAAAGTCGATAGTGATCAAGGTACGCTATCTGATACA
>JBAKGM010000002.1:13871625-13893159 GCA_037177215.1 Asparagus racemosus | reverse complement strand
AAGATCCTAAACCCTCAGCCCAAAAACCTATTTATATGTTTCAAAAGAAATCTGGAAAAAAATAAAGTCCGCGCCACAGGTGTGGCGCGCACCACCCCAGGGGTGTGGTGGACTCGGATTTGCTGATTTTCTGATTTTCTGTATAGTCTTCAATATTTTGGCCATAACTTCTTCATCCGACCTCGGATTGAGGTGATTCAAGTTGCGTTGGAAAGCTGTCGAAGAGTCCTACAACTTTTGTCGTTTGAGTTGTCCCAGATTCGAATTGCATCATGGCCGAAATTCCAGTTCTTCATAATCCTATATCCATTTTCTTCACAAACCAAGCATTCGAAACCTTGTTGTCGCTTCAAACTCTTGTTTAGCTTCCAACGATCATCAAATCTTTCAATCTTTGGCCAATACCTACATATAAGAACACAAATCACAGCAGTATCCTCGATCTATACACGAAATATGCAATAAACACCCGCAAATCATGCTTGAAACACACTAAGATAATGCATATTTACGTGTTTATCAGCCGCGCACTCCTTACGCATGCACGGGCTCTAGTTCAAGAGGCCTGAAAATTAAAGAAGGAAGAGGTGGCCACGAAGCCACCAAAAATACATCAAGTCTGGGGGCCAAAGTTCAGCACCCCAACTCAGATCACCCCAGCGCCGAGGCCAAAGTCTGCGGACGCCCCACAACAGATCACCCCGGCACTGAGGCCAAAGTCTACGGGCGCCCCAACTTAGATCACCCCGGCGCTGAGGCCATCGCCGGCGTCCACATCCAAACCTCTGGCTAAGCTTGTTCCTACTTTGGCTGATCCCACAGGCACATCCCGGAGCAAGCCAACAATCATGGAGCGCCTCAGCCTGTAGCAAGACGATCGAGGCAAAATTCTGATCAAGGAACGCTTGGGTCCATTGAGGAAATCACAGGTCACTCCAAATGTAGGAGGTCGCACCCACCTCAACAAAGACAAGAAGGCCCCTGCAACTCTTCGCACTGGACTACGGATCGAGGTTCAAGAGTTCATTGAGACTTCACGCCCACACAAGCGTATGTTGAGATGAGTCACTTTTGGGAACTTTGATAAAGCAGTCCGTCCTACGAAGAAGACGTTTTTGTCTGACAACGACAACGTTATACCTGAGAAATCGTGGCAACACACGATGGGTTGCTCTGGCATTTAGGCCGATGAGTTGTACTATCGTGCTGGGGTACGAGTAAATCCCAAAAAAAGAGTTCTCCAGAGAAGCTTGCACATTGCCTCTGTTCCAAACTGATCAGGGCAGTGCTATCGGAGTGTAACTGTACCAAGGTAGCTTCGAAGAGAGTGTCGCTCTTTGACAAACTAGGTACCGAAATGCCGAAGCCCCGGTCAAAACGCTTCTGTAGAAGAAGTTTAGTGTCTCAAGGCGATGAATTGCCAGGAATCACCATCAACATGATGGGAAAAGCAACGTCGTCACGTGCCCTTCCTGGTGCATCTCAACAAATAACTTGGTTGCAGACCGGGACTATTTGACGATCTAATTATGACAAGGTGCAGAGGGGGTTACCCTCAGATGACGAAGTATCAGATACTAGCTCCGCAATGACTTCCAATAATATGGTTTCCAATGAGGGGCAACCCCGAGAGGGGCTCATGATGAGTGCGGAACATGTGGCCAAAATGCTTGAAGAGACTATAACCAAACAGAAGGAGAATTTTAAATTCGAGATGGAGATGGCTATGCAACAAATGAGAGAGATGCATGACCAGCAAGTCAAGCACTGCTGAATCATCAGGGTGAATCAAGTCATCGCAATAACATCAACCAAGTAGACAGTGACACAGACAGGGATGAAGGCCGTAACACTGATAATCCCCCTGATGAACGGAACGCTAGGGGTAGCCTCAAGAATGCCAATGACAACATCGTCATCCTTTAGAATGAGAAGATAAAGGACCTCGAGAGTAAGATCAACTCTTTGATTTTCGCTCAAGAGGTAAAGAAGACGGGTATACCATGTCCATATCCAAGGGAGTGGGAATCAACCCTGTATCCGGCAAATTTCAACCTAATAAACTTCATGCCGTTCGACGAGAAGGGTTCACCTACTCAGCATTTGATGTACTTCAAGTCCTACCTGGGGGTTATCTCCGACTCGTTGGCACCCTTCGAGGGGCTGCCTTCGATTGGTACCGCCGTCTCAAGTCGGGGAGCATTAACAGTTGGGACGACATGGAGTCTAATTTTCTTACCAATTTTTTTGATGACAACGCCGAGATATCCATCGAGACGTTGTTAGATGAAAACCGAAGGACAGAGAAACTTTGGACAACTTCGTCAAACGGTTCCGGAACAAGGCGATGAATTGTCAGGACCTGCTAACTGAGGAGTTCATTCTCCAGACCTACCACAACAACCTCTCGTTGGATGTACTGGAGATAATGGGAATGGCATCGTCCAATACATGGAAGGATCTAAAGGTGCGTGGGGAGCAAGCCGAGTGATTCCTTAGGAGGAAAAAGGCAGAAAGAGGCCAGCAAGCGGCATATGCGCACAAACAAAATTTCACCCCACACAGCAAAGGGAGGGAGTAGGCGAAAGTAGTGAACACAAACTAAGCATCCCAACAGCGAGCGGCGCAGCAATCACAGCCCCAATGGCAGCAAAGGCCTAACAACAGAAGCCCTCTAGTACAAGGTTCCCCAAAGTCTATTCTTTCAAGAAAGACGAGGTCCCCGGTATTTTCAAATACTTCTTGGATAACAACAAGATCCAACTGCCCCCGATCATGAATCAGGAGGAGGTGAATAAGGTCACGGACTCGAGGTACTGTGCATTCCACAGAGCGATGCACCACCTAACAAAGTCATGCTACCATCTCAAAGATAAAATCTGAGCCTTGATCGATGTAGGGGTCATTACCCCAAAGCCATCCAAATGAAACCCAAATAGGAAGGACCATTCGTGATAGACACAGTCTGTTCGAATGGTGCATATCGCCTAATGGCGACATACAATTAATACCGATAAATTCACTCATTGATCAAATTCATTGATGGTGAGTCTAGAAAAAATCTCTCTAGTCTAATCTACCAATAAAGTCCCCTCTTAATTCCTCCCATGAACAAGAGGTCTACTTAAAATTTCCTTCACACTGAAGATAAAATAAAAAATTCTTCCTCTCCAAGTGTAAGACCCCCTTCGTGATAAACGGAAGGGCTCTATTCTTTACTCTTCGCTCACGCATCCTCAGGGTTAGGGCTAAATTAGAATTTCATCTCGATAAACGAGAAAATCATTTCCAGATCAGATAATGAGTCCTATAAAAGTGAAAGTTATCTGAAGTTTTTCGATTCTCGGAGGGGAGATCCCACTCTTAGTTCCATCTCTCAAGATTCTCGAATTGGAGATCCCACTTTTAGTTTCTTTCGCACTGGAGACAGGATAAAAAATCATTCCTCTCCTGCATCGGAAAACAGAATATAAAATTCTTCCTTTCCCACATCAACCCTAGAGATAGAATATAAAATTCTTCGTCTCCAACACCTGGAGACAAGATATAAAATCCTTCCTCTCCACCCTCAGGAAGTAGAATATAAAATTCTTCCTTTCCTACGTCAATGTTTTATAATCTTTCAATCCAAGATTCATCTTGGGAAATTTTATCCCAAAACTTAAGTAGGGATAAGCCAACGCCTAACACGCGTCGCCAGTTTAGTCTTTTACCGATTGAAGAAGACACCCGAATCTAAGTCGAGAGAATTTTATCCCGAAGCCTAAGTAAGGATAAATTAACACCTAACACGCGTTACTGGTTTAGTCTTTTACTGATTGAAGAAGATACTAGAGTTCAATTCTGGAGAATTTTATCCCGAAGCCTAAGTAGGAATAAGTCTACGCCTAACACGCGTTGTCAGTTCATTCTTAACGTTAAAAAGAATAAACACCTACATATTCAAAAGTGTGGTGGGTCGTTATTAATAACACTAAAATCCACGCCTTACACGTGTGGAGAATTTTATCCCGAAGTCTAAGTAGGGATAAGCCAGCGCCTAACACGCATTGCCGGTTTAGTCTTTTACTAATTGAAGAAGACACCAGAATTCTAGCCTGGAAAATTTTATCCCGAAGCCTAAGTAGGGATAAGTCTACACCTAACACGTATTGCCAATTGATTCTTAACCGTAAGAGAATAAACGCCTACATATTCAAAAGTGTGGTGGGTTGTTATTAATAACACCAAAATCCACGCCTTACACGTGTGGGGAGTTTTATCTCGAAGCCTAAGTAGGATAAGCCAACGCCTAGCATGTGTTGCTAGGTTAGTCTTTTTCTAATTGAAGAAGACACCCGAGTTCAATTATAGGATATTTTATCCTGAAGCCTAAGAAGGAATAAAGTCAACGCCTAACTCGCGTTGCCAGTTTAGTCTTTTTCCAATTGAAGAAGACACCAGAATTCAAATCTGGAGAATTTTATCTCGAAGCTTAAGTAGGGATAAGCCTGTGTCTAATACATGCAGTTGGGTAGTCTATTCCTGTAAAAGAAGACAAGGCCTATGCATTCGATATCATAGCATAAAGTCTAAAAGAGTTTCATTCTTTAGCACAACGTCATGTGCGGAACGGGTTTAGATAATCCGCATGCTAGCCCGATTCAAACAATAATCGATAAAGTCTCATTAAATCCGTTAATGGCTGGGAGTTGGCCAATAATCCTAAAGTCGACGCCTAACACGAGTCGCCAGTTAGTCTCTTACCAGTAAAAGAAGACAAAGCCTATGTATTCAACATCATAGCACCAAGTCTAAGAGAGTTTCATTGTTTTAGCACAACATTACATGCGGAAGCGGAATGGGTTTAGATAATCTGCATGCTAGCCCGATTCAAACGGTAATCGGTAAAAGCTCATCAAATCCGTTGATTGCTAAGGGTTTTCTAAAAATCTTATAAAGATTGTGATTGATTATTTCAAAAGAGATAAGAAATCACAAACAAAGAGTTGAGTCTTGCAAATAAGACGTTGCAGTTGTTCAAACGTCAAGCTAATGGCAACAGATTGGTTGTTCAAATTAGAACAACTCATCACTATAAGCTCGTTGAAGCTCCTCCTGCAACTCAGCCTGGAAAGATTCCTCGTTGGCGCTCAGTGTCTTCGTAGCTCCCTCCTCAATCTCAACCAGCTTCTACTTCGAAAGTTCAGGCTTCTCGGACGTGATGGTGAGAGTTTCCTTTTTGTTGGCCCTTGTCAGCCCCAAGACACTCAGGTTCTCTTCCTCCGCCTGGAGCTCCTACCTGAGTTGCGCTATCTTAGCCTCGCTAGCTGCAACACAAGAGTGAAAGTGGCCCAGAGATGATGAAGTCTCAGCAACAACAGTCTCAATCTGATTCACTTGGTCCCGTTGCATTTGGACCTCAAGTCTAGCAAAAACACGAGTATCACGCCAAACCTCTAGGCGAGCTTCTGCTCGAGCTGCTATATATGAAGACGCACCTGCTGCCTGTAGCTCTTGCAATCTCTGAAGCTTGACCTCAAGATGGTCGAGATTATCGACAATAGCCTGGGCTTACTCTGGGTAACCAGCATCCCATATCAAGGCCGTCCTAGGACCGAGCACCGGCCTGAACTGACGAAGGGAAAGCCATACCTTTGGAGGAGCAAACCTCGACATCTTCAGGAATTGTTGATTCAGGTGATATATCACCGGAAGGATGATCATCTTAAGGAGACCCATATATCAAGTCATCCAGGGAGTGTCCATAAGCAGACCCTGAACTAGAATTCAAATCGGAGCTAAACCGGGTACCAAAACGGCGCTAAATTAGCCCGTTAATTGACTTCTTCTCTCTCCCACACATCTGGAGGGGCCCTGGAGATTTATTCAACGGGGTTAACACCCACTGAGGGTTATTTTTCATCCGGTTTGGATTATTTGAGCCTCATGCATACTCTAAAAAGTTATACGAGTATAAACTATTTCCTATTTTGGTCGAGAAGTTCCTAAAAATATTTTTTATATTTTAAGGATAACTCGCCCACCTCCAAATGGGTATATGAGGATAAACTAATCCCTGAAACTCCAGTAAACGTATGAGTATAAACTATGTTGACGCTAGTCAACACGTCGCAGCGAAGAATCCGCCGATTAAAGGTTGGATTTTTAGAAAATTTTGACGTTGGTCAAGGCATCGCAGGGAAGAATCCACTGATCAAAGGTTGGATTTTGAAAAATTTTGATGCTGGTCAACGTGTCGCAACGAAGAATTCGCCGATCAAAGGTTAGATTCTAAAGAAATTTTAACGCTGGTCAATGTGTCACAGCGAAGAATTCGCCAATCAAAGGTTGGATTCTAAGGAAATTTTGATGCCGGTCAACGCGTCGCAACAGAGAATTTGTCGATTAATGGAGGACTGTTCGAAAAAAGTTCGATGGTTAGTTATATGACAACTCACTGACACGAGTTAAAACAAAATGAACTCAGTTACCAGCTTCAGTTCAAGATTCCAACAATGGTCAGACATAAATGTAGTACTGTGACACTTTCAACCATCCTATGAAGCACTAGATAATCTAGAAGGATTGGAGGAATCAAATTCTGAAGCTAATCTCAGGTCCCGTTATACCTATTGAAGGTTGGGGCCTATCATATCCAAACTATTTCAGGCTCTTCTATAAAAGATCGAGACTGAAACACTTTGAAGGGGGTATTTGTAGGCGTTGAAAATTACCTATAAGTGCTCAAACGTGACTCGTGACGATGGATTGACGATCAACGACCCATCCGACGATGCAACAAAGAACCGCTGACGATGTAACCGCACAGCAACAAACACACAAAAGCGAGTCAATAAACATATGAAGTGAGTCTGTGAGGCGTGCAAGCCAGTGAAGCGACGAAGCGAGGGATAAATCTAATGACGAAGCTCCAGATCAGTGAATACCGACGAGATGGAATTAGCTGGACTCAAATGTCACAGAACTGAACCAATCGAACTCCGGAATGGACTAAAAAATCAACCAGACTCGAGAATCAACACGACCAAAAGAATCAGGCTTGGAAATGATGTCGAAATGAAGCTACAAGGGCGCCGAGGCTGAGGCAACTCAGCCTTGACCGAGGTAGCTCGGCCAAGGCCGAGATTAGGTCGGCCAAGGTGGAGGCAACTCGGCCTTGACCGAGACAGCTCGGCCTTGGCCGAGGTGACTCAGCCAAGGCCAAGCCACAGATCCCCCCTCTCACAAAGCCTATAAATAGAGAGGGGGTCTCATTTGCACGGGGGCTAGAAACTTTTGCAAGGCTGGGAATTTTTAAATCTGAACTGCACTTTTTCACAGGCAAGAATTTAGAGATCTGGAACTTCTTGCACACGAGAAGCTCTTCCCGACGTAGATCTACACATCGAACAAAGGAGTTGAAAGAGATCTAGATCAGATCCACGGTGATTTCCTCCAGATCTAAGCTTTATCTTGATCCCGAGAAGAGCTGTGACTTCGCTTGGTCGATTTCACTTGCTTCAGGCGATCTATTTTCTTCGTGAAATAGTCCCCTCAATCCCGTAGATCTTGACTCGGATATGATCATGCAGTAGTCCACTGACGGAACAAAGTCCCCGGCACAGGCAAAGACACCCACGCAAGCGAGGATCCGATAAACGGGTCCCGCGTTTGTGTAGGAGAGAGTCGTAAAGTGTAATTTGATTTTCATTGTAAGTCTTATAAAAAGACGCCTCCTTCTTTACTTTGAATTCATTTGTATAAGCCAAGAAGCTGTAATGAGTTCGAATGCAATGAATGTCGGATCGGATTTCCCCGTGAACAACAATGTTGTTAGATGGAGTACTAAAGGGAAGTTGGCTTGTCCTTGCTGCAATTATCACACTTGCTCGCATTATTTAAAATATAACAGGAAGATGTGATATATGGACCAACGTCAATTTTTGTTTGAATATCATCCTTGGAGATTAAATAAGAGATACTTGAATGGGCATGTTGAGCTAGGGAAAAAACCTGAATCATTATATGGGATGGAAATTGTGGAGGAATTGCATGGCTTTATTAATGACTTTGGGAAGAAACAAAAAAGAAAAATAGACAAGGGTTGTCAATGGAAAAAGAGGTTAATATTTTTTTATTTTCCTTATTACGAAAAGAATACATGTCGGCACATGTTGGATTTAATGTACATAGAGAAAAATGTGTGCGATAATATAATTGGAACATTATTAGATATTCCTAGAAAGACAAAAGGATCATGTGAGAGCTTAGTTTGACTTGCAACATATAAGCATAAGAAGATATCTGCACCCAACCAAGTTAGCTGATAGTCGGCATGTTACATTCGCTAAAGAATGCTTTTCGATGACAATGGAGGAGAAAAATATGTTTTGTGCTGTGTTAAAAGATGCCAAAGTGCCACATGATTGTGCATCAAATATCTCGAGATGTGTAAATGTTAAGGAGAAGAAAATATCAGGCTATAAGACTCAGAATGCTCATTTTCTCATGCAATATTTACTTTCAGTTGTTGTGAGAAGGACTCTACCTGAACGTATTGCTATTCCATTAATCAGATATAGGGGCTACCTGAACATATTGCTATTGCATTAATCAGATATAGGGGCTTTCTTCAAGGGTTTATGTAGCAAAGTTCTTAATCCAAGTGATCTTTACAAATTGCAGTCGGACATTATGGAGATACTTTAACAACTAGAGAAAATATTTGTACCTAGTTTTTTTATATTATGGTGCATTTGCCGATTAATTTAGTTCAACAAATTTTGGATTGTGGACCAATTAACTATGCAAGATGTATTTGGTAGAGAGATATCTTTGTATACTAAAGTCATATATTCATAATAGAAGTGGTCCTGAAGGCTCCATAGTAGAGGGGTACTTGGCAGAAGACAAGATTTAATAGATATGTAAATAAGTATGATGAATTCATTAGCGATGATGAGCCATCACCAATTTTTCCAAAGATAGGTCATCCAGTGGGTGGAAATAGGAAAAGGAAAGGCAAAACATTTGCATTAGATGATGTAGACTGGGTTAGTGCACACCGATATGCCTTATTCAATTCTGTAATAGGGAAGTTGAGGAGCATATTAAGTATACTTTATTTATTAAACTTTTATTTACTATTTCTTGCTATTCTTAAAAGTACACTATATAATATGTTATGTTTGTTTCTTATTCATGTAGAGAACACAAACTTTTGATTAAGAATCAATCAAGAAAGCAACGTAGAAAAAGAAAATGGGTAGAAGCTCAAAAGCATAGTAAGGATTTTCTTATATGGTTCGAAAATACTATGGCAAAATCTCAATCAACACCCAGATATCTAAAGTTTTTTCGATGGGTCCCAACAATGTCATGAAGAGATATAGAGGAATGGTCATACTTTCTACACCAAAGCACACGATGACACATGTAAAACTTAGAATAGTGGTTTTGCTTTGATAAGTGAGTAGAAAGTTATGAAAGCTCTAGGGACCATAATCCTATAACTACTAAATCCACTTTCTATAGTCATACGAGATATCATTGAAATAGACTATTGGGGTAATATTATTGTTGTTTTGTTTATTGTGACTGGTTTCAACATGGCACAGATGAATAGGGACTTTCTTGTGTAAATGTTTGTTACAAATGTCATACAAATGATCCTTTTGTTATAGCATGCCAAGTGCATCAAGTTTTTTTATGTGAAAGACCCGGTTGAAGAGGTCAACAAAGATTAGAATTATGCTTTGGAGAAGATCCCAAACAATATTTCTGAAGATCCTGATGCCACATGCGGAGATCAGTATTGGACCTTGAGTCATGACAACGGAATGGATTTGATTGCAAGTATTGATGACGATGATGATGATGCAGATAATATTGCTTAGTGTAGAGATGTTGTGTTGAGATCCATTGTTGGCATTCCGCCAAGCATAGAGGAGTCAGAAAATGGAAATCAAGATGCATCAAATAGTGGATTTGATGAAACATATTGCGATTGATGGAGGATATTCCTTAATTTGTCTTTAATGCGTGTTTGTGTCAAGATTGTAATTGGATGTATTTATATATTTCACTATGAACATTTTGTGGGTGGTTATATGTCACAGATTAGAATTGAATGACTTTGTGTTTGCAAAGGGCATTTGTGTATGTTCATACTTCACACTTGTACGGAAGAATATATTTATTTCCTTGTTTCTAATTTTAATGTCATGTTCCAACATTGCTGAATACAAAATATTCATAATAATGTTTTGCACCTAATGGTGAAATCCTCAAGTATATGTTGTAAAACTGTATAAGGTAATCATGATATATTATATGAGTTTTTTTACCATGTGTTGTATGGTTATACTTTATTGCTTCTTCACTCATCAATATCATTACTCTAACTAAATGTATTCTTTTATAGCCTTGAGCAATGGAAACGATGAGACGTTCTGGATCAAGTTCAAAAGAGAGAAGGTCATTTGAGGTAAATTTATGTTAAATTAATATGGAAGGCTGCCATTTTTTATATTTCGTGATGGAGGGATTTATCTTTGTATACTATAATAAAATCACATATTAAAGCTCAAAATTTTAAAATCTAAGTTTTTCACCATATTGGATATCAGTAATCTAAAGTCACTAATCTAAAGTGTTATGTTGGTCTTTGGCATGTGAACTTCTTTATATAAAAGATTCAAAGTGTTGCAATGGAAGGCCTTGCACTTCAGGTCAGGTTTAGTGAGACCTTTGTGGCCTTCATAGTTGTTTTGTGTTGGATCATGTATGACCTGATCGGAACTAGTCCAGCTTTAGACTCTATTTTTTCAAGTGGATGCACTCTCCTAGCAGTCTCACTTCAATCCATAGGATTATATGATCTCCCTCATTGCAATATCACATTCTTCTCACCACTAGCCCCTGTTTAATAAATACTATATGTTTGACTTTCTGCCACTACTATTATAATTATGGAGGAGCAAAATATAGAACAAAGTCTAGATCTGATTCTTTACAACACAAATATTTGGAGGAGATGCTGCTCCTATGAACCGAAGACACTTGAACTAAGAAGCTTGGTCATGTTTGTCACATGCAGTAGACATTAATGTAGCATTGTTTTTCATGTTTTCACTACTATTGTATATTTTCAGCCTCATGCATTTTTAATATCGCAATAAATTTGTTAAGTTTCAAAATAGAAGTTAGTATACACATGATGCTTGAACAATTTGATTTATAATTATTAAAGATACTATTTCTCATCACATGACTACTATAAAACTAATACTAGAGGGATTGTGGGGTTTGTCATTAGTGGTATTTTGTTGCCTGATGGAACCCTTGATTGATGTCATTGTATATTCTTCCAATAATGATTTACGAGATTGCAATATCTGACACCATCGTTATATGTTTAGAACAAAATACCCATGTTTTTAAAAAAAAATTTATAGCTTTAACGGAATTGCTTTAACGGAATTGTTGGACTTATTCTTCGATCTTGTGGTGTATGTTTATTTTGTAGGTAATGAGCAAACCTATTGCAAAGAAGTATAAAAAGACCTTTCGTCATCCTCTGCATATGGAAAATTTTCCAAAGATGCAACAATCTCAAGCTCGTAACCAACAACAAATTGCAAGCAGTTTAGCAAGGATGAAAACAAAGCAGGAATCTCAATCCCATAACAAACAGCACATTGTAAGCTAGTTGAGAAGTCACGTTCAGAGTACAAATGTGTAGTTTAAGATCCAGGAGGAGCCAAGGCAAAGGAGAAAGCTTCTTGGAAAGAATCAAATACAAGAATTTCAATCAAAAAAGGCACAAAGATCCTCAAAAACGTAAAAAGAATACATTGATGGGGAGAGAACAAAAGCTAGAAAATGTTCAATTAGAAAATGAACATCTTTAAGGAGATTATGAGGAAGATTTTATGGAGTCTGCCAATGAGGAGATAAGGGAAGATGAACAGAGAGAGATTGATGACGATGAAGATGAAAATGAGGAGATAAGGGACGGTGAACAGAGAGAGGTAAAGCAGCCTCAAAATTATCGAGGGCCAACCAAGTGTTTTAAAAAAATGAACGAGGCATCCACTTGTAATTTTAGATAAATTTGGAACTCCTATGGGACCAGCAGATGATATTTTAAATAAACTTAGTAGCCTTTTGGGCACACTTAGAAGAAAATCCGCAACGAGCATGACCAGATAAGACTTGGCATGAGATCGAGAAAAAAGGCAAAGAAGATCTACGGCAATACTTGCAGGTATGATATAGCACAAATAACGCACCTCTTGTAAGGAAAAGAAAAGGTAAGAGTTTTATCTAACATAATATTATGTTGTTGCAGGAAAAGTATTCAATTGCCGATCCAGGACGAAAAATTGGCATTGCAAACTATCAATAGCGTATTGAGGCGGTGGAAGTGCTCGTTGAAATGCCAATGCTTTAGGGGCATGAAAAATGATGGACAAAGATGGAAAGCGCGACCTACGACTACTCCCAAGCATCAATTTAGAGCTTTATTAAAGATTTGTCATTCTGAAAATGCAAGGGTAAGCATTTAGCTTTCTGTTAGTAGGCCGTTGCGTATGTCCTTGGAGTTTTGTTTAAGTGTGTCTGATTTCACCTACAATTTGTAGTCACAAAACTTTCTCTAGTCTCTTTTTTTCCCTTCCGTTTTCCATTTTTGTTTATGTAATGATTTGGCATAGCTTGTATTTTTCTATATCTAGCCATCGAGTTATACTCAGTCTAATTTAACACTTACTTCAGTACTAAACAGAAATGAATAGAAGAATATGATTTCCGAAAGCTAATTAGAACACAGTATATGAACCTGAAAGCAAACTAGAAAAGAATTGTATACTATAAGCTTTTCCTCTCCCCTAATTGTCTCCTCTTTATGCATTTGTCATGGATTATATAGTTGCACTACAATGAACCTGACAACAATTAATATTTATACTATCTTGATATAGACATATAGTTTTATTTGGAGTAACATTAGCATATGAGAACAAATAGAATATTAATGCTTCTTTGTTTATAGTATGTTTCATAATAATCTCTGGTAATCTCTTTGCATAATAAAATTTATAATTTTGCAGCTAGAAAAAATTCCCTTCTGTAGTTAGAAAAAATGCACTTCTGTAGTTTGAAAAGCTGCCATTCGGCAATTAGAAAAATTATGGATTTTCAATTTGAAACGCTACCAACTTAATTTCATTGTAATATTTCCTGTAGAAGCACATTAGTACAACAAGAATCAATAAAAACCTAGGTTTTTTCTTTGTTAATTTTTGGTACATCCATTAGGACGAAAATCGGCTAACATAGGATTTAACAGTTGGTATAAATCCCAAACCCAAACCCACTCATGAGTTGCTCTGGATTTATATTCAATTGCCACTTTCTCCAGTGACAGTGTTGTATCCTGTAAAGATTCTGGCGTTCATCTTTTTGCGTTACAAGTGTACTGATTAGAAATTGGTAGCTGATTCATCTTCAAGGCATGAAACACTGAAATAGAAGTTTTTAGACATCATATGGTGCTTATGTAAAGCTATGGTTTTTTAACATCAAACTGAAAGCTGATTAGATTTGAATTGTCTACTATAAACTTTTCCTATCCCTTGATCAATACTCTCTATATACATACTATATACTTATTGTTTTTTGTTTTAGTTTCATTTTGTAAGTTAGTTTCTTTTATTGTAGTTTACTAACGATAAGTTCTATTGTAGAAAGCAAGTGAAAAGAATAAGCAAAGCCGAAACAGTCAAAAACTAAGAAGACAAATAAATCGCAACCGGCCTCCAATATCAAACTGATTGATATTTTATTTCATTTCAGGAAAAAGAATTGAACCAGCCTCCAACATATGCAAAAGTGTTTCTCGAGGCTCATAAGAAGATGGAGAAACTGCAACTGGAGAAGACACATGAAATGATTGATACATTGGAACAACTTAGTCAAGGACAAAGTGATGGTGAAATTGTAGCTGCATGGCATCTAGTCAATAAAAAAGAGTATCCTGGACGTGTGCATCTTTGGGGATGGGTGATCACACAAAGCATGCTAAAATGCAATAAAAAGAAGGCAATTGATCCATGTGATCAAGTCCCTGAGTTAATTGTGCAAGCATCACGAAGAAGGAAATGCAACACGGATGTAATAAACCTCGAAATCCACCAACAGTTGTTCTCTAAATCCGCAAAGAATGGTCTTTGAATCTATGAAGAACTTTGAATCCTCAAAGAAAATATAATAAAGATGAAATTTTATTGATTAAAAGTTATGCCTCTAGGACTTACAATTCTCTGCTTAAATAAAAAATAAACAAGACTTCTATTAGGATCTAAACTTTACCAAAAATAAAAATAACAAAACTCTCCTTAAAAGACTCTATGATTGGAAAAACAAATCCGTCAAATTTGGAATCAAATCAAATTTGTCTCCTAATCAAAATGGACTCCTAAAACATTACCTAAAATATTTAAAAACTAACAAAAATTCTGATAACTCTCAATCCACAGGGAATTTCACAAAATAAGCAATGGCAAACTGAACAATAGTTTATTTGGTTGACTCTGTCTGAAAATAATATGTGATTTTCATATATAATTTGTCCAATTTTGACGTATGGTTTAAGAAATATGACTCGTTTTTTGTTGCAAGTTATTTTCTTCTTTCTGACGGTCCAGTTTCTCCATGAATATATTCGTAGTGTATTCTACATCGGTCTCTCCTACTTGAAAAGAGCTCCACCCCAAGCTTATATTTGCATGAAAAGTTATTTCTTCTAACGGGTAATACTCAAATAAGTTCACAACTTTAAAACTAGGAGAAATAGCTAAATCTTCAGAAAGGTCAACGACATAAGCATTACCGCTAATCTTCTAAAGTATTTTGCATGTGCCATACTTTTTGTTCTTCAGCTTGTTGTAGGTTTCCACTAGAAAGCTCTCTTTTCACAGAAACACCATCATCATGTCTCCTTCCTCAAACTTCTTTTTCCTCTTGTGTTGATCAGCATCTGCCTTGTATTTAGCATTAGACTTCTATATCTTCTCTTTCACTTCATGTTGGATAGCTTGTATCTTTTTAGCCATATGATCTGCAGCAATATTCTATCCCGAAAGTTTAAGCAATGAAACTAGATCAAGATAATAGTTCGGAAGCCTCCCATACACAATCACAAAGTGAGCTCTATCCGTAGTTCGACTCTCCATACAGTTATAAACAAATTCAGCATGCGCTAGAGCAATATCCCATTGCTTCAGACAATCGCCAGAGATGGATCTACGAAGGTTATTGAGAGTGTGATTTATCATTTCAGTTTGGTGGTCTGTCTGAGGGTGGTAAGCAGTACTTAATTTGAATGAAGTACTGAATTGTTACCACAATGTCCTCCAGAAGTGGGATAAGAACTAGAAATCACGATTAGAGGTGATGGACTTTGACACTCCATGAAGGCGTACTATCTCTCGAAAGAAAAGGTTGGCAACGTTGCTAGCATCTACTGTCTTCTTTCATAGAATGAAACGTGCCATCTTTTAAAATCTGTCAACGACAACAAAAATAGAATCCATACCTCATAGGGTTCTAGGGAGTCCCAATACAAAGTCCATAGAGATAGCATGTCGTGGCGTATCAGGAACAGGTAATGGTGTGTACAATCCCATGTTTTGGGACTGTCCCTTAACAACTTGACAAACTGGACAACGCCGCGCGTATTTTTCTATCTCCTTCTTCAGCTAAGGCCAGTAGTATCTCTCCTCAATGGAAGCAATTGTCCTATCACACCCCAGATATCCTCCTAACCCACCGACATGAAGATCTCATATAATTTGCTCTCTTAGTGAACTCTGGGGTATGCACAACTGAACTCTACAAAATAAATAATCATTCTGGATATGAAAACCTTTGGCCGATTGTTTCTTTAGACAATTGTTCCAAGCCTCTTTGAAGTCTTCATCTTCTGTATAGAGCACTTTTAGGTATTCAAATATAGTCACTTCTGTCTATAAAGTCACCAAAAAGGTAGCTCTTCGATTGAGTGCATCTGCAACCTTATTCTGCCGCCCAGACTTGTGCTTTAAAATAAAGGTGAAATGCTGTAGAAACACTATGGGTTTTTTCCTGGAAACCATCTTTAAGTTAGGGTGATTCTACAGGAACTACCTTTGTTGTTTAATTAATCTATAAATCACCTTTAAATTTTCTCTTCTCCTAATCAACTACTGGGACCCCTTATCTGTTATAGATGTAATTGTGGTTCCTATTCTACCCTTTTAAGTCTCACATGTTTTGCACGTGACATCCCATGTTAACCGACCATAACCAAACATTAACTCATGCCCACCTAACTTACCTACCCCACATGACTAATATTCATCGTCTCTCTCTTTCACTTTAACATAATCATCCGCCCCCATTGCTTGACCCCCGAAAAACCTCCATTAATTTTCTTGCAAAGAAGAATAAACATTCTAATTTTTTCTTGCAATTTGCTGTCTTTTTGGTGTTTGAAACCTAGAAATGTCTCAATTTTCTTTCTCCAATGAGGTCACTGCTTCTTCTTCTCATATCATGAGGTTTGAGGTGAAATGCAAGTGCAATTTTAGAGCTTGTTTGCTAACTTCTCCTATGGAAACTAACCCAGGGAGACAATTTTAAAGCTGTCATTTCTACAATCATTCAACAAGCTTAAAAATTATGATTTTTTCAATGGTATGATAGAGAGATTGTTGGGAGGCCAAGAGAAGTGATAAATAAGCTTATGTGTGAGAAGAAGAAGCTAAAGATTGAGCTTAGTGAGATGTGCAGGAAGATTGAGCTAATGGAAGAGCTAACCAATAGGTTAGAATGTGAGAACAAATTGCATAAAGATAAGAATTTACAAATGAAGAATGAGATGCAAGAGATGAAAACTAGAGCAACATGTTGTAATTGTAAAGTCTTCATTGTAATTGGAATAGTTTTCTTTTTTTTTTTCTTTTTTTTTTTTTGTTTCCTTTGGTAAATTATTTTTCTTTTTTTTTTTTTTTTGTTTGCAAAGAAAATGTAATGGAAAGGTGAATATGAAATGAAGTTTATTTTGGTCTATTTCATTGTGGAGACAAAGTATTTTTCATCAAATTAACTTGAGAAGTTGTGTCACTAAATCAAATTGCATTTGAACACATATATGATTACTAGACAACTTCATCAAATGCAAGTGAAAAAGATATCACGTCACATAACTTCATAAAATGCCACCTAATTACCTCATATAACTTCATCAAATACATCAAGAAATACACCATATCCTTCATTAAAATAATCTCAGGATTTTAAAGAAAGACAATGAAGATACATACAATTCCCACACCCTATTCATCAGTAAAATATGCTTAAGAAACACAAATAGAGATACAACATACTCATCACCAAAATATACTCAAGAAACACCATATTCATCATAAAATGCCATCATTAAGAGTACATGAATGTTAGGTTTTTCATTTGTTTGCGAAAATACATCATCAGACACAAGAAAAACCCAATAGTCACTAGTGTTCTTCACTGTTTCAGCATCAAAGAAACTAAACCTATATCATTGTGCATATAACACTAAAATACATCACCAAAATATACAAAATGATGTTCATATCATCATACCCAAAATACATAACAACCATAACATGTTATTTGACTCCATCATGGTTTCCACAGAGGCCTTTTCTTGGTCTTCCCTTTGCCTTGCTGCAATTGAGCTGCTGTTTCTTTCAATTAGGTCCTAGCCATGCATACATTACCTCTTCCAATTGAGCATGTTATGCTGAATACTTTCCTGTTTGGTATTGGTGTTGTTGAGCTCACTTGAGAGGATTGTTCTGAGACATTTGGTTAACATGAGGAGGCAGCTACGTGCCTACTTGCTATAGGTAATGCTGAGGGTGGTTGCAGGAGGGGTGGTGAGGATGCAAGTTGTGCTGATATTTGTGATGAGGTAGATGCTGATGGCTCTAGTGTTTCAAAAGCTTGTCCATACAATGAATCATAAAGGACAATAGGATAGTCACTTTTTGTAAAAAATAAATAACTTATTATAGAAAGCTACATTTACTCATTTATGCATGGCAGCTGCTTCCTCTCCCGCTTCCCTCTTTTTTGAACTCTTTGGCCTACCAGGCATTTTTCTTATTATAGGTGGTTCTGAACCCTGATCTTGGTCATTGCTTCATATTAGATAAAGGGGTGATATTCAACCCATATGCCAACATGTAGTATTCCTTTGTGTAGTATTCATGCACATACCTCTCTAGCTCCACTTTTTGTTTGATCATGGCTGCAACTGCATGTATGTAAGGAAACCACTAAGTTGCCACTTATTGCAACCACAACCTCTCAGTCCCAAGTTCACTACAAATGTGGCATTGTCATAGTCCACCTCATACTTGTTATCCCCACCAAATCTTGTTTCGTTCTTCTTTGGGACAAGTAATGCCGGCACGGCACACAGACTCATGTTAGCTTGTATAAGAACTTTCTAGATGATAACATCTACTTGTTTCTACAAGATCTCTCCTTCCTTCGGGCTCATCCGATAGTGTGGTAGATTTGGTAAGCATGGTCCAAGGATGAAGTCAATCTAATGCTGGATGTCTCGAAATATTGGTAACTCGGCAGGAAGTTCTTCAGGCATAACTGCATCCAACTATTGCAAGAGGGTCTGCATTTCAGGTGAAATTTTAGTGGAGGCAGAATTCTCTTTTCTGATATAACAAGAGCATAAATCTCTTCAGACTGTTTTAAATCTTTTATAAAATCCTCATTGTCAATAACCAAAAAGTTCTTTTTAGCAACATCTATCTTAGTTGGCCCCCTCTCTGTAAGAGGCATGAGCATGACTCGGCATCCATCCTTCTTAGAGACATAAACGTTATCCTTCCCCCTGTGCGTGGCATCAACATCAAACTACCATGTCCTACCTAACAGCATAAGACAAGTATCCATCTCAACCACATCACATAACACCTCATCAATATAATTACGGACAATGGAAAAAGGTACCCAACACACCTCATCGACATGCACATTATTATCCTTATGAATCCAACCGATCTTGTAGGGAGCATGGTGTGTCTCTGTCTTCAAATCTAATTTATCCACCATACGCTGAGTGATAATATTCTCGCTATTGCCGCTATCAGTGATAACATCACAAGTCTTTTGCATCACGGTGCACCTAGTGCAGAAGCTATTATGCCTCTGATGTGGTTCTCCTATCTTTGGAGCAAGTAACAATGGTCACACAATATATGAAACTTAATCCCCATCATCAAGATACTCAACCTCCTCATTGCCATAACCTTTAGCATCATCTTAGTCTGCATCCTCCTCGCCATGGTCCAACACATTCATCGTATTTCTTTTAAGGTACTAATTGGATCGATGACTAGGTTGACTGCATCTAAAGCACTTGATTGGATCTAGTTTGGCATACGGATTTGTTGGTGTAGCCTTCTTTACTGTTGTTGTTGCTGGTCTTGTGCCCTTCTCAACTACAGAATCTTGATCAGCGACGAATTGGGACTGTTTGTTCCCGCCACGATTATAATTCATGTGCGAACCCTTTGAAGTTGCCCGTGATCCTTGATTGTTCTGTCCAAGTTGTCGCTCCGCCTTTTCAAATAGGCTAATTGTGTCTACCAAAGTATATATCTGTTGCAAAGACATACGGTCCTGAATCGCCTGAATCGCCCTCCTCAACCCCCTGATATAACGAGACATCTATTGGGCTTTGTTCTCATTTAAATTATTGAGGGATGACATCTGGTAAAGTTCATGTGTGTACTCATCAACTGATCTTCCACCTTGTTTGAAATTTTGGTATTGTCTGAACAAGATTTGTTCATAGTCACTAGGCAGGAAATGGACTTTCAGCAACTTCTTCATCTTCTCTCACTTATCGACTTTTAGCTTCCATTGATAGGATCGACTCATGCATACTAATTCCCACCAAGCAGATGCTCCATCCTTAAGTTAGTAGGCTATCAACTTAACCTTCCATTCATCTAGGATCTCCATATACTCGAAAAACCTCTCACCTCTGCAATCTAATCAAGAAATTCTTCGATATGAACTTGCTCGTTGAAAGATGGCAGATCCATCTTCATCTGAACCCTCCAGCATCATAACTATCTCATCGTTGGTGGTCTCTAGGATCATAACCTTGGCATGGGGCTTCATGGTCAACAGCGTTGCTATTGAATTCATCTTGTAGAGTCAGATCACATCATAAGTGACCATCAATGCGATTTTGAACTCCTACCGTGTTTGAACGTTCCATCGCCAATGCAAGTCGACTATGGTAGTCTTAATCAGATTAACATTATCCATCAACTCATCAAATTTAGTTCGGGAAATAGGAGCTTTGTCGTCTGCCATCGGACAGGAGAAACATGGCTCTGATATCAATTCACGTAGCTTGGAAATAATAAACCTCGAAATCTACCAATGGTTATTCTCTAAATTCATAAAGAACGATCTTCAAATCTACAAAAAAATATAATATAGAGGAAATTTTATTAATAAAAAATTATGCCTCTAAGGCTTACAATCCTCTGCTTAAATAGAAAATAAACAAGACTCCTACTAGAACCCAAACTTTACCCAAAAAAACAAAATTCCTCTTAAAAGACTCTCTACGATTGGGGAAACAAATCGGTAAAATTTAGAATCAAATCGGATTTATTTCCTATCAAATTAGACTCCTAAAACATTACTTAAAATAGTAAAAAACTGATAAAAATTCTGATAACTCTCAATCCGAAGGGAAATTTGCAAAATAGATGGTGGCAAACTGAACAACAATTGGTTTTATTGACTCTGTCTCAAAAAAATACGTGATTTTCATATATAATTCATCCAATTTCAATGTATTGTTTGAGAGATATGATTTGTTCTTCGTTGCAAGTTATTTTCTTCTGCCAGATCCGCATTTGAGCTTCTAACTATCTAGTTTCTCCATGATTCTATCCGCAGTGTATTCTACATCAGAAGGTGATAGCCACTCAATAAGAGGATAGGCAGAAAGAACAAGAAGCGTGAGCTGCAAGTATGGTTCAAACCTTAGTTGAGAGATTTAGAGCATAAAGTAGACTTCCTGAAGAGGCTACCAGTGCTCTAAATCATGATAGGGCTTGATCTTGGGAGCACACAAGAGTTAAGGCAAGTATCTTTTACGCTTGATGACATTTGCCTCTATTCAGGAATTAAGCCTTTACACCAATTTCGTGGTTAATGTATGTGCCTTATATTGAGGATTTTAGCTTTAATCCCTTTAACAATGCTAGATTAGTAACCATTAAGATTTTCTTTTTTTTTTATTGAATTTGATTCATGTCCATGTGTTGGAATTGATGATTGTTCGTGGGAAAATAAGTTGCGGATGACATTCTCATTGATCTGTAAAATAAATTCATTACAAATTTATCTTTTGCAAACAAATTACAGGATTACAGTTCGCCTTTTTATAAGGACTTTTTACAACGAGAAATA
>JBAKGM010000002.1:13855033-13871525 GCA_037177215.1 Asparagus racemosus | reverse complement strand
AAAAGAGATTAATGTAAAAAAATCTTTTTTTCCTGAATTGATGCACAATTTATTTACTTCAGACTTACCTTCGAATCTTAATTGGCAAAAGAACATTAGGGTAAGTTTGAATAGCTTTTTTTAAGAGGGGAGCGTGGAGATAGGAAGGTTACAATGCTAACCACCTAAAGCCATGTTTATTTATGCTTTTTGGTAAATGAGGGAAACGGTTGGGAGGGTTAAAAAGAAGCAAATTCGCTTACTTATCTGACCCTCCAAAAGTGGACGGATTGGAAAGGAAGGGATTGAGCTTTAAGTGATCTTCTCTTAAAATTCGAAGATTAACCCTATACTTAAGTTACATTTGACATGTAGTTTCCCTCGCTTCCTATTCCCTACTCTAAACAAACACAAATCATAGTGAACCTCTATTCCACCTAGTTGTCTCTACAAACATAATTAGTTATATCACACTCCCTTTCCACTCCCTCCCTTTGGGATTACTATAATAACTCTCCTCCCTCACCCTCTTTTATATCCAAACCCGCTACAAGAAAAAGGAATATATAAAGAGGTACTAGAAGTAGGTTGAGAGAAACAAATATGTATTTGCTCAGAAAAGTCTTTACTTTTACTTTAGCTATTTCATATCTACTTCTGCGCAAACAAATAAGCACACAATTTCATCAAAGAAACCCTCAGCTTTGGGGTTTTACACATAACCTCCTGAACATTTTCTCCTTCATAACCCCTTGAATTTTGGACTTTTCTCCCTAGACCCTATCTTTAATTGCAAATAACTAAAATTTCCTTTTGAGAAAAAATTCTCAATTGAGACGAGGAGGTTCACTAACGATAAATGACAAATAAATAAGTTTGGAATTTTTTTCTCTGGAAAACATCTTAGTTATTTGCAAGTTACAAACAGGGGGTTTGATGAGAAATGTTTAAGATTCGTGGGGTTTTGTGAGCCACCACAAGCTTAGGGGAGTTATGTACGAAAACCTCTAAAGATTAGGAGGATTTATTATTGTTGATGTATGCAATCTAACAGTCACTAACCTCGGTGTGAGTTTAGTTTTTGAGAGAGCAGAGCTCGCCTTCTCTCCTAATGCCCGGTGACGTTGCTCCGGTCAAGGGGTTCACCTACAAAGGAGTACCTGTGGAAGGGTTAGAGTTGGGATCTCTGGTGGTCCCTCCGACGATCAAATCGGTCATGAAAGATGAGGAAATTTGTAAAGAAATTCACTGAGATAAAAAATCACTTCCTTGGTTCAATGTTCTTACTGATATTTATACCTAGAGTTCGGAGGGTATTCTTGTCTTTCAAGAGACGTCTGCTGAGTCAGCCCCTTTCTCCACGTGCTGAGAGGCTATTGGGCTAGCCCCTGCATGCACCAGCCACAGTAGCATGTCCCTATCATGGTAGTATGCATTGACAGGTGTCAAACTGTGAGCGGACCGAGAGTTAGCATTGTCTATTCACCATTAATGGGGATGGGATTGGCAGCGTCTGCAGTAGCATGGGTCCGAGGTACCTTAAATACCGTGAGGGATGGAGGAGTGAAGGGGGTTCTCAGCACATTTAATACAATAGTGATGTATTGTCGGGTGTAGACTTCAGATAGCCGCCGTCTAGGTGGGGGACCACGAGCGACGAGGGGGGAGTTGAGGCCGAGTGGCCGACTTGAGTTGTTCCTCTCGAGTCACTAAGAGTAATTTGATAGAGTGGACGACCATCACTGCCTTTTGTGTCATCCAAGGGTCTCTAAGGTGAAGGGTTGGCCGAATGGACGACCATCACTACTTTTCGCGTCGTCCATGGATCGCTAGGGTGAAGGGTTGGCTGAATGGACGACCATCACCACCTTTCGCGTCGTCCATGGATCGCTAGGGTAAAGGGTTGGCCGAATGGACGACCATCACCGCCTTTCGCATCGTCCATGGATCGCTAGGATGAATGGTTGGCCGAATGGACGACCATCACTGCCTTTCGAGTTGTCCATGGATCGCTAGGGTGAATGGTTGGCCGAATGGATGACCATCACCACCTTTCGCATCGTCCAATACACTGTGAAGTGGGAGATGAGCGTAGGTCATTTTATAGGATGGTCGGGGTGGCTTGCGCTGCCCTTGGTTGGCAGGCTAGTGTGTTCATTTAAGTTGACACTCTGTTTTCCTCTTTAATGACCATAACAGTTGGCCCCTTTCGCTTAGAGTTGGTTGGAAACAAGTCCAAGCGAAACAATAGGGTGGCCCAGGTCAGGTAAGAGCGAGTCGAAGAAGAGGCTAGAATATTTCTGCGATGGGACATGGCTGATGTCAGCAGGCAGTTTCTAGTCCATTAGCGTTTCGCCTTCTAGGCCTGGTGGTGGGCCTTCTTAGAATGAATGAGATGGCCTCTTCATTTTTCAAGGTGGTGCCTCGGGGTTTGAGCCCTAATCCTGACCATTGATCGTGAACGAATGTGAGGCAGGTAGGGTCTTCGTATAAATGTAGAGCAGTGGCGGCGGAAAGCTTTTACCTTCATCTTCCTCAAGAGAGAACTCTGACGATCTTCCGGCGAGCGAAGCAAAGATTTTCGATGGACTTCGATCGCCGAGGGTAGCTTGACGAGCATCGTTCAAAGGTGACTCAAGCACAGATGCGCTTTCTCTATTCAAAGTTTGATATTTCAAGGGAATACAAGTTGGAGGCTCCGGCGAAGTCATCGCTGGTGTACTGTCATGGGGATCAGTGAGCTCCCCTTTACATCAAACATGTGGACTGTGGGCTCCGGTTACCGCTGCATCCATTTCTCTGAAAAGTGTTCAAGGAGCTGGGAGTGTCTCCCATGCAGATGCAGTCGAATTCCATAGCTATATTGGTCGGCTTCATCGTTATTTGTTGCTGGTTAGGACGTTGGCCCAAGTTGAGCGTGCTAAGTCATTTAGTCAGCTTGATCATCGCTAAGATGATGCATTATCACCTCCAGATGTCAGGGGAGTTCAAGATTATCCTTAGGCTCCCAAAGTCGCACAAGGGGTGGAAGGATCAGCTTGTTTGGGTCGCTGGGGATGACGCCGGTCTTGGCTGTTCGACATAGCTAGAGATAAGGAGAGAGGCTTTGGAGCTGAAGCCCTTATCGGAGGTCTAACGGCATGAATTGGATCAGATTATCCAATACACGGGTCGCGCGACATGCAAGCTCTGCTCGACAATTCTGTCTTGCGCTTTCATGGGATTTCGTCAACCCTCGCTGGTCGGTCAGGTAAGATGAGGGCTCACAACATAATGTTTTGTGGGAGGGCCGACAGATTGGTTACTGCAGAGTCTCTGCCTAATGAAGAGTCCTTAGAGGGCTCTGAGGAGGAGGCGGCTCACCCCGAGAAGCGTCAGTAGCAAGAGCTGATCCGAGAGGAAACCTTGCCTTTTGGGGATAGGGGAGTGGAGGTTCTGGTCAGTTGGGAGAGGAGGCTAGAGGTGTCGCGCCGCAGAATGTCGTTGGCCCCAGTAGTCATCGCTGGAAGAAGGTCGGCCGTGTCCCTCGAGGGTCGAGGTGGCTGGGAGTGGGTGGACCACCCCTCGTAGAGGTCGACTCGTCTGACTCGGGTCTAGAGACCTGCCATCAATCAGTCTCGGTCGAGGATGAGGTTGACCGAGAGGAGGTTAGCATCCCTGTGTCTAGGGTCGCGGTCTCTAGCACGCCGAGTAGGGGGAGTGCTGTTGGAGAGGTGCCCGAACGTTGGTCGGCCGGTAGTGGAAGTGGTTCTCAGGCAGAGCCGCCTCGTCGGCAGGGCAAGGAGCTGGTTAGGGATTAGGAAGCGCATCCTACCTCAGGCGGGTGGCCATCTCAACACTATGTGGTTGACGCCAACAGGGATTAGATCAGGGGGAGCAATGTGCTGATATGTGTGGCTTCCCCTTCCGATCATTATGAGGGAGAGCCGGATCCGGGGCACTGGTATGAGCTAGATCGACATTTGGACGTTCGCTCGTCTGTGCTCCGGTCGGGTTACTCGCAAGCAAGGGCGGCGGAGCAGTTTGATCTACCTGAAGATAGGGAGATCTTGAAGGCAATTCCTGACCTGGGTCTCCACACGATCCTGCGGAGCTACTTGACCAGGGGGTGTCTGGTGGAGTTAGAGTTGTGTCGTCGACTAGCCAGAGGTCATCATGCCTACGAGGAGCTCAGAAAGACAGTAGCTTCCGGGATGGAGGGGAGCGAAGAGTTCGACTAAGTTGTCAGGGAGCTCTCAATTAAACAGGCTGAGCTTGATGAGTGGCGTCGCGAGGCGATGGCCAAGGAGCAGGTGATCACGGACCTGAAGGTGTTGAGCGACAGGAGGTTGACCGAAGTTAAGGAGCTTCGATGTCAATTTCAAGTCGAAGGTGAGTGACCTAAGGCAATAGGCGAGGTTTACAGGGAGTGAGACTTGGCCGTGGTGCAAGTAGCGCTTGAGAAGCAGATCGCTCAGCACCCCCAGAACCGGTGTTTAGAGGTGGAAGTCGCTAATCAACGACTTGAAGGAGAGTGCGCTCGACTCAAGGAGTCCTTGAGTAAGGCTGAGGAGAGGATCAGGTTGCTGGAGTCGAGCGACCACGAATCCACCGTAATAGAGAGGAGTCAGCATGCCGTCATCGAGGAATTCCACCGCAGTACTTTAGGCAAGGTCGAGGTCACGCTGGCTTGCAAGGCGGGCAGCGACTTCATAGTCAAACAACTCCTGGCTGAGTTTAAGGACATTCCCGGTTGGCTTCAATATCCGCCAAGCATAGCCAGCCATATAAAGATCCTCTCAAGATATGAAGAGGCGGGAGCCGAATACGACCCAGGCGAGAGCGGAGGTGAAGAAGAAGATGAAGAGTCGTCGAGCGACAATTGTTCGAGTGGGGCTAACGCCAGCTGAGTAGCTTTAGGTCTTAAGAGCCTAGCATTTGTATAGCTTATAAGCTTGAATATTTGTATTCTTTCAAAGGAATTGAATAAAAATTCTTTGTCCGACTCTGCTGCCTTGTGATTTGTGTCTTATGCTCCGTTTTGTGGTCTAGAGCAGTTGATGGGTTGGACGACCTGACTAGAGCGGGCGACCTGTTGTGGAGTCGTCGGCTTGAGGCGATGCCTTACTGACTCGCTGTTGGTCTTTAGGCTGCTTGGGCTCCTAGAGTCCATTAGCTTAGGGGTTGGTCGACCAGAGTTGGTCAGCCTTTGGACATTTGGCATGTCCAGTCTTCGAGGCAGGGGAGTGGTTAAAGTCACTGTAGACGAAAGGGCGTGATGTCAGCAGTACCTTAGTCGCCAGAGGCGTTTTGAATTTTGAATGAAAAGACATGAGCTTTAAAGGTGGTGGGTTTTTTAATTTTTATAAGGCGGTTGGGTATGAGCGCCCATCTCAACAGTTAATATGGGAAAATGAAACGCCGCTCAGGGGTGGACACGTGGTTGCCCTAAACGCCTATATATGCCTCCTTCCCATTGGGAAATTTTACTTTCACGCTTTTTAGAAACTCACTGTTTTTCTTCTTCCTATTTAAATTTTTCCTAATCCTCTGCCATGGCTACTTCTGCATCTGTTTCCACGGATAGGATTGCCAAGCTTAGATCTTGGGAATCAAAGACTGAGAAGAAGGATATGGAGGGGTTTCAAGAGAAGTATGATTTTCCCAAGGAGTTTGCTGTTTCTTTGCCAGAGAAAGGCAGCTCCATTTTCGAACACGGCACTGACAAGTGGCTGGTGTACAAAACACATTTGGATAATGGGTTGCGCCTCCCGCTGCCGCCGTTCGTGAGGAGGCTATGCGAGCGACTAGGGTGTCCCCAGTGCAATTTGCTCCTAACGCCATTGCTTCCATAATGGCATTTCTGGTGATTTGCCACCGAGTGAGGGTGGAGCCGACCCTTCAGCTATTCAGCAACCTTGTTACAGTGAGATCGTCCAAGAAGGATGCTCACTTCTTTTTTGGGTATGCGGGTCATCAGTTTGTTGAGATCCCAGATTCAAATAAGGACTGGAAGAACAAATTCTTCTGGGTCTTTGGTGCCGACACCATTTTGGCTTGCCACTCTTGGCTAGAAATCAATAAGGATAGCCTAAAGAACCTCCCCCTCTCTACGGGTGAGAAGGTCAACTTGGATAGGTTTCGACAGTATGCGGGGTCTCAAAGGGGTCGCAACTTGTTCGACAACGCGTCGCTGAGGGTGGCGAGTTGTCGTTCGTCCGTCCTACTGAGGCGAACGTGGAGCGGGAGAAGGAGCAGCTTGAAGAGACCTTGCCATAGTTTGGGGTTGCCAAGACCGAGGCCCTGGGCTATGCCAAAGCTACAGGGTTGCAACTTCCCTAGAAGAGGGTGAGAACCAGGGGGCTGTCGGCTATGGATGAGCAGCAACTTGAAGTGGGGTTCGACCAGCTGGTGACCATGCTGCAGATGGATGCTCCTCTTCCTTCGGCCGACAAGCTGAAGAAGAGGAAGAAGAAGACAGCTAAGGGAAAGGTACCGACTTCGGATGTGGTGGCTGAAAGAACGGCCCCGACTGAAGAGGTTGCCCCCGGCCAGGGTGAGGTCGTCCCAGTGGGAGCTCGGGTCACTGGTGAAGAGGCTACAGAGGGGTTGTTTCTCGGTGGGGAATTACCCCCCATGATGATCGAGCTGGAAACTCCAGCGACTGAGGAAGCCAGCCCTGCAAGCCGGGTGGTGGATGTCGCCCCTGTCAAACCAGACAGGAGGGTGGGAAAGGGGCCTGCTACCCTGATAAGGTCATCATCAAGGTCAACGTTCATGGGTTAGCTTGCTAGCTTGGGAATCGAGGTCCCCTTCCACCACAGAACAGTCAAGATTGGTGGTAGATGGAGGGAGATTCGGGCCCAGCTTATCGGTGACTTGGAGGAGGGGTATTCAAATGAGGGAAGACCCCCTCCCAGAAGACAGGTTCGTCCCTGACCATTTCCTCCACAAGGAGGATTCGGTGTTCCTGTCAAGGCGGTCGCAGGTTGTTACCACCGAGCAGTTTATCCTGCCGAAGGACAAGGACTTTTTGGAGGAGACGCGCTCAACCGGCCTGCGGCTAGCCCTACTGAGTTATCAGACTCGCGGGGCCTTGATTGGGGAGGAGCTGTACTGTCGTCTCACCGCTATGTTGGACACCACCGACAACTTGTCGTCTAGGCTTATTGCCGAGCAGAAGAGTCGAGCTAAAGCTGAGGAGAAGGCGGTCACCTTAGAGGCTGAGAGGGAAGGCGTCAATGCGAGATGGCGCACTGAGTTCGAGGCTAAGCAGTCTACTATCGCTACTCTCTAAACTCACCACGCCAAGCAGTCGGCTTTCCTGAATAAGCGGAAAGAGGAGGTCGTCCAGCTCAAGAGGACGGCCGAGGGGGCTGAGCAGGAGGTCACCGAGTGGAGGTCACAGACCGAGAATTTGGAGAAACAGTTTGAGGCCGAGAAGCTTGAGAAGCAATCGGTTCAAGAGGAGCTCCAATCCGAGTGGTTCGCGCTCCAAAGCTTGAGGGCTGAGTTGGATGCATTGAAGGCGGCGCATTAGGAGGCCCTGGCCGACTCTAGCTCGATGAAGGCTCACCTGGACCATGCGACATTCGAGGAGGGTAAGAAAGAGGTGATCGAGGAGTATAGACATGGGCCCTTTGGCAAGGTCGAGTTGTCGCTAGCTGTCAAGGCTAGCTTCGACTACCTAAAGGCCCAGGTTCCCTCGAGCGCTCTTTCGTCCACTTCCTTCACCTATCCCCCTCATGTCCAAGGTTGCCTATCTGTTCTCGAGGACCTAGAGAGAAGGGGAGCAGGTGTGCGACTCGGTGTCGAGGAGGGGGACAATGAGGAGGATGAGGATGAGGAGGATGGGGATGACGACGACGATGATGGTGGGGATGGAGAAGATGCCGACGGCAGCCGAGACTAGGGTGTTTTTTGTTCCCCTGAGTTGAAACGACCTTTGTACACTTGTAATACATTTTGTTTGTGAATAAAAATAAAAGAGGATTTTACTTAGCATTTCTTGTTGAGTTTTGTTTTTTCCTGTGTGCTCTTTTTACCTTTTGTAATGACTACGACCCCAGTTTTGAGTTTGGCTATTATCTACAAAGCAAGGGAAGGGTCGTATCTAATACAATGTGACAAAGTAGGGGTCGGTCGACACTAACAGTTTGGTCAGTTTGGTCGACCATTCGTTTGATCAATAGCCAAGCTTGGGGGGTTATGTCGGTCTACCTCCTGTGTCATCACGGGAGTTAGTATACTATTCCAATATAGCTGTCACGTAGTCTTGGTTTGGATGGGAGCCCCCCATCGAGAAGAACGAGGTGCTTCGATGATTTCTGATGGTGCGTTCTTGAGTTTGTGCTTCTCGAGGGGGCGCTTTGGACTCCGCGCTTTGACTTGGCCCATAAAATATGAGAAGGCCTAACATTTATGGGCTTGTCTATAAATAGGGGTGAACCTTCTTCATCTTCTCCATTGGAGAGTGGAGTTATTAGGGCTTTGAATTTTAGGCGCCAGCAAACTTTGTTGGGAGATGGTTGCAGAACGGAGATGGAAGCTTCCTCCATTGGCGGCCATTTATAGGGGCTTCAAGCTGGGAGCACTGTTGGGAGCCACCCAGATTTGTGGTCGAGGAGGAGGAAATATCTCCAAGGGGGGTACGCTTCACTTAAGTCTGTGGGTTTCAAGCTACATCGGCGTGAGATTGGGGGGAGCAACGCTTCCGAACATCTTCGGTGGTGCTTCACTACTTTGGCAATGCTTCCCTCTGACTTTCATGCTGTCTTGGGCCTCTCTCATTAATTTCTGCAAGTATTGCGACCCGACCCCTTGGAGGTGAAGGTCGGCTCGGGTGATGAAATAAGCAACGGGGGTATCGAAGGCATTAAACACTGGTGATGAAGTCGGCCTTTGGGGCATGGATTAGGACTTAGATTCTCGTTTTCTTGTTACAATATTTCTGTATCGATCGTGCTGACCCTCATGAATGTATTTTGCTCGAATTATCAATGAATGGCTGTATTTCAGAAAAGAAAACTAAAAATTTAAATTTATTCATTATTTTTGCTTCTTTTGTCTTGGCTTATAGCAAGCTCTATTGGTCGAGCAGATAATCAGGTCGACCTTTGTGAGGTCGTGATCGATAAACATTTTAAGATCAGAAATTGAATTGCAAAAATCAAGTCGTCCTTAGCGGGACTCACAAAACAATCAACTAAATAAAATCAATCTGGCCCACTGGGAGCCTACAATCATTGAGCAAATAAAATTGACTTGGCCCCTAGAAGGCATACAGCGAATTTAGTTAAACAAGAAGTTCTAAGCCCTCGTGGGGCTTACAGTTGACATGGTTGTGAGTGAGCCCGGCTTTGGTAGTCTCGATCCCTTGAGTCACTCCTGGAGTGAGCCATGTCCGCTAGGCCGATAGAGCTCGAACTGGGTCTGGAACGAACGGATTTGATCTTCGGATGGGGTCAGCAACTTTGGAGCTGTCAACTTACAGGCCGGATGTCCCAGACTCGCGACGCACCTAAGTACTTGTGTTGGCTCATGAGGGAGTGGTGATTCTGTAGAGGATGACCTCGTGGGTCAGGTGCCTAGGTCTTACATTGTGCCTAGGCCTTTTTCGGCTTTGCCGATCTCTGTTTTGAGGCAAAGAGCAAGCCCGAGTCGGCTCCTGTGGGAGCGATGACTCCACAGAGGATGACCTCGTGGGTCGGGTGCTAAGGTCTGTCGACTTATAGGCCAGTAGTCCCAGACTCGTGACATACCTAGCATCTTTTTCGGCATTGTCGATCTCTATTTTGAGGTAAAGAGCAAGCCTGAGTCAGCTCCCGTGGGAGCAGCGACTCCGTAGAGGACAACCTCGTGGGTCGGGTGCCTAGCTCTGTCGACTTATAGCCGGTAGTCTCGGACTCACGACATATCTAGCGTCTTTTTCGACATTGCTGATCTCTATTTTGAGGCAAATAGCAAGCTTGAGTCAGCTCTTGTGGGAGCGGCGACTCCACAGAGGACGACCTCGTGGGTCAGGTGCCTAGGTCTGTCGACTTATAGGCCGGTAGTCCCAGACTCGGGATATACCTGGCGTCTTTTTCAGCATTGCCGATCTCTTTTTTGATTTAAAGAGCAAGCCTGAGTCAGCTCCCGTGGGAGTGGCGACTCCATAGAGGACAACCTCGTGGGTCGGGTGACTAGGTCTGTCGACTTATAGGTCAGAAGTCCCAGACTCGCGACATTCCTGCCATCTTTTTCAGCATTGCCGATCTCTATTTTGAGGCAAAGAGTAAGCCTGAGTCAGCTCTCGTGGGAGCGGCGACTCTGCAGAGGACGATCTCGTGGGTCGGGTGCCTAGGTCTATTGACTTATAGGCCAGAAGTCTCGAACTCACGACATTCCTAGCGTCTTTTTTAGCATTGCTAATCTATGTTCGTTATGACGATTTCGCCAGGGATTGGTGAGCAAGCGTAGGCGGGCTAACTTAACGAGGTCAGATAGCTCGACTTTCACTCAGTGAGTGAGTTTCGTTCCTTTCATCGAGTGAGCAAGATCATTTGTCACAATTAAGTGAGAAGAGTTCCTTGACTCGGCCAAATGAGGGGGTTTTCTTGACTCGGCTAAACGAAAAGGGTTCCTTGACTCGGTTTGACGAGAAGGGTTCCTTGACTCGGTTTAGCGAGAAGAGTTCTGCGGCTCGGTATAGCGAGAAGGAGTTCTTGACTCTACTTAGCGAACAGGGTTTGCTTAGCTCGACTTCGACTAGGGAATTACCTCGATTCGGCTAGAGTGGTCGGGCTACTTGGACTCATTTATTAAGTTAGGGGCCGCGCGATGCTGCCCCAAGGAATTGATTGCCGTTAGGTTTGGCCGAGCAATTCGGTGTTCCTTGCACAATTCATAGTAAGCAACAGTAATCAGAAGCGGAATATCTGACTTGTTATTGAAATATATTAAGCAGGATGTACAATGTAAAATTATTGATAAAACTTACTGAGGTGCTCGATGTTCCATGGGTGCTGTAAGATCCTCCCGTCTGGGCTTCTGAGCCAGTACGTCCCCGGGCGTAGCTCTTCTAGGACAGTATAGGGTCCTTCCCAATTAGGGGCTAGCTTGCCACACCTAGTATCCTTGTCGAATGCTGCCTTCCTTAGCACCAGGTCACCGACCCAGAATCTCTTTGGTCAGACTTTGCTGTTGTAGTACCAGGCTATCTGCTGCTGGTTAACAACTTGCTTGCGCAAGGCAGTCGCTCGAACTTCATCCACTAGGTCCAGTTGCGCCCGAAGTGCCTCAGAATTCACCTCCTCGTCAAAGTGCTGGAGTCGGATGGTGGGCATGCCGACCTCCACGGGGGTCACCGCTTCTGCTCCATAGGCCAACATGAAGGGAGTTTCCCCCGTCGAGTTCTTGTGGGTCGTCCTGTACGACCATAGGATGCTTGGTAACTCTTCGACCCAATTTCTGACCGCTTTGTCAATCTTCTTCTTCAAAGCTTGGAGGATATATTTATTGGCGGCTTCTGCTAGTCCATTGCATTGGGGATGCCTACTGATGCAAACTAGAGCTTGATCCTCCACTCTTTACAGAAGTTTTGGAAACCTCCGCTGTTGAACTGAGTGCCGTTGTCAGAAATGAAGGAGCGAGGAACGCCGAACTGGCAAACAATCGACTTCCATGCAAAGCCAGTAATGTTGACATCTCTAATTTTTGCCAAGGGTTCAGCTTCGATCCACTTAGTGAAGTAGTCTATAGTGACTATGAGGAATTTGCGCTGACCCGAGGCAAGAGGGAGCGGCCCCAGTATGTCCAGGCCCCAATGGGCGAATGGAATGGGGCTAAAGATGGGTGTCAACTCTGTGGCAGCGGCCCTGGGGATTTCGGCAAAGAGCTTGTACTTCTGGCATTTTGAGACGAGCTTCTTCGAGTCAGCAATGATGGTCGGCCAGTAGTATCCTTGTCGGATGGCTTTCTAGGTGAGGGTTCTCGCTCTTGGGTGGTTACTACAAACGCCTTCGTGGATCTCCTTCAAGACGTACTCAGCTTCGGCCAGCCGAAGACATTGGAGATAGGGTCCTACTTTGCTACTTTGGTAGGATGACCGATAGAGCTGGTCGTCAATCAGGAGGTAGCGACGGGCAGTCCTCTACAGGCTCTTCACTTTGGCCGCGTCCATGGGGAGGTCGTCATTGGTCAAGAACTAGATAATCGGGTCCACCCAGCAAGCTACCTAGGGAATGTCAGCTTGTAAGACTCCTGATAAAGTTCTCGCGATGCTGGGTGCTTACAGAGTGTCGGTGTAGATGGGCTCGGAGTTGTTGAGGGTGCTGGTTGATGCAAGCTTTGACAAGGCATCCGCTCGGGCGTTGCGAGCACGAGGGACCTGGGCGATCTTGAAGCTGGTGAAGTGAGTCAGCAAGCTCTTCACGACCTCCAGGTAACGGGCCATCCTCTCATCTTTGGCGGCATATTTGCCATTGACTTGGTGGACGACCAATTGAGAGTTGATCAATACACTCAAGCTTTCGGCTTTGGCCGCCAGGGCGACCTACAGGCTAGCGATGAGGGCTTCATACTCCGCTTCGTTGTTTGAAGTAGGGAACTGGAAGGCGATCGACTGCTCGATGATCGTCCCCTCGGGGCTGCGCAAGACAAGGTCGGCCTCGCTTCCACCTTCACTGGACGACCCGTCCACCTTTAATTCCCACCAGGAGGTGACCTCAGGAGAGTCATCCCTAGGGTCTGGGTGTGAGGAAGGCGATGTCATCTGCTTCTTTGCCTATTTAGGGGCTGATGATTGGCTTGGGTCAGCAGGGTCGGTTGGCTCCTCTTTGGGTGAGGTAGTTTCCACAAGAAAGTCAGCCAATGCTTGTGCTTTGATGGTGGTGCTGGGCTCGAACTGCACATCGTACTCACTGAGTTTGACCGACCATGTGACCATCCTTCCAGACGTGGTCAGGCTCCCCAAAGATTTCTTCATAGGTAGGCTTGTCCGCACTATAATAGGGTGTGCTTGAAAGTACGGACGGAGCCTACGAGCCGTGGTGATGAGGGAGAAGGACGCCTTTTCGACTAGGGGTAGTTCAGTTCTCCTCCACTCAAAATCTGGCTGACATAGTAGTCCAGCTTCTGGATATGGTCCTCCTCTCGAACAAGCACCGAGCTTACAGCTTCGGGGGAGATGGCTAAATATAGGTACAAGGTCTTCCCCTCCACGGGTTGGCTCAGGAGTGGCTTGGTGCTTAGGTAAACTTTGAGCTCTCTGAAAGCAGTGCAGCACTCTTCAGTCCACTCCAACTTCTTCTTGGGGTCTTTGGTCCCCCTGCGGATCTTGAAAAGGGGAGGCTTCTCACGGCCGACTTGGAGAGGAAGCGTCCTAAGGTGGCTATCTTACCATTGAGCTTCTAGATATCCTTCATGGTCTGCAGCTCTGGGAGTCGCTTGATGGCCTCTATCTTCTCGGGGTTGATCTCAATACCCCGTTGTGTGATCATGAATCCCAGAAACTTTCCCGACTGTACTCCAAAGGCGCATTTTGTCAGGTTAAGCTTTATGTGGTAATGCCGGAGGGTGGAAAAGGTCTCCTCGAGGTCAGCAATGTGGGCAGACGCTAACCTCAACTTCACCAAAATATCGTCCACGTAGGCTTCCACATTGTGACCAAGCTGAGGTTTGAAGATCTTGTTGACCAGCCTCTGATAGGTCACTCTGACATTTTTGAGACCAAAGGGCATGACCTTGTAGCAAAAGGTACCTTGATCGGTGATGAAGGACGTCTTCTCCTGGTCATACTTAGCAATGCGGATTTGATTGTAGCCCGAGAATACGTCCAAGAAGCTCAGCAATTCATGGCCCACACTCTCATCCACTAGTTGATCGATGCGGGAAAGAGGATAGTTGTCCTTGGGGCAAGCCTTGTTGAGGTCAGTAAAGTCGATGCACGTCCTCCACGTGCCATTAGACTTCTTCACCAGAATGACGTTGGACAACCACTCGGGATATTGAACTTCCTGAATAAAGCCAGCCTTCAAGAGTAGCTCGACTTCTTCTGCTGCCCCCTTCTGTCGCTCCAGTCCCAAGTGCCTCTTCTTTTGCGGGACCGGCTTGTTGTGTCAGTCGACAGAGAGCTTGTGGCAGATGATGTCAGGCGAGATGCCTGGCATGTCCTCTGGGCCCCAAGCAAACACGTCAAGATTAGTCAAAAGAAATGAAAAGAGCGCACCTCTCAATGGCTCAGAAAGGCTGGATCCAATCTTGAGCGTCTTCTTCCCTTCACGGTCGACCAGGACCTCGTGAAGGTCTTCCACAGGGGTCATTCACTCTCGCTCCATCTTCTTCATGAGCTAGAGGGCTATTTTTTCGATGGGCATGGCGGTCGCGACTCCTTTCCCCTTGGTGGAGAGTGCGTAGCAAGCTTTGTCCTCCTTCTGGTCACTCCTGACCATCCCGACTCCTCTCGGGGTGGGAAACTTGATCATCTGGTAGTAGGTGGATGGAATAGCCCACAGACGATGAAGGGAGGTTAGACCGAGGATCACATTGTGGGCCGACTTGATGTCCATCACCACAAACTGGACATCGACAGTTGACTGGCAGGGAGGTCGTCCCACAGTCAAAGGGAGGGTGATCAGCCCCTCCGGCAACTGAGAGTGCCCTATGAATCTGATCAAGGGACCCATGGAGGGCTGCAGGTTCGACCTGTCAATCTTCATGCGATTGAATGCATCTAAGAATAGGATGTCGACAGAGCTCTCAGTATCGACCATAATCCTCTTGACTTCGAAGCTGTCAATGTCGGCCTTGATGACAATGGGGTCGTCATGAGTCGTCTCGACGCCAGCTAGGTCAGCCTCGCTGAAGGAAATAGACATCTCGACATTTGGCTTCTTGTCACAACTGCTCACTTGTAGGGTGTGCTTGGCATACCTCTTCTGAGCGTTGTTTGACTCCCCTCCTAGAGTGGGACTGCTGCTAATAGTGTTGATGACCCCTCAACTCTCTTGCCCCACTTCTCTATGTTCTGGGTCGGGTCAAGGTCGAGGGGAGTGAGACTAAGGTTTCCGGTCGTCTCTCCTGGGGTGTTGGTCTCTGCGGACCAATTCTTTAAAAAAAACCCCGTTGAATGAGGTCCTCGATGTCTCCTTGGAGGACACGGCAGTCTGAGGTGTCATGGCTGTGATCCCTATGATACCGGCAGTACTGTCAGGGATTCCTCTTGCTCGGGTTGGTCCTCATCGGCGGTGGCGGCCTGGTGAGGAGTGTGTCTTTTTAGGCCTTGTCAAGGGCCCCTGAGAGGGAAGTGTTGAGGACTGTGAAGACTAGGGGCTGGCTTCTGCTCTTCTGTCCTCCTCCTGCCGAACCACCCATTGCAGTTTTTCCTAGGAGGTCCCTTGGAGCATTCATGTTTTCTTCCCGCCGAGACGAGACTTGAGTCGGCTTGGCCGGTGTGGCAGCAGGAGCTAGAGGGGGTTGCATGTGAAGTCGGTCGTGGAGCTTGATGATTAGTTAGGGAGGCCAGGGTAGTCAGCTTGTTGGACCCTGCCTCTGCAACCTTATAAGCTTCAGCTTCCTCCATGTTCATGTAAACATGAGCTTTTGACATCAGCTGCTCATAACTTCTGACTGGCTTTTTATTGAGGGATTTGGATAGATCCCCCAGTTGTAGCCCGGCCATCAAAGCCGCCATAGCGACTTCATTCCTCTAGTCGTCCACCTCTAGTCTTTTTGCTTGGAATCTTTTGATGTAGGCACGAAGACTCTCGCCCAGCTCCTGCTTGGTCTGGATAAGCACACTAGACAGTAGCTTGGGCTTGGCATTAGCCAAGAAATGGTGGATGAACTTTCTGCTGAGCTTCTCAAAGCTCCCAATGGACTTCTTCTCTAGGGAGTTCCACCAAAGCTTGGCGCTTCCTGTCAAGGTGACTAGGAAACAACGACAGATGGTTGCTTCCGGCTCCTACATCATGATCATGGTGTTGTGGTAGTCCTGGATGTGCTCCGCCGGGTCTTTGTCGCCACCATAATTCTCCATGGTCGACATTTTAAAGTTCTCTGTTGGTGCCATCATGATGGCATAAGTGAAAGAAGTATTCCCTCCAATAGCGTCAGCGATTGGTTGGTACACCTGGTTGTAGCCGCCTGGAGGGTTAGGAGTCATCTTGACCGGGGTGGCCGGCGTGACGTGGCACCTCGAGGCCATACCCGCTAGTTCCTCAGGGGCTCGGCCTGAAGCTAGGCTTTCGTTGGTTACATCGTCGAAGATGAGAGCACGACATCCAAGAGTAGCACACTAGGTTGGCTGTATTTGCAGCTGGTTGTATAGCGTGTCTGTAGTCCCTCGATCTATTGGGTTGAAGAGTCTCTAGGAGCGGGACCTGCTGCATGGTCCCAGCCCGGCCTCCACGGGTAGTAGAGTGGTGACTAGCTAAGGGTTGGCCCTCAGCAGAGGTGTTTGGTTGGGCTACTGCCGCGGGGAAGCGGCTAAAAAGCTCGTCAGCGAAGGCTTTGAGCTAGGCTTCCATGGTCCGGGTGATCTTCTCAGTGGATT
>JBAKGM010000002.1:13831631-13854933 GCA_037177215.1 Asparagus racemosus | reverse complement strand
CGGACGAAACAAGTCCCCGTCACAGGCCAAGATACCCACGCAAGCGAGGATCCGATAAATGGATCCCGCGTTTGTTCTATAAGCGTAAAGTTGTAATCTTTCTTTTTTCAATTTTCGTTGTAAGCCTTATAAAAAGGCGTTTTTTATTTGAATTTGCTTGTAATCCCATAAAGGTGTAACAAATTTTAAATCAATGACAATCGAAGCAACTTTCGCGGCGAACAACTTTGTTTTCCTCTTTAATCACTTATTAGTGGTTATGACCATAATAGTTATATTAACCATTTTTTCTTTCATAGTGGACATCCATTACGGAGGTGGATTTTCTAAAACCTCATTAAACAACACGTGAGAATCTAATTTTTGCTCTAAAATATACATGAACATATGCTAATTGTCAACAAAACTATTTTTAGATTTAATTTGGAAAATGGTCAATTAATTATTTTATTAGGAAACTGATTATCAACCATGTTAGGTTCATCGTGAATAATGGAGGTAACACCATTCTACGGCTGCCCCATAGAATCATAATTTGCTTCAGAATGGAAAAGATTTTAAAAATAATTATACTAGTCCAAAAGGGTTTTCTCCCTGGACACCAACTCATCAAGGATTCAATGGATCCTACGCATTGGAAAGTTTTTCATTAGCCCAACTGCACCCTTAAACATATTTCAAAAGTAAATTTTATCTTCCCATGTCAGAGGAAAAATTAATTGACACAAACAAGGGCCTTGTAATAATTTTCCCCTTTCCTCAAATTCCCGCGAAAACCCGCGAACCCCCTCCTTCCTTCCTTGTCTTCCCTTCTCTCCTCTCCTTCCTTCCTTGCTCCCCCTCTAAATTTTCTCAAAGCAAAGCATCCTCCTTCTCTTAATAACCCCATCTCTTTATATAACCATACTGAGAAAAGTATCCTCCTTCTCTTAATAAACCCATCTCTTTATATAACCATACTAAACTAAATACCTCATACACAAACACTCCAAAATCAAAAATGTCTTCTGAACAAAACCAAACAACCACAATCCCCCTCGAAAACTTCAAGTACTCGAAACGGTGGGTGTTAAAATCCATCCTTAGTCGCGACGACAAAGGGCTGGGCTTGGTTGGGCAGAGAGTGGTTGTGGGTGGATGGGTGAAATCAAAGAGAGAGAAGAAGATGAAGAAAGGTCAAAGGAGCAAAGTGGGTTCTTTTGAAGTGGAGGATGAAACGGGGAGCAAAGTGAGTTGTGGCGAGGCTGTTTTGGCGAGGATTTGGATGCTTCGGTACTTTAGGAGATTGATTTTGGGTAGAGATGGAGAGATTGAGAGGAAGGAGGAAGACCATTGGCCTTGTGTTGCTTTGTTGAGGATTAATGATGGGTCGTGTGTCGACAGCCTTCAGGTTTTCTGAGTTTGATTTCTTGATGCTTGTGGATTTTTTTGTTTTTTTGTTTTTTTTGTTTTTTTTTTTTTTTTTTTGGGAAGATATGGTCCGAGTCTTGCAATGGGTGAGCAAGGAAAATATGTCTAGGCATACACAAGAAAACTTTCTTTTTTCTTTTTTTTTATTTTTTATTTTATTACTTCCTAATAGGGTGTCTACATTTTCCATATAGCATTACCCTCTTCTATTGTTGTTTTTTCTTTTCTTTTTCTTTTTTTTTTTTCTTTTCCTTTTCAAATCATCATACGCCTCACTTCACTTTCTGGTGTAATTTAAATATCATGCTCAGAATGATCTAGGAGCGACAGGTATATTGTTGCTTAATGTATTCTTAGAAAAATTATAAATGTAATAAACTATAACATGGGTCGATTAAGATACATATTAAACTGACAATGCATAATTTCATATGCAAAGTTTCTGAATTGAGTTTGTTTTCCATTTTTTTCAGGTGGTAATAGACTCATCTATGTCCCTCCTTAGCCAGGTGATGTCAACTGGGACTTCAATTTTGGTGGAAGGTGTTTTGGAGCAACCACTTACTCAAGGAAAGCACAAAATTGAGCTCAAGGTAGAAAAAATTATACACGTTGGAGTTGTCGATCTCAAAAATTACCCGCTTGCAAAGACTAGGATAAGTTTGGAGTCTCTCAAAGCTTATTCTCACCTTCAACCAATAACAACTACCGTAAGTTGATCTTCTTACTGTTTTTATTATTGACTAAATTTGTGTATCGACATGTAAAAATATATATTTGAAAGTTGAAGAATTTTGCAGGTAGCGTCTATACCTCGCATCAGAAACACTCTAACTTATGCAACTCACACATTCTTCCTTAACAACGGGTTCATTTACGTGCACATGCCCATTATCACAACTACTGATATTGGAGATTCAAGCAATATGTTTCAGGTAACAACTCTTCTGAACAAATCAGAAGATGCAACAAACTTAAATCCCAAAAATGATCGAGAAAACGTAAGCCTTGAAGTAATCAAGTCTTCAATCAAGGAGAAAAGCAATAAAATCGAAGAACTAAAGAGAAGTGAGAGCAATAGAGAAGCTCTTCTTGCAGCACTTTTTGATCTTCAGAAGGCATATGAGTTGGTCGTACAAATTGAAGGAAAACAGAATGAGAGTAAAATTAATGAAATAGAACTGGATTATGTTAAAGATTTCTTTTCGAGTCCAGCATATCTCACGGTGTCTGCTGGGCTTTACCTTGAGAGTTACGTGTGCGCTCTGAGCTGTGTTTATACTTTTGGACCAATATTTAGAGCAGAGAAATCTCAATCAATGAAGCAATTGGCAGAGATGTGGATGGTTGAGGTTGAACTGAGTTTTGCAAAGCTAGAGGTTAGTTGTATGTTTTGCCAATAATTATGATTACAAAAGGCTAACTCATTCTTCTCATTAACTTTATCTTGTTTGATATCCTTTCCTTAGTGAATATATTTCATTTTGTAATGATGTTTCCAGGATGCAATGAATTGTGCAGAGGATTTTCTGAAATTCATCATTCATGCAGTTTTGAATGACTGTTCTGATGATATGAAATTCATAGCGAAACGAATAGATAAGAACTGTATCAATCATATTCAATCAATAGGATCAAACCCTTTTGCAAGAATTACCTATACAGAAGCTGTGGAGCTCCTGAACAAGGTAACTGCAAATTTCATTTCGTTGATAACTGTTGATAATTCTGATACCCCAAGTTATCTGAAATAATAAAAATGTTATTTTGGATTTATAGGCCACAGAAAGAACATTCCAACAAAATATTGAATGGGGTATCAATTTATCAGAGGAACATGAAAGGTATCACTCTATATCAATGCCTTTATTTCCTTAATTTGGCTTTACTTAACCCTGCAATTTTGTACCCGACAGTTATTTGGCTGATGAGCTCTACAAACAACCAGTTTTTATATACGATTACCCAAAAGAAGTCAAGCCATTTTATGTGCATGTGAAAGAGGATGGCAAAACTTGTTCTGCTTTTGACATTATTGCACCTGGAGTAAGAAAGCAAACCTGTTATGCATGTCATTCCTACAAGCACTTTTTGTTTTTCCTTCTTTGTTGTCAATCACTTATGAATATTACACTTACTTTTTTTCATTTACAGGTCGGAGTATTGGTAAGGGGAAGCCAAAAGGAGGAGAACATCGATAAGATCAGCACCAGGTCATATTGATATCGCAATTTTGAAATTGTGTTCAACCAAAATTATTTATCTTGCTAAGAAGATATTTGAGAACTGCTTATAATAACATATTTAGAGTTGCGAAAATGTTTGCAGGGTGGAGGAGCTAGGTTTACCGCGAGAACAATATGACTGGTATTTGGACATAAGAAGACATGGCACAGTCAAGCACTCAGGTTTCAGCGTCGGATTTGAGAATGTTGTTATGTTTGTAACGGGGCTTGATGACATTAAAGATACGATTCCATTCCCTCAATCCTATGGTTCTGCAAATATCTGACTTGTGTCTGATATGATCCTTGTATAGAAGAAGCTTTGGAAATTTGCAACTGGAGGAAATATCATGTGCGAATATGTAGTTTGCTAAGTATTGTATACTTATATTTGTTGAAAGAGAAATAATCATGCACAGGTATTTCATGAATATTTACTTTGGATTGTGTATATTCTGAAGTAATTTGGAAAATTTTCAGGAAATAATCTACGCAAGTTCAGACATCCCCATTAGCATGAATTCAAATATGGCTATTTGGTATAATTAGGCTCGAAAATATGATAAAGTGGAAGAAGCTTGCACTTCCAAAAAGCAACAATAAGAAGAGACTCAAGTTCCTGGATGCTAACAATGGATTTTGGAAGACTTGTTTCATAATATCAAGATTTGATGACTCATTCCAGAATACATGAGATTTGTGGAACCAATATCTCGAAGACCCTTAATTATCTGTTAATTTTGAATAGGATTGGTTATTGCTTGGATGATTGATTTATGAAAAAGGTTGCCTTAGCTATATACTCCCCAAATCTAATCCGATCTGTAGATTTTCCATATCTAGCTACTTGCTAACTTGCCCATGCATTCATTAGGGTTGATTTGTTAGTATTTCGAGCATCTTTGTGATACCTAAAATTGGTATAATCCCAGAGAGGTTGTGTGGAAATATAGATGGGTTTATATAGGTAGTAAAGGTAGTCAATTTGGCAGTGGATTGAAGCAAACAAAGTGTTACCTCACAAGAAGATGCCTCCTATTTAGGGAGGTGTGATTGTAATACCCCATAACGCTAGAGTCCAACAATGGTGGTGTGAGAATATAGATGGCTTTGTATATTTAGTCGAGTGAGTTGAGCAACAACAACAACTAGCATTTTTGGCTGTGGATTGGGCCAAACAACAAGTTGCATTCCCTACATCACAAGGCTTATATCAGCCCAACGGGCTTCCAAGCCCATAAAATGAAAATATTCACAAATTCTTAGTTAAATATGTGTGTGTGTGTGTGTGTGGGGGGGTTGAGGCTAGGGTAATGAAGAAAGGAAAGAAATGAAGAGACCAAGTAGGTATTTTGTCTATTTATTTGTCATCTGTGAAAAAACTAACGACGCGGTATTGGGAGAGGTACTTTAATCTAGTGACAAGGAACATGAGGGAAAATTAGCAAATAGTTAGTTTTGAGGAGTAAATCTGCAAGTATATGTAGGGAGTATATACATAAAAAGCCTTATGAATATAGTAGAATTTGAAGAGAAATTTGGAGTTGGAACAATGTAACTCAAAATTAGCAAATAGTTAGTTTTGAGGAGTAAATGTGCAAATAAGGTACATGTAGGGGGAATATACATAAAAAGCCTTATGAATGTGGTAGAATTTATAGAGAAATTCGGTGTTGGAACAATAAAACGCTTTAGTGTTACTAAAAGTTGATTATGGGATTTTCTTCAGCAACTTTTACTCTAAAATGGAAAGATCGGTCTTGGGACTCAACAGCGAGATTCGCGGATAAGCCCGAACAGTAGCGACGGGGCTTAGGGTAGATATAGACTATGTAGGGGTCCATTCACCTCCTTTGGCAGCCGATCCCCTGTATAAGATCAGAGAGCTACAAAATAAGCACGTTAGAGGACTGGAGTTGGCTTCTTCGGTGATTCCTCTGACAATCAAGTCAGTATAAACCTTGAGTGGAAAATCAATGAACTGAATAAGTTCAGAATGCACAGATGATAAAGTTAGTTAGCGAGAAATAGCGTACATGTGGCCCTGAGGGGGCCCCGGAGGTGATTCCCCCGTTCAGTAGGTGATGAGCCCATGTATATACCCAGCTGAGGGGTAGAAGCGTAACTCTGGCCGAGTTTAGGCAGGCAGCTGAATCGACAAATAGTTTACAGGTGTCGGCTACAGATGAAATGAGTCATCGCTGAGCTTGACGTTATGGAGACTGAAGAGGCGTGGTGTTGACGAAGGGTGGTGAGTCATGGAGACTCGTGACATGAGAAACAATGATGATGGCCAGCTATTGGTGAGGAGTTCGAGGACAAACCGCCTCTCGATCCTGCTCTACAGGCGGGATGGCAAGTACCACCTTTTTTGTCAATCTCGCAAGTTGTTGGCCCGGCCTTGAGTGAAATGAGGGAGGTTAGCTCAGATGATGAGGTCAGGTGAGAGCTTGTCTCAAGTCGGCCCTACCTAGGAAGGGACGAGTGCCCATGCTACCTAAGTCGCCCTTGTCTGGGGTGAGCTGATCTGATAATTAATGCTAATATGGGACACGTGTCGATTTCAAGAGGAGGATTAACACTTAGGTTAATTATTGACACGACACCCTCCTCACCCTCTTTTATATCCAAACTCGCTACAAGAAAAAGGATTATATAAAGAGGTACTAGAAGTAGGTTAAGAGAAACAAATATGTATTTGCTCAAAAGGAGTCTTTACTTTTGCTTCAGCTATTTCATATCTACTTCTGCGCAAACAAACAGGCACATATTTCACCAAAGAAACCCTTAGCTTTGGGGTTTTACACATAACCTCCTGAATATTTTCTCCTTCATAACACCTTGAATTTTGGACTTTTCTCACTGGACCCTATATGTAATTTGCAAATAACTAAAATTTCCTTTTGAGAAAAAATTCTCAATTGAGAGGAGAATGTTCACTGACTATAAATGATAAATAATTAAGTTTAGAATTTTTTTCTTTGGAAAACATTTTAGTGATTTGCAAGTTCCAAATAGGGGGTTCGATGAGAAAAGTTTAAAGCTTGTGGGGGTTTGCGAGCCACCACAAGCTCAGGGGAGTTATGTGTGAAAACCCCTAAAGTTTAGGAGGATTTGTGATATTAACCGTTTTTTCTTTCATAGTGTGAGATCCATTACAGAGGTGGATTTTCTAAAACCTCATTAAACCACACGTGAGAATCTAAGTTTTGCTCTAAAATATACGTGAATATATGTTAATTGTCAACAAAACCATTTTTAGATTTAATTTGGAAAATTATTGATTAATTATTTTATTTAAAAAACTGACTAGCAACCATCTTAGGTTCATCGTGAATAATATAGGTAACACTATTCTATGGTTTGTCCACATAGAATCCCCATGGAATCTTAATTTGCTTCAGAACGGAAAAGATTTTAAAAATAATTATACTAGTCCAAAAGGGTTTTCTCCCTGGACGCCAACTCATCAAGGATTCAATGGATCCTACTAGTTGGAAAGTTTTTCATTAGCCCAACTGCACCCTTAAAAATATTTCAAAGGTAAATTTTATCTTCCCATGTCATAGGAAAAAATAATGGACACAAACAAGGGCCTTGTAATAATTTTCCCCTTTCCTCAAATTCCCGCGAAAACCCGCGAACACCCTCCTTCCTTCCTTGTCTTCCCTTCTCTCCTCACCTTTAGGCAATCAAAAACCCTCATCACAAAAACAAAGCATCCTTAGCTTCCCCTCTAAACTTTCTCAAAGCAAAGCATCCTCCTTCTCTTAATAACCCCATCTCTTTATATAACCATACTAAACTCAATATCTCATACACAAACTCCATTATCAAAAATGTCTTCTGACCAAAACCAAACAACCGCAATCCCCATCGAAAACTTCAAGTACTCAAAACGGGTGGTGTTAAAATCCATCCTTAGTCACGGCGACAAAGGGCTGGGCTTGGTCGGGCAGAGAGTGGTTGTGGGTGGATGGGTGAAATCAAAGAGAGAGAAGAAGATGAAGAAAGATCAAGGGAGCAAAGTGGGTTCTTTTGAAGTGGAGAATGAAACGGGGAGCAATGTGAGTTGTTGCGAGCCTATTTTGGCGAGGATTTGGATGCTTCGATGGGTTGGGAGATTGATTTTGGGTAGAGATGGAGAGATTGAGAGGAAGGAGGAAGATCATCGGCCTTGTGTTGTTTTGTTGAGGATTAATGATGGGTCCTGCGTCGACAACCTTCAGGTTTTTGGAGTTTGATTTCTTGATGCTTGTGGATTTTTTTTTTCCTTTATTTTTTAAATTTTTGGGAAGATATGCCCCGAGTCTTGAAATGGGTGAGCAAGCTAAATATGTCTAGGCATACACAAGAAAACTTTCTTCTTTCTTGTTTTTTTTTTATTTTTTTTAAATTTATTTTTTTAACTTTTTAACAGGGTGTCTATATTTTCCATATAGCATTTCCCTCTTCTATTCTTCTTTTTTCTTTTCTTTTTTTTTTTTTTTTCCTTTTCCTTTTCAAATCATCATATGTCTCACTTCACTTTCTGATGTAATTTAAATATCGTGCTCAGAATCATCTAGGAGAAACAGATAATTTTTAAAGTACTTCAGGATGTATATTGGTTGACTTGAGCAAAAGGAGACATTTACTTCTTTTGGAATATATACTTGTACATACTTGTACGACAGGACACTTTGATGTTTATAAATACTCTCATTGAATCATAACACGTATTTTGTTGCTTAATGCATTCTGAGAAAAATTATAAATGTAATAAACTATAACAGGGGACGATTAAGATACATATTAAACTGACAATGCTTAATTTCATACACAAAGTTTCTGAATTGAGTTTGTTTCCCTTTTTTTTCAGGTCGTAATAGACTCATCTATGTCCCTCCTTAGCCAGGTGATGTCAACTGGGACTTCAATTTTGGTAGAAGGTGTTTTGGAGCAACCACTTATTCAAGGGAAGCACAAACTTGAGCTCAAGGTAGAAAAAATTATACATGTTGGAGTTGTCGATCTCCAAAAATACCCGCTTGCAAAGAGAAGGATAAGTTTGGAGTCTCTCAAAGCTTATTCTCACCTTCGACCAAGAATAACTACCGTAAGTTGATCTGCTTACTGTTTTTATTATTGACTAAATTTGTGTATCTATACGTAAAAATATATATCTGAAAGTTGAAGATTTTTGCAGGTAGCGTCTATAACTCGCATCAGAAACACTCTAACTTATGCAACTCACACATTCTTCCATAACAATGGGTTCATTTACGTGCACATGCCCGTTATCACAACTACTGATATTGGAGCTTCGAGCAATATGTTTCAGGTAACAACTCTTCCGAATAAATCAGAAGATGCAACAAACTTAAATCCCACAAATGATCGAGAAAATGTAAGCCTTGAAGTAATCAAGTCTTCAATCAAGGAGAAAAGCAATAAAATCGAAGAACTAAAGAGAAGTGAGAGCAATAGAGAAGCTCTTCTTGCAGCACTTTTTGATCTTCAGAAGGCATATGAGTTGGTCGTACAAATTGAAGGAAAACAGAATGAGAGTAAAATTAATGAAATAGAACTGGATTATGTTAAAGATTTCTTTTCGAGTCCAGCATATCTCACGGTGTCTGCTGGGCTTTACCTTGAGAGTTACGTGTGCGCTCTGAGCTGTGTTTATACTTTTGGACCAATATTTAGAGCAGAGAAATCTCAATCAATGAAGCAATTGGCAGAGATGTGGATGGTTGAGGTTGAACTGAGTTTTGCAAAGCTAGAGGTTAGTTGTATGTTTTGCCAATAATTATGATTACAAAAGGCTAACTCATTCTTCTCATTAACTTTATCTTGTTTGATATCCTTTCCTTAGTGAATATATTTCATTTTGTAATGATGTTTCCAGGATGCAATGAATTGTGCAGAGGATTTTCTGAAATTCATCATTCATGCAGTTTTGAATGACTGTTCTGATGATATGAAATTCATAGCGAAACGAATAGATAAGAACTGTATCAATCATATTCAATCAATAGGATCAAACCCTTTTGCAAGAATTACCTATACAGAAGCTGTGGAGCTCCTGAACAAGGTAACTGCAAATTTCATTTCGTTGATAACTGTTGATAATTCTGATACCCCAAGTTATCTGAAATAATAAAAATGTTATTTTGGATTTATAGGCCACAGAAAGAACATTCCAACAAAATATTGAATGGGGTATCAATTTATCAGAGGAACATGAAAGGTATCACTCTATATCAATGCCTTTATTTCCTTAATTTGGCTTTACTTAACCCTGCAATTTTGTACCCGACAGTTATTTGGCTGATGAGCTCTACAAACAACCAGTTTTTATATACGATTACCCAAAAGAAGTCAAGCCATTTTATGTGCATGTGAAAGAGGATGGCAAAACTTGTTCTGCTTTTGACATTATTGCACCTGGAGTAAGAAAGCAAACCTGTTATGCATGTCATTCCTACAAGCACTTTTTGTTTTTCCTTCTTTGTTGTCAATCACTTATGAATATTACACTTACTTTTTTTCATTTACAGGTCGGAGTATTGGTAAGGGGAAGCCAAAAGGAGGAGAACATCGATAAGATCAGCACCAGGTCATATTGATATCGCAATTTTGAAATTGTGTTCAACCAAAATTATTTATCTTGCTAAGAAGATATTTGAGAACTGCTTATAATAACATATTTAGAGTTGCGAAAATGTTTGCAGGGTGGAGGAGCTAGGTTTACCGCGAGAACAATATGACTGGTATTTGGACATAAGAAGACATGGCACAGTCAAGCACTCAGGTTTCAGCGTCGGATTTGAGAATGTTGTTATGTTTGTAACGGGGCTTGATGACATTAAAGATACGATTCCATTCCCTCAATCCTATGGTTCTGCAAATATCTGACTTGTGTCTGATATGATCCTTGTATAGAAGAAGCTTTGGAAATTTGCAACTGGAGGAAATATCATGTGCGAATATGTAGTTTGCTAAGTATTGTATACTTATATTTGTTGAAAGAGAAATAATCATGCACAGGTATTTCATGAATATTTACTTTGGATTGTGTATATTCTGAAGTAATTTGGAAAATTTTCAGGAAATAATCTACGCAAGTTCAGACATCCCCATTAGCATGAATTCAAATATGGCTATTTGGTATAATTAGGCTCGAAAATATGATAAAGTGGAAGAAGCTTGCACTTCCAAAAAGCAACAATAAGAAGAGACTCAAGTTCCTGGATGCTAACAATGGATTTTGGAAGACTTGTTTCATAATATCAAGATTTGATGACTCATTCCAGAATACATGAGATTTGTGGAACCAATATCTCGAAGACCCTTAATTATCTGTTAATTTTGAATAGGATTGGTTATTGCTTGGATGATTGATTTATGAAAAAGGTTGCCTTAGCTATATACTCCCCAAATCTAATCCTATCTGTAGATTTTCCATATCTAGCTACTTGCTAACTTGCCCATGCATTCATTAGGGTTGATTTGTTCGTATTTCGAGCATCTTTGTGATACCTAAAATTGGTATAATCCCAGAGAGTTTGTGTGGAAATATAGATGGGTTTATATAGGTAGTAAAGGTAGTCAAATAACAACAATAGTTAGCATTTTGGCGGTGGATTGAAGCAAACAAAGTGTTGCACTAAGTGTTACCTCACAGGAAGATGCAACCTATTTAGGGAGGTGCGATTGTAATACCCCATAACAATATAATCCTACATTGGTGGTGTGAGAATATAGATGGCTTTATATATTTAGTCAAGTGAGTTGAACAACAACTACATCGAGCATTTTTGGCTGCACGTCACGCTCCCTAAATCTCAGGGCTTATATCAGCCCATATTCCCAAATTTAGTTAAATGATGGGGTGGGGGGGAAGTGATGAAGAAAGGTAAGAGATGAAGAGACCAAGTAGGTATTTTATCAATTTACTTGTCATCTGTTAAAAAAACTAACTACTCGGTAATGAGAGAGGTACGTTAATCTAGTGACAAGGTACATGAGGGAATATTGGCAAATATTTAGTTTTGAGGAGTAAATCTGCAAGTGTACATAGGGAGTATCTGCATAAAAAGCCTTATGAATATAGTAGAATTTGCAGAGAAATTTGGAGTTGGAGCAATATAACGCAAACTTAGTAAAGTTGGTTTTGACGAGTAAATCAGCAAATAAGGTACATGTCCGGAGAATATACATAAAAAGCCTTATGAATGTGGTAGAATTTGTAGAGAAATTCGGTGTTGGAACACTAAAACGCTTTAGTGTTACTAAAAGTTGATTATGGGATTTTCTTCAACTTTTACTCTAAAATGTAAAGATTTGTCTAGTAAAAAGTTAAGATTGTAGGATTTGTCGTACATCAACTGTTGCAAGTGTCTAACCAAAAAGCTTACATATTTTCACTCTGTAATAATACATCAGATAAAACAGTATTCAATGAGGAAAAAGAGAATAATATTACAAATAAACACATGCTGTTATCTTCACGCCTGGAGTATGAGTGAGATGACGTTACCCGAAACAGTAAACCTCAGCGTCCTTCATTTCGGAGCCCTGTTAATGGATTAAGATTAGCAAACGCATCATCAGCATACCACCCAATAAAATTTATGCCTTAGACAAAAATTTGAGGCCAAATGAGAAATTTATCAAGTTTTGAACAAGGAGGCCAAGGGAAAAGCAACAAACCAAGCTACAGATTCAAATACTTGCAATGTTTTAAAAAGCCTCTGCCTAGCCCGCATAGGCGTATACCTAAGCCTAAGTCGTACCTTGGCCGTATATCTAGCGCCTAGCACCTAGGCAGTATCTAGGCTGCTCAACTCAGCTTTTGAAGTGCCTAGGGGAGCATGGTCTGCCTACATGGACTACACCCTTTAGGTATAGATCGTGATTTCCTCCATTGCAACCTCATGTACTCCATCCTCCTCCAAACTCTAACTATGAGCACCTCCTCTATCTCTCCCAACCTTCAGCAAAACCTCCTCCACCACCGCTTAAGAAATCTATCTAGATGTCAGTCCAACGCCTATTCCTTCTATAACACTGGCATTTACTATCAGTAATTGTAATTGAAAACTAAAAAAATAGGAAAACGCCTAGTCCCCGCCTAGGCTTCCGCCTAGCCCACCTAGTGCTTTATGTAACCTTGAATACTAATACTTATTATCCACACCTGTTTCATAAAATGAAAGAAACATAAAAGAATGCAGCAGCTACAGAAGAGCATAAAAATAATTGACTTACACTTGCTCCAGGTGAACTATACTGAAGGGACTGAAATTTCCATACTCGCATAGCATAAGTATTATATTTTGAGTCTTGACAGAACTCATTTTCCAGTAAAGGAAATGAATTTGATGGTATGATATCAAAATTTTCTTCTATGCTAAGTAATATATTTCTACTATGATCCCTTTTGCACTTTGTATTTCGCATTTCTTTATTGATAATGAAAATTGGCATTCCAAGATGCTGCAGAACATTATGAACAACAAAAGTTTAAAATATTCAATAATACATAACAGAGTCAATAAATGTACTGGAATTAAAATTTTATAACTCTAGCTTAAAAAAAAACCAGTAAATAGTTGGCTACTTACCAGGAAAGGAACAACACAATCCTCGGAGAACTATTTGTGCTTAGATGCCACTGTTCTTGTAACTGTGGAAACTCCATCAACAAATTTCGTCCGAAACAAGACATTGGCATTGTTGAACATTCCTTCTTTCAGAGAAACCACAATGAACTGCATATTATAAAGATTCTATGACTTAAGACTTGATGAATTTTCAAAATGCTAACTCACCTATTGTTAGAGTAGGAAGTAGATATATGATCTAACAAGATATTAAAACCAGAGCAATGTCGAGATCAAAGAAGATAGGAAAAAAAGACCATATTATTAACAATATATACTTTCTAAATGCAAATCAAACACATTCCAGGACAGTCCGAGCCATCTAAACAAGGACATAAATGCTGACTTACTGAAAAGCGCCATACATTTTTTTTAGCAAAAGTATAACTTTTCCATGATTTCTACAAAAAAGGAAGAATTTATAAAGATTCATTCTCAAAGATCAAAATGATTTTCACTTTAAAACTTGAGGGAAAATATTTAACATCCATATCAGATGATTCACAGTAGAGAGACAATGACTATTTACTCGACTCCAAATAAAATGTAGATGACAAAATTCAAATAGGTGTAATCCCAGCAAGCAAATAGGACTGAAGTTAACCTGAGAATGTGGAAAATGAGCTTTGATCATTCTTCCAATATTTTGTGTATGGCTGAGATCAAGGGCAGCATCAACCTGTGACAGAAAATAACATGAAAACTTCAATAGCAGTTTCACTTTTACAAATCCAAATTAATAAAAGGACTTAGTTGTTATACATATGAACGGTGACATCGTCTGACTTCTTATGAGCAACTATGAGAAACAGATTAGAGTTCCAAGAACTAACTAACTTCTCTAAATCAGGTAATGAATCATAAAGATCATGTAGCTGATTCCCGTAACAAAGAGAATATACGAAAGTACCTCATCGAGTATATAAAGTGGTGCGGGTTTAAAGAGAAGCAGTGCGAGAATCAGGGACAATGCGAGAAGAGATCGTTGTCCTCCACTAAGTTCAGATAGTGACTGCTTCCAAACAGTTCCAAATGCAACACGAACCTCAAGTCCATCTAAAAAGCTGCACCCTTCAGGTGGTTCAAGCTTAGCCATTGTACCCGGTAAAAGGGTACCAAAGATAGATCCAAAGTCCCTGAAATTATTCAAGTCAGATGAGATATAAGATGTATTTCCTGAAACTGCAAAGCATATGCTGTCAACGAAAACTAGATGCAACATTACAGGCTTACAGCATCAAAGAACTAGTATTAAGTGCGGAAAAAAGTATTAGCTTTTATAGTTGGCGCCTTTCCACTCACTTGTTCACTTTGACCCACGTCACTTTCAGAGTCTCCTTCTTCTTTTCATCTAACTCTTCAATCACCTTTTTTATTTTTGACTTGTCATTCTGAGTGATAGAATACAATTAAGAGAAACAGTTGACAAGATGATCCTACTTAGAAGAAAAAAAGTATACTTAAACAGGTTAAAGAAACATGCCTCAATGATGTTCTTTTTGGAAATCAAATCGTTGTATTCTTCTTCTGCTTTTTCGAACATGGCCATGGCTTTTTTGTTGACTCTCTTCTCAAGTCTACAAGCACCAAAAGTCAACAGTTAATAAATAAAAAGCAAAGACACTACCAATCAAACTTCACAGTATTCGAACTCATCACGTCATGAATCATGGAAAGACAAACCATAACTAAAAGGTTATTGGCAGTGAAGTAACACACCCTGACTGTTCGGCTTGAAGCTTTTCCAGTTCTTGCCTCGACTTATAAGGGTCACAGGATGAAAAATCATAATCTGTTCCATTTTTCCCAAATAGCTGTTTCTCACTAGCAATCCACCCATGTTTATCCAGTAATTTATCAACTCTAAGGGAACAATCTTTTTGTTCCATCTCCATGCGCTTTACCTAGAAGGTTCAAAATTATATGAATACCCAACAATGCCATTATTCTTTGATTAAGAGGAAAAAAAATAGCTAGTGTACCTCATTTTCCATCTTCTTCCGTTCTAGGGTTGCATCACTGAGTTTCTGTTGAAGCTTCTTCTGCTCTTTAACAATGCAGTTAATCTGTGAATCACACTCTTTCATCTTTGAACGACCAAGGTTCAACTCAGATTCTGCTCGGTCAGATTCTAGCTTTATGGACTCAACCTGTAAAAGAGAAAGTAAATAAAAATATTTAGGACGATTAATGGTGAAAGAATCATCGTTGACTAGTGAAGGGAGAGATTATTGCTTCATAGAAAAGTTTCATACTTTGCTTTTCTGTTTGTCCAGTGCTTCAGTGAGAACATTAATCTGAGCTTCTGAAGACACCAACTGATTTTCCAGTGAAGCAAGCTCTTGAATTACCGCATCTTTTTCCATGATGAGCCTCTCCCTTTCATTCTCATGGCCCTAGTATTGCGTATAAAAATCCGCTTAGATAAAGAGAACATGCTATTTCGAGGCACAAATTGAATGATATGTAATGGTGCCTATGTATAAATAAAGAAAAATTAAAAGGTCATACAGAACGATGTTAATAGATTATATTAAAGTCACGTGAAAACATCAAATAAAAGAACCTTCAGGGGTGAAGGACAATAGAAGGATATTACTAATCGCAAATAAATGCATATGATTATTTTGGCTTCACATATACTCAGGCCGAAATGAGAATTTCACCATCTTTGTTAACTGATGCATGACAAACCTCAATAAGACTGACTGTTTGAAAACATCAAATACAAGAAAATTCATGGGTGAAGGAAAATAGATGGATATGATTATTCGCAAATAGATGCATAAGATTATTACGGGATATGTTGTAGATAGAATGCAAACTTTTTCAAGGAAAACTGAAGGAGTAGAGACATATATAAGATCATAATCAAACAAACAAAAACCTTCAAACCAGATGACCCCGTCATGTCTGTTTTTTTCCTCTGTTGGGTGCACAGATTTATCCTAATTGGAAATGCATTCTATAGATAGTAATATTTTCTTATTTAATAAAAAGGGAAATCTTCCGCATAGGCCATTACCAATTTACGAGATTGAAGAAGAGTTGAAACCTGTTATAGACGTATATATTGATGGATAGAGGGTCAGTTAGCGACTGCTTGTCATTACTGTTTCTTTAACACATTGTGAGGGTGATGAATTTTCTGCAGAACTGAATCATGCTGGTAATTGTATAAACCTTAGCTGTTCTTCTAACTTGGTTCCACCGAAATTAATGGTTCATGTTACTCAAAGAATGCACTTTTACCTTCCAAAAAAAATAGGACATTCATACATTTTGAGGTTTCAAAAAATATTAAGCCTTCTCTTTTTCTTCATTTACCAACTCCCGGACCACTCTTCAAGCATGACTTTCATCTTCAACCTGACAAACTCAACGCTCGACTTTGCACATAAATCTCAAAATTTCAGCTGCTAGATAGTAACAGAACCCTAGACGCTTGACTGATCTAATGACCTAAAGAATTCATAATGCAAAGCATGTTGATGCTTATCAAGCTGTTCAGAAAGAAGATAAAATAGCTGTTAATGCACAAAAACAGCAGAAATGGAAAGGGAGTCTAAAATGTTTATATCCAGAGACTTAAGCTCACAAGCAAACCAAAAATGTTAGGACATATACTTGGCTAGTACTTACTGTAACTTTTTTTTTAAAGTAAGCTAATAATCTTTCAATTCTAAAAAGGAGGACTATATGGAGCCAAAGTACTTGAATACGTCAAGACTTACATTGTTTCTAATCTTGAGAGAGATGAAATACATGAACATCTAACAGCTATCCAGGTAGGAAATGAAGCAGAAGCGAAAAAGGATAGGCTACATGACGTAATGCTAACATACTTCTGAACAAGTTTGAGGCCTTTCAACTTGCAAAAGACAAACTAAAGAAGGAAACATCACCCAATAGGGTCTCGCTGAGTTGGTAAACTGACTATGAGTAGTACTCCAAGGTCTCAGGTTCGACTCTTCGGAGAAGCACCCACAAGAATTTAATTTCGTAGAATACCCGAGACCGTGCGTTGGGTGGTACCCTTTAGCCATGCCCGGGGGGTTTGATACCCATGGTTAGAAGGATTGTGGGAAGTTCACTCGTCAAACCCAAAAAAAAAAAAGGAAACATCTCCCATGTCTAAGTTCTTTGAATTTCATAAAAGTTCTATCCGTACTGGGACTTATAAATTTTTAGGAGTTAGAACTGCAAGCTTTATCTATGAACATATACCGTACTTTAATACTCTTCTATCAAATATTTTAGAGAAAGCAACCGATCTTTAAACCATGATAGGGTCTGCATCAGATGGATAACCTCGAAGCTATCACATGAATGCAGAAATAATGAGAACTTTCGAACACAATGAACACCTAACGTGCAGAGATAAACATGAACATATAAAGCTAACCTTATCCACCTATTTGTTTTACCGGTCCATGCATTCCTTTGGGTACTGTACCTAAGAAAGGTTGAGTTCCAGGTCAACAAAAAATTTTCAATACATTTTCATAACGGCCATGCAGTATATTTGTAGTTTCCTCATTATTTCCTACAACATATGGGAAAGGCAGCATATGCTCCCTATAAAGATTTGCTTTCACCCATTTCCATGTCATCATGTCTTCTTATTGATATCAAATAATTTTATAGCATTCTATACATAGATGGAATAACTCTAACGTCTCAAATACTGAAACTCATTACCCCATGCAATGTGAGCATTTATACCACACTACTACTACGCTTGTGATGCCTTAGTATAGTATCCGCAGCTAAAGGACACAGGTTTTACCAAAATGTGCAACCAAAAAAAGTAGTAAATGTCATAAACAACGATCAGTACCATGAATAAGTACAATAATTAAAAATACTCCATAAATTCTCACATATAGTAGCCTCAATTCAACAGCACAGCTAAGCCGTAAACAAGAAAGAAGAAATAAGTTCACAACCGGCAGGCATAAAGCTATTGGTCATGCACTAGTTTTATATAGCAGGCATGAATATTTCAATTTATGTTTTTATGTATATACCCCCAAATCTATCATAGTACAAACCTGAATGAAAAAATAGTAGTAAATGTCCTAAACCATGATCAGTACCACAAATAAGTACAAACAATTGAAATTACCCCATACTAAGATCTCACATAAAATAGCACCAGTGTAACACTGCACCATATTATTAGTATATGCAGGCAGCCATGACAAGGTATAAAGATGTAACAAGGTCACCACATGCAGAAATAAAACTATTAGTCATGCACTAGTTTAAATGACAGGTATGGATTTCCCTCCCTCTGTCTCACCCAGATCTGGATTCGAGAGATGGAGGAGATTCCGCCCGCCGAACAGCCGTGCCTCGGGGGGACGGATGGAGATGCTTAGTGAGAGAGATGGATTAAATCTAACTCAGTATATTGGGAGGCCTTCACTCAAAAAAAAAAAAAAACTAAAGTAGTTTAGTCATACTTTAAAAATTTTTAATTACCTTCATAGAATACGGAATAAGATATCCAATATATTACATAAGAAAAAATTAACAAGTAACATAAAGGTTTAACTGTCAGTTGGAGGATAATTGGCAAAAATGAAGACTTGAGGATGGATTTAAAAACATGATAGATTTGGGCGTATATATGTAAAAATCCTTCAAATTAATGTCACTTGCACCACAAAAAGGGAAAAGGTAAATTTGGGAAAAGAAATTTTGGCAGTATTTCTTTCAAAAGCTCAATTTTGTATAAAGAACAAACTGTTTGAGAAAATATGAAAAGCTTTAAGAAAAAGATCTAGGGAAGTAATCTAATAAGGTCAAAAGTGAGTAGTGCTTGGACACCCTGGAGCCTTTACAATGATACAGCTACAGGAAACTAAACTAACATGAATGTTTAGCCAGTTTTAACCATTCAATACTGAATATCAATCAATTTGTACCATCACATTTCCAATAAAAAATTAACAGTCAAGGGAAAGCATAGAATTGTCTGAGCTAGAAGTAGTCTGACCTTGAGTTCCTTCGAAGCTGATTGCACATTTGATTTTAGTGTCTTTATCCGTTTATCGAGATCTTTGAGTCTGGTATCACGGTTCTTACTGTGTTCTTTGATGGATTTTTCGAGTGAGGAAACAGTTGAGACACAGTTCTCAAAGAGGAGTTGCTTTTCCTTTGCTCCTGCTTTCATTTCTTCAAGTTCTTGTTCCAGCTTCTTAACTAGCTCACCAAGCTGCAATTGGACATTCTTTTACTTGATAACGAAACTTAAGCAAAAGACAAAGCAAAATGATGAAATCCACATTATGCTAACCAGACTAACTAAATAATCAAGAGGGAGAATCAACCTTATGGTGCTCATTCTGCTCAGCTCTGGTCTGGAAAAGTGAAAGATCATATGATTTGAGTTCCAACTGAGTTTTAAGGTGCATATACTCTTTCTGAAGAGGCAAAAGTTGCCCAATCTGAAAATGCAAAGTCAAAGTCAAACCTGTGAAATTCAGAGATACATTTCATCTTATAGGGTCATCCAAAAGCGTTGATTCAAACATCACGCATAAACAAGACACAAAAACAAGACGATGTGGCAAGGCAATCCCTGAACTGTAGGACATGAACAAAAAGACATGGCAACAAGTTATACAAGAATTGATAACAGTAGTATTAGTAATAGTAGTAGTAGTGGTGTCCGTATTAGTACAGATAGTAGTAATATATAATAGTAGCGGCTGTAGTGGTAATAAATTGAAATGGTATACTAATAAAGATAGAAATAGAAAGTACATAAATATAGAGAAAGATCATCATAAAATAATGCATACAAAGATGAGCGAAGTAAATGAAGACAAAAATTCGTAACAAGAGAATGAGATATTAATATTCATAAGTTTATATATCCTGTCATGCGTTTTGTATGATCCGGCCCGGCATAGAGAATATGACTGGGCTCTTCGTCTCCATATAGAATGGCTTGATCTATCTAACTTATTTACTCCAAATACTTGAAATTATTATATTATATAGGTCTACATGTTGGCTTCCGTTTCCATTAAAATAATCTTTAGCATTTAACAGAAAGTAAACACATCTGAATGTTTAGTGAGTATTGTCAAAGAATCATGTCACTACACCAAAATTCCTTATTGTGGTGAGAGTTGAGGGTTGCAATTTTATAATCTAACATGCCCCCACAGGTTAAGGGCCCTTTCATGTGCCGAAACTGAACTCACGGAGTAGTATCCGCTATAGAGATTTGTGGCTAATAAGAATCGAACCTGAGTTGCTCTAATAACATGTCAAAAAATCCTGCCACTGAACTAAAACTCCAAAGTTGTTGTGAGGGTTGAGGGTTATAATTTTAAATTATAACAAGTATGAAAGAAGTGTTTGAGAAGAATTAATAGTGTTGCCGACAGGTGTCCAAAAGTTAAAAACTTTATAAGTCGAGGACATGTTTTGATTTTTGAAAAGCGCAGATATAGTTTAGAGAGTAGTGCCCAGAAAGTGTAATATGAATAGTGCCTGAGCTGTTGTCAATGTCTCCATGTCTGGAAATTAATAATCAGTGTTTTAAATGTCGACCGCCATGTCGGACATGTCGGCCAACATGTCGGATTTAGAGGTCAACCAACACGATATGGAGCTTTTTAATGCGTATTGAGTTTTCAGGGTTCATGTCGGATATATCGAGGGACATGTCGGATATGTCGGGCGGATATATCGAAGGACATGTCAGCTATGTCGGCCGATTTTTTAGTCTAAAAAATTAGCTGATTTTTTTAATATTTTTTATTATGTTTATCTTGTCATGTTTCGGCGTAAATCCCTGATTGTCTTAATTTTGCTTCCAAAGACAAAACCCGATCAGTTAGGGGAAATGGAAAAAAAGGCCGAAGTCATTTTCGTCGCTCCTCTTCTCTCTCCCCTTCGACATCTCATCGGTCTCTTCTCTGAGCTGTTCCTTCGACATCAATATTATGCGGTATTCTCTCTCCTTAACCGCCAACATCGGGCTCCTCTTTCTCACCACTTTCCTTTAACATGACCCCTAAGTATCATAAGTTATTCACTTTTTTATATGTTTAGACAATAGAATTTATTACGTATGTTTAGATTTTATTTATGATATTTATATTACACATATGCACACCATCCGATATGGCAATCCGATACTTTTTTCATGTCCCCCGACATATCCCCGATTTCCGCTATCCGACGTACATTTTAGTCGTCCGACATGAACCCGATATTCGACGTTTAAAACCTTGATAATAATCAAGTGGGTAAGCAGAAACATAGATTTTAGAATATCATGCTCCTATGGTTATTAACATCCCAATAGAGCAGGCATATGTTTACCAAGTAGTCGTGCTACTACCTGTTTGTCTTAAGCAGTGTTATCGACGCGCGATGCGGAATGTAAGGTGCGAAGCTCCTTTTCGCGCGCACCTGCAAAGCGCTATGTGATGCGCATCCCCAAGTGAAGTGAGGCACACACCGCACACATAATTTTTCATAATGGATAATCAAAGAACATGTTTATGAATTTTCAGATAAAAAAATATGTCAGCATAAATAGTATCTATAACTAAAGCACAAAATAAGGTATTAATTCACAATGCTAACACACCCAACATAGTAGCAAAGCTCATAATCCAATCAAAAGTCAAACCAAGACTAATATCGAAGTAAAATCAAATAGTAAACGAGAACCAGTTAGAGCCCTCAATCGGGCTACTAAAAAAGTCTAATTGGTTTATTTTTCTTTTGGGGTATGGGTTATCAGGTATAATGATCTGCTTGCAATGTTAAAGAACAAAGATATATGAGGCTAGGCCTTGATTGCACCATGTGTAAAGCACAACGCGCTTGTGAGGCGCTAAAAGGCATTGCCTCGCATTTGCTAAGCCATCTGACACAGGGCGCTTTGTAGCCACCCCGCATCGTAGGGCGCATGAGGCACATTGAAGCACACGCCTTTGGTTATGCTGACCCTAGTTACTCCTTATGTAACTATTATAGACTAAAACATAAACAACATTAATAAGCATGGGTTGTACAAGTTCTTGGGAAAACTACACTGTACTTTTGCAATTCAGCTCTTATGTGACGAACCCAAGAACTACATAATTGATAAAGAGAAGAGGATAAACATGTATACATTGAGAAAAAAAAAAGTGTGCACTTCAGGATAGCTAACCTTGTCTTCAATTTCTGACAACCTCCTTTGATGAATGGAAAGTTCTGATTCGGCCTCAGCTAATGCATGAAGTTGCCTCAACAATTCACCTCCACCTCTACAAAATTAAGGAAAAGATGCAACTGTCTCTAATTAACAGTGCAGTCTAACAGAGTAGTAAAGCCAAGGAAACAAACAGCTGGGACTAAATGCATAACTACAACATGATTTTCACAAGGCAAAGAACAGAAGAAAGAGAATAGAAGTCGAAACGAAGTATCAAAGGAAAACGGGTGGAAGAGTACAAGCTTGTAAGATCAAAGATCATATGTACTACAAGAATTAACATAAAGTGGACAGAATAGACAAAGTATCATCTTACTTGCGACTCCCGCCAGTCAAAAGGCCACTGGGCTGAAATATGTCACCATCAAGTGTCACACTTGGGGTTCCAATTTCTCGATTAAAGGCAACCTATATCAAAAAGAAGATAAAATGTGGAATGAATTTCCTGAAATAAAATATGTTGCATGTTATACTTTTGCACTTCAGTAACTTGCAGTCAGAAACCGCACATTGGCTAGATAATTTTACGGGCATATTACAGGAAAAATTCAAGTGAAACAAAATACCGTGACTGGGAATTCAAATTTGGCAGAGTGAAGTGCACCTAACTAGGGGATTCAAATCTATGCAAATACAGACTTCCCTTTATTATCTACACAATTGTAGTTTTGTTTCTCTCCAGGTGTTGGAACCAGATGTCAGCACTTCTAATGTTCTGGATCTTCTATTAACTTCCTTTGCTTTCCAGGTGAGGAAGTTAAGCAAATACCAATGCATGCATA
>JBAKGM010000002.1:13819288-13831531 GCA_037177215.1 Asparagus racemosus | reverse complement strand
TATATATAGACACACACGCACACATACATACACACACATATTTGCATATTTACATAAGACTCAGCATCCACCCAGAAAAATGAGTAGATAACAATTGTTTATAGATAGTTTTTTCCAACAAAGATATCATACCTCCTTCGCTGCATCTACACTTCTGCAGACAAATGTCGAACCAAACACATAAGCCATAGCATTCTGCAGCAGAAAGATGAATGTAAATGGAAAAAATAAAAAGAATAAAAATAACACACATGTACTCTACTTGCTTCAAGAATTAGTTTCCTCAAATAGTGAAAGAGTTCTAAATTATGTGCAAAAAATGTAGGTTGCCAACACTAGCATTAAATTTTAAACTTGATACATTGCCACACAACTTACTTAATCCTTAACTCTAAAGTAAGTCCACGTATCAGTCAACAAAACTATCAGAGTAAACTTCTGGCACAAATTCACCAGATAAGTCTATGTACAGCACAAACGGTAAATAACCTAGTTGCAAGCAGGTGTTGCTTACTTTCACTTCCTCGTCATACCCTACCAAATGAAGAGCCAGTTCCGCATTGCCTTTACCAACCTATACATAAGTTCAAAGAACTGTCAAAAATGAATCATGAAATTACAGGGAAGATCAAATTAAGAACTAACCAGTCTAGAAGCTGCCTGTTGGATTCTTGAGGGAACAGTATGAGATTGAATTTTGTTCAGTGGAATAATTGTCACTCTTCTTTGAAGATCACCTTTTTGCAGCAGTTGCTTTCCTATATTTTCCGTGTCTACCACAACATTAAATAGCTTACCCCCTGCTGCAACCTGCAAAACGAATCTGATGTAACTTCCTTTTTCCACAAATATACAGGTTAATATGGCCAATGGTGTCGTTTCCCAAAGCCCAAAGCAAAGAAAAGTAGAGTTATGTTGATGCTAAACCTCTAAAGCAGTCATGGTGGAGTGATCCTTCACTTTAATGAGCTTGGCAACCACTCCTTTAACTGTTGATTTGTCAAAATTCCTAACAGGATCACGGTAGCTAAACTGAACATTGGCTAACTTCCCAGAAAGTATACGAACATCATCTTTCAGCTTCTGAACCACCTCTAATTCAACTGACCGATCCTGACAAACAAGTAAAAATAAGTGAGTTTCTCTATACCGTAGCAATGTCACTTGGAATCCAGATACTTGGGACTAAATCATCGAATTTAGAGGCTTTCAGTGTAAGTAGCATCAATATATCGAGGAGAAAGAAAATAATCAGTTAACCTTCTGTAATGCTTCCATTTGTCCTTCTTCATATGCAATTGAATCTAGAGCTGCTCTAACATTCTCCAGATCATTCGTTCTGAGATTGAGCTCATTCTCTACAGCAGCCGCCTCATCACGCTTTGAATTCAGTTGCCTCTTTTTCTCTTTAAGTTCCTTCTCGGAATGGCTAATCTTTGTCTTTAGCTGTTGTAATTCACTTTCAGCATCCCCAACTGCAGCTTTGGCATCTCTTAATTGATCTTCAAGACATTTGTCTTCATTCCCACTGCTTTTACCCGCCAGCACACCCTAACAATGCAAATCATATGTCATAATGTATCTAAGGTGCAGAAATATAGGATGAGCAAATACTTGGTAATTCCATATATAGAATTTCTAACCAAGTACCTGGTATTCTCTCTCACACTCTTCCAGATTCTTAGACAAATCCTCCGCTTTCTTTTTCAGATCAGCTGCACCGTCTTCAGCTTTTTGGACAGCAGAGTCCCTCTCACTTATTGATTTTTTAATATCTTCAATACTTTTCATAATCTGCAATAGCATTAAAACAAAATTCCATGACAGGTGGAAGTTAGATGGATATCTTGCTATAATCAATATTCTGCAAAAACAGATGCCAAATTAAACTCAAAAGAAGAAATTAATTGTACATGGTTTAAAACACATCAGCCTATAGCATACAAATAATAGTTTAATTCTTGCACAATATATATGTGATGTATGTGTGAGCACACAAACAAAATGATAGAAATGTCAAAGCAGTCATTACCTTTTGAGCAGCCTTCTTCTCAGTCTTTACGGTCTCTTCTTGGTTGTTCATAACAGAAGTTTCTTTGACAAGACAACGGGATAAATCATCTACTTTTTCGGACAGAATCTTTAACTCACCACCTAATTTAGCTTCTTTCTGAGCTGTCAAAGCAGATATATTCTTCTCCATCTCTTCTATTTCTGTTCTTAAACTTGTAGTGTTGCTATCTATCTCAGTTATCTTCGTGTTGATTTGTTCTACCCCACTTACTGCATTGTCCCGCACATGCTCAGCCTGGACATACTCATAAGCAATGCAAAACCTTTTAAGCCGATCTAATTCCGCATTGCCATTAGCCCACTGCATATACTGCATACTTTGCTTCCTAAGTGTCTCCAGAGCAGGAAGTATTTCTTGGTCAAGAAGCTTGTCTATCTCATCAACTTTGCTTTGCTTCTTCTCCAGAGTTTTTAAAGCAGCTTCTTTTTTCGTTTCATACATTCTGGTGCCAGCTGCCTCTTCTAGCATGGATAAAATTTCAGGGGGCTTCATGTTTAGGACTTTTGTGATTCGCCCTTGCATTATAAGAAAGTGTGGATTGTTGACATTAAGCTGAACAGAATGGAAAAGAGTCTGCACTCGAGATGGCTGAGCAACGTGCCCATTGATGAGGTACTTGTTTCTACCTCCAACCACAATCTACAAAGGGGACAGACGTTATAAAATAAAGTTAATCCAGGACAATTATAAGAAAATGAGAAACTGCACATTAAAAAGTGTGGTTCACAGAATTATGAATTCATCGAGAGTTGTTTTATTGAATAAATAAGAGTTAATTTTATATTTACCCTTCTTCATATGACTATTTTACACCCCAAATCCATTAGCTTGTTTGGTTGAATTCATGTCCATAACTGTTATAATAGTCTAGTTAACTCTTGAAATAAATAGATTTGGGGATTTTATTTAGAAATATGAAGATTTTGGGTGCCTAATATACAAAACTATGTTATTTAGAAATATGAAGATTTTGGGTCTAATATGACAAAACTATGTTTTTAAAGGGAGCTATTTAGAATAGATTAATATATTTGGGGTGTAAATTAGAAATATTAATGTTTGGCGGCTTAATATAAAGTTAAGAAAGAATCAAGTCCAAAGCCTAATATCACAAAACCCTATATTCAAAGGGTTCTATTTAAAAATATTTAATAGATTTGAGGACATACATTCAAAATATATAAATATTTGGGGCATAATATAAAATTTAAATAAAAAAGAATGTGGTCTAATATGACAAAGCCCCCAAATTAATGAGTTTCAAACAAACTTCAGATAGAGAACACTATATTACCCCTTAAATCACAGGAAAACAACGAAAAAAGAATGCCAAAAATCTAACTTTTTCAGTTAAGAATGAAATAAGGTACCTAAAAAATTACAAAATCCCGAAATTTTCCCTGTTTAGTCACCGTAATCACCATCTATTCCTCGTATCCCAACAGAATCCAACTAGGGCGTGTTATTGAAAACAATTTACTAGATTTGTAGCTGTCATTTAGAAATATGAACATTTGCGTGCTCAATATAAGCTAAGAAAGAATCTGGAAAGCCCCAAAAATCCTAGCTTTTTCAATTGAGAATGAAATTAGGCACCAAAAAACACCGAAACCATCTAATCACCAAATTCTCCATCAAATCCTCGTTCCCCAAGGGAATCCAACCAGGGTGTGTTACTTCAAACAGTTCAGTCGACTTGTGGCTGTTATTTACAAATATAAATATTTGGGTGCTCAATATGATATAAAACTAAGAAAGAATATAGGGGCTAATATGACGAAAGCTCAAATACCTATCTTTTCGATTGAGAATGAAATTCGATACAAAAAATTAAACCAAAATTGCCAAAATTTACCTGTCTGGTCACCGTAATCTCCGTCGAATCCTCGTACCCCAACGGGCTCCGGCTCCGATCGGAATTATCGAACACGATGGAAACCGTGGCCTTGGTGATCCCAGCCTGGCCCTGCTTGTACACCAATTCTTGAAGGTTAGTAGCCCTAACCTGCTGAAGGTTGGTGATGCCGAGAACGAAGCAGATCGAGTCGAGGATGTTGGATTTGCCCGACCCGTTAAGGCCGGTGATGGCGTTGAAGAAGGGATCGAAGCCGGGGACCACGGTTCGGGTCGCGTAGGACTTGAATCCTTCGAGAGTTACCTCTTTGATGTGCATTTTTTCGGGGATTTTAGGGTTTTTTGGGGGGTTTCTAGGGTTTTTGAGATGGAAACCCTAGAGCGGAGAGAGAGTTAGTTCGGTGAAAAGAGAGCGGGAAATGAGTGGGATCTGGGAATTTGGGGAGGTTCTTTTGAAATTGGTGGCGGAACCATGTGGTGAGTTTAAGAACGCCACTGGCGTGAGTACAGCGCGAAATCCCGTTTTGTTTTCTTTCGGCCCAATTGCCGTTGGCCCAGTAAGACAGTAGACCTACAGCTTGAGGAGCACGCTTTAGTTTTTATTTTTTTGGTAAATTGCACTTAAATACCATATAGTTTCCCGCTTGTTGCAATTAAATATCGAGACTGAGACACTTTGGAGGAGGTATCTGTAGGCATTGAAAATCACTTATCAGTGCCCGAACGTGACTCGTGATGGTGGATTGGCAATCGACGAGCAATCCAACGATGCAGCGGCAAACCATTGATACCCCACAACTATTGATGCCCTACGCAGAGTTTTCGGCGGTCCCGCTAGCCGGTTAGCGGGCGGGGGGTCAAGTGCGCAGCGGCCCCCTTACGGGTTCGGGGCAGCGCCCTGGGAAAAAAAATTTCCCTGGACTTGCGGTGGACCATTCACGACGTGGTCGGCAGGGCGCGCAAGTCAGCAAAGCGAACCAATCGCACTCCGACAACTCTGAGCCAAATCAGACTTGGATTGACGGAATCAAATTCAAACGTTCACGGGATCAAGCCGATCAGATCCCGAAATCAACGAAACAATCAACCGAGCTCTGATCCAACATAACCGGACGAACCGAACTCAGATAAAATAGCGGACGAACGCCGGAAAAGTCGGAAAAAGCCCCAAATGGGCGCCTCGGCGGACCGAGGCACCACTTGGTGCTTCGGTCATGGCCGAGGCACCAAAGGTGCCTCGGCTATGATGGCCGTGCTGAGGCACCAATGGTGCCGGCACTTCACCCCCTTTTTCCCTATAAATAGATCAGGTGGGTCTCATTGTCAAGAGTTGGAAAATCTGGGATTTTTTGCGGAGCATTACGCGAGATCTACGAGTCCTTTTTGCATAGATCTGAGCATTACACGAGATCTACGAACTCGTCTATGCCAGATCTACATCGCGAGGTAGGGAATCGAGCTCAAATCTACAGCGATCCGGGTCAGATTTGTAGATATACCCTCTAGGCTAAGCTCCGTCTTAGTCCAGGGTCCAGCGCGTGACTTCTCCTTATAGATTTCACCCGCTCCGGCGATCACCTCCTTCGTGAATTGATCCCTGTTGACGTTTTCATTTTCTTTGTGAAATAAACCCCTCAGATCTGCAGATCCAAAATCCGGATCCTCACTTGGATCGGAATTACACGGTGATCCACGGACGAAACAAGTCCTCGTCACAGGCAAAGATACCCACGCAAGCGAGGATCCGATAAATGGATCCCGCATTTGTTCAGCGTAAAGTTGTAATCTTTTTTATTTTAATTTTTCATTGTAAGCCTTATAAAAAAGCGATCTTTTTATTTGAATTCACTTGTAATCCCATAAAGGTGTAATGAGTTCAGCAATGAAAATCAATGAAACAACTATTTGTATGTTACTGTCATCGAGCATGCAAACTTAGAAATTTCACTCGAATGTTTCTATGTGATACTTACATACTAACTTTAGAGCTGCCTAACTATTAATATATTTGTTAATTTTTTATTAAAGTATCCCAACTCTATTTTAAAGTTGAATTAAGATAAGTTTGAAAAAGAAATTTGTGTTGATTTAATATCAAATTTAACAAATATTATTAATTAAGTTAGCATGTAAGTATCATAGAGAAGCCTTCGGGTGAAACTTTCCACATTTTCATGATCAAAAGTAGTAATGTGCTAATTTTGCAAACTTTATGATGTTTCTTTTTTGCATCAAAATACAACTTGTGGTGTTTAAGTGCAACAAGTGGGAAACTATACGGTATCTAAGTGCATTTTACCCAATTTCTTTCCCTTTTTTTCCAATGTCTGTTGACCACAACTTCGTTCGCCTGTTAATATTAAGGGTTAATTTCAGAAAAATCCTTGAACTTTGGTGATGTGGCATTAAACAACCCCTGAAGTTCTTTTTTATTCCATTGAAACCCTTTGAACTTGGGGGTTTATTGCAGAGAAATCCATTGATCTCTTAATAGTTGTTCAACATACAACCCCTGAAGTACGTGAACGCACAGAGGAGTTATTCAAGATATACAACCCTATAATACAGGATATATAGCGAAGAGATAACTCTATTTGTACGTAAGGGAATCTAAATCGCTAATACAAAAGTATAAGCATAATAGGTGGCTCACTCCTATACTACAGAAGTTACAGTTGCAAAATAACGTTAATAATAATTCTGATGATGATATTGAACGTTTCCATTTCAAAAATGAGTCCTTCATAGATGCTTGGAAGGCTGGAAGCAAATAACTAGCAATTTCTTTGCAGTTTTGCAATTTCCTAATTTTTGGAAATTTTTTTTTTCAAATTTTTGTATATACTCGGTCATGTAGCTCTAAAATTTACCAAAATTTCCTTGATGTGGTGAATCCTTCTGAAATTTCATTTTGGTCAAATACTTATCTACGTTTTCTAATAACTTCTCAACCATATTTGAGGGTTAGTTTGTCAACTCTTCAAAACTAGGTCAAGTTTGAATCAGATCAAACTTTAGTTCACTTTTGCGCTAAAGTAGTGTAGTGGTAGTTTGAAGAGTGTAGTGATAGTTTGAATTATCCTAGACTTAAATACACTTAGTTCAAAAATGATATTGCTACGTTTGGGGTTGATTTGATAACTACCCATCCCTAATAACCACTATCTAATCATGGTTAACAGTTTGGATGTTACGTGTAATAAAAAAATTTATTTCAAATCATTTCAAGGATTTAGGTGGTTCATTTCAAAATATGAAAATTGAGGAAATAATTTCATATATGAAATATTCGAGGAAGGCTAAAAGGCCAATTTAATCCCTCTACTAGTGTCTTGTACTCAAATTGGTCTCTGCACTTTCTTTTTTCTCAACTTAGTCCTCGCATCGTACCTCAGTTACAAACTTTCCATTAAAATTTGGGTGTTAATTTTTATTTATGACCACATTACCCATAAGAAGTCCCTGTACTTTTGGATCTAAAAGAAAATTGGACTAAAACAATTCACATAGTTTCAAGAGAGAAACTCCCTTGTAGCAATCTTCTATGATTAGGTATAAATCCGCATGCTTCAAGCCTCGGGAAGATGACACCGAGGTGCATCAAAGAGATCCTTCGTTAGCTTATACTAGTATTTTCGCCCAGGTTAAGCACTGTCTTATCACAATTCATCTATATTTCATCGTATTTTAATCACTCTTATCTGCATATTATTTAAAAGATCTAACGACTCAAACCCCCTTGAAGCATACCCTCCCCCACCGCCATTGAAGTTGGAGAACATGCCCTCGTCTGGAAATAATGATATTGAACAACTTATATAAAGCTATAATTAAAATTAAGATCATTTAAACTAATTTTTTCATAATAAATGAATAAAATGAAGATAATCAAAATATACCTAAATGCAACTTAAATAAAATTAAGATATAAGACAGTTTAATATTCAAAAAATATTATTCTAAGTAAAAACCAAAATATATGACAAAGATAATTGTATTGTGTGTTTACATATTTACATACTATCTGTAAATAATTACAAATTTTAAAATAACAGATATTAGAGATTTTTTTTCTCTCATTAGAATTTGACTTTATACCTCTTATAATATATATTATTCTCTGATCAAAATATAATTTTATACCATATATAATATATAAAATATAAGATAATCTTAACTAATAAATTATGATAAAACCAAAATTTATATTATCTGAGATTTTTCAGTTCTTTTTTGAATTTATACCATATAATAACTATATAATTATATAATTACTTAAATTAAAAGTAAACAATAATTATTATATTCAATATATATTGGATATTTTTATTATTATATTCAAGATATTTTGCATGTCTTTAAATTTTCAGTTCCCACTTTTTTTTGAACTTTAATTTGTATGGTAATTAAATTATATGCTAAATTTATTTTTGGTATACTATCACAAATCAACAACGCTTGCATGGTATCAAATATCAACTCCTCAAATTTCAGTTTCATTATTTGTGTTTTTATTTTTGTGATTAGGATCCAAGTTTCATCATTTATATATGTCAAGTAAAAGAATTTTAGGTCTAAATATAAGTTGTTATAATAAATATTGACAACCATTTAATTAGTATCACAACTCAACAAAATGGAATAAAATCCAAATTAAAATTTGGAAATTATGAAAATAAAATTTTCCAACAGTATAAAAATAAAAAAATTCAAATTAAAAATTTTAAATTTGGTAACTAAATTATTTGGGTAAAATTATAATTTCAGAATTATTTAACAAATATGAATTAAATTTTCACAATTGTGAACATGATCTAAATTAGATAGTTAAATTAAAGCAAGATTTGGTAGTTTAAATTAGTAAATTGTATTTGGTAATATTAATTCAGTAATTTGAAATTTATTTTAATTGTGCTATTATTTCAGAAATATCTCTAATTAAGACAGTTTGAAAAAATTTGAAACTTTTTAAACACGATCTAAATTATGTAGTTAAATTAAAATAAAATTTTGTAGTTAAAATTGGTAACTTGTATTTGGTAAGATTAATTTGATAATTTGAACTTTACTAAAATTTTGGTATTATTACAAAAAATATTTAAAATTAAAATAATTTGAAATAAATTGAAAAAATAAGAACATGATTTAAATTAGGCAATTAAATTAAAGTAATATTTGATAGTTGCAATCTCTAACTTGCATTTGGTAAGATTAATTTGGTAATTTAAAATTTATTAAAATTTTTGTATTATTTAATTCACTTTTTACTAAACACAATTTGCTTGGTATGGGAAAACAATTCACAACTATCTAAAAACAAAAAAATAATAAAAATTCAATTAAATTTGTAAATTTAGAAACTTATTTATTTAGGAAAAACATTTAATTGTAGAAATATTTTTAAAACCCAAAAATATATTTTCAAAAACATTTAAAAATTAAAAAAATCTAAATTAAAATTTAGAAATTAGGAAATTAAATTATCTTTATAAAGAATTTAATTTCAATCATCATATTTAAAACACCAAAAATCCTCATATATTTGAATTCATGAACTATTGATTTACATGAATAAGTTTGAATTTAATAAACTTTCTCAAATTTATAAAATTAAAAAATCCAAAATTCAAAATTTAATATCAAAAAATATAATTTATAATCTCTATTTTAAAAAATTCAATATCTTTTATTCTAACATATTCTATAAATCAAGTCTACAAAATTGAATCAAAATATGCATTGAATTATGATTGAAAATAACTATTAGATATAAAAAAATATTGAATATATTAAAATAAAAATAAAAAAATCATTATAAAGGTATATTAAATACTTGAATTATTTTCTCCAAGCACAAAAGCATCTTGGGTTGAAGATAAAAAATCGTCGATTTGTTTTCCTGCAGTAATGTTTACCCGAGGTAAACTAAAAATGCAATAATTAAATATAAAAAATATTAAATATTTAAATTAAAAATAATCATTTGAGGGTTGTAGAATAAATACCTAAATAATATTTTCCAAGTAGGAGTGCCTTGGGCCATAGATAAAATATCAGAGAATTGTTCTAAGAATTAAAACTCAAGATCCCAACAAAATAATAACTTTTTATAACAATTAAAACCAAAAAAATAATACACAAATTAAATAAAAGTTATATTGGATGGGGGTAGATTAAATACCTAAATTATTTTTCTCCAAGCGGTGTAAGAACCATGGGTTGAAGATAAAAAATCAGAGATTCTTTGTTCCCTTAAGCATTTACATAACATTAAAAATTAAAAGGAAAAATTGCTTCAAGGCCCCATAACTCAAAAAGTGATGTGGCCTAGCCCCAAGTACTTTGGCCCATGTATATAAACCCAAAATATATCTCAAAAATTTGTTTTAGCCCTGCCAGCTAAGCCCGATGAGAGAAGTTTTAAAAAAACCCTATTCTACCCCTAAGCGGTTCCGCTACAGTTGGCGCGGTCTTGGTAACCGGGCCCGCCCACTCTCTCCCCTCTCTCCCTCCCATACTCTATCTATCTCTCTCTCTCTAAGGTTAACAGTAGTCAATGAAATCCCCAGTTCTCCACTCTAGGGTTTAGTAAAAATCGGTAGAAAATGGCCGAAATGACGACGGCGAACCCATATTCCCCAAAATCTGGAACTAAAGAGGATGAATTCGAAGTTGTCGTCTGTCCTCCTTCGCCGATGCAAGAGCAAGAAGCTGCAGCGATGAACGTCAAGTGACAAGACTCGCCTTCGACCACCGTTAAAGACCTCACTCGCCGTCGTCGATTGGTAAAGATCCCCCTCACCTTCGAAGAAAGATGAACATCCCCCCTCGCCTTCCAAGAATGTTGAACATCCCACCTTGTCGCCAAAGAGTATTGAACATCCACCCTTGCCATCTAAGACTAACCATGGACCCTCTGCTCTCTCATCCCCCTTCCCCTCCAAGTCTTCACCCACCCATGCGGCATCATTAGGGAATGGCAGCACTGATGAAGCCACTTAGACCCTGTTGGGCATGCAAAAGGGGTTACCAAGAAAGAGGAAAATTCCAAGTTCAAAATAGGAATTAGAGAAATCCAAAAAGAAGTAAGTTTACGTGAAATTTAGATAGATAGATTGATGTTACAAATTAATATTGGTGCATTGTGAATTATATACTGGATCTGTTAAATGTAACCCATTAATGTTACAAATGAATGATTGGATGTTACGTTTCATTATAATCTGCCAACGTTTCTTATGAACTGTGAACTCTAGTGAATGGTTGTTAAGGGGTATGACATAACTGTTGCATTTCATTGTTGGTCGTTACTATTGGCTGTTGGATGTTAAGGTTAGATAGATTGATGATAAATGTTAAATTTGATTACAGGAAAAAGTCTGATAATGCAGCAGAAATTAGACCTACCGCTAGTTTTAGCGCACATTATGATTTTATGAAAGTACTTGAATCGAGAATGATGTGGTGGCACTGGGATGCATACCGGGCTGCACATTTGAGCATTATGTATTATTTGGTCCCCCCAGCTGTAGATTGACCCACGCTTGAACTTGTTTTGAGTCATTACGTAGGAGGAGAAGTGACATTTGCTCTGCCCGATGCTAACAGTGGAAAAAAGAAGATAGTTAATTTTGATTTGGACTGGGTTCATGATCACATTGGTTTCTCAATTGACGGGGAAATAATTTACAGCAATAGAGATCCTCACACTAGGATTTGGAAAGAGTATTTTACTGAGAAATTTACTAGAAATGAAAGAGAATCGGCAAAGAATATGCGAAGATATGTGAAAGGCCTACTAGAATCTCTTGTTGAATAAAAAAGAAGAAGGATATTGAGGACTTTGTATTGCTGCAGATTCTTTATCAATGTTCGATGATTTGGTGCCCCAGCAGTGTCCAAGGCATCCCTAGGCTCTTGTTCAAATATGTTGATTGCATTAAAAGAGCGAAGAATGTGGCCTAGGGAATATTCATTTATGACCAGACTAAGAAAGGCATTAAGATTGCTAGGGAAGGTCTGAGCAAACCAGGGGTTTTATATGTGCCTGGATGCATGCCTCTGATCCTTATAAGTTATATAAACTTTTTTTTATTGTTATGGTTAACCTGTGCATGTGAACTTTTATTTATTTTTTGTCAACTAAAGTGAAAGGTAATTTAGGTTAAATGCTTCATGTTAACTATATCAAAGTTAATGTTAAGGTTTGTCAGGTTCGTGTTAAGGTTTTTAAGAATCGTGTTAACTTTATTTCTGTTAACTATATTTTCTTATTTCATGTTAAACAGATAATTAGTGCATGTTAAGTGATTAAT
>JBAKGM010000002.1:13784021-13798665 GCA_037177215.1 Asparagus racemosus | reverse complement strand
ATGTATGTATTCGTATACATGCATGCATATTCATGATTCTATATGTATATACATACATGGTGGTGAACTCATCTTGCTGGGCACATCAGAGCGGTTGGATCTCACTACTACTATCTTTTACTAATTCATTTTACTAAATGAGGTGGCATCTCATTTATTAAATGAGCTACCAAGAGAGAGTAGTGGTGAGATCCACCTCATGTCACATCTAAGGTGGTGGACCTCACCACGCCTATCTCTTGGCGGCTAATTTGGCTAATGATATGACAACTCATATCCATTATCACACAAGCACACATGCTCACACACATCTGCACTTGCACATACAGAAAAACACCCACCCACCAACACACACAGATGTGCATGTGTGTTGTGTATGGGTGCGTGTTGGAAGTTGTTTAGATTATGTCTAATTTCCAGTGGATAGAAACTCGCCTCATTTTCTTTGGGGCTGGAGTTCTGAAATTATTGTTTTGATTAGGCTCTTTATAACTGGTTATCTATAGATAATGTATAGTTAAACTATGATTTTATAACTCAGCGTGAATGTACAGCATGCACATAAATTAGTCCGAATTAGTAAATTATGATCTCATTTTTTCTATTGCATTTCAGAAAAGTTCTAAGGGAGACGGCCTCCGGGGGAAGAGATGCTGAAAGGGTGAAATTAAAGCTGGAGATTAAAGTTGAGGTAAAAGTTGGTTATTTATCTTGAAGAAAATTTCTTTCTACTCAAGCCTATCTAAATTTGCTCCAGAGGCAGGTATCATATTAAGATGTAACTTCTGATAGTTACCTCTCGCTAGGTGTTTGTTTTCTCGTGTCAACAGGACCTTCTCTCCGGCAGTCCATTGAATCTTTAATTTATCTTCGTAGGAACTCCAATGACAAGAAAAATGTCTGAATTGGAACTTGGTTTTCTTTCCTATTTTGTGTGCTTATGAACAATATGTTTTAAATTGGATACTTCACTATCTCATGAGACGTATTGTGTCTTGTCATCTTTTTTTTTTTGTCCGAAGCTCTTGGTACCTGGGTGTCAAATAATGATAGGTTAACTTATTCTCGAAACAGAGTGAGCTTGCCTTTGTTTGCCTTGCCCCTTAGTTTCCTTGATGAGAAGTTGGGCCAAAACTGTAGGTTAGGTTAATTGCTGATAGCAAGTTTGCCCAATTTTATCATTGGGCAGTAACCAAGTTACATTCTTCTCTGTAGGCCTCAATATGATGAAACTGTTTATGTGCTGGTGGTAGTGTGGTTGCTTCTTAAGTATTTTACGCTTTTATGCATCGTCAGTTTATTTTGCTGTTCGCACTGTTGGTTACATTTTTTATTTGGTTTAGTAGCTTCCTTTGGGAGTCCTTATTATCCTAAGGCTGATTTGATTGTTGTGATTTGATTGTACATTAAATGGTAGCCTAAATGATTGTAGAATTGTCAGTCTGTAGATTATGATAAGGAGGGTTTTGTCCTGCGTATCCGTGGCAAAAATATCTTGGAGTCTGAACATGTCAAGGTTAGTTTTATCTCCAAAGGATCACACATTATTAATTAAGAAATAGCAGAGCAGCAGAACCTCTGACCATTTGATTTGTTCCTTATATGCAGATTGGTCAATTCCACACCTTGGAAATCGAACCACATAGGCCTTTCGTGCTAAGGAAGGTATGTTCAGGAAGCTTAAGAGTTTTCTTTGCATTTTCAAGTTAAAGTGTTTATATGATAGTTACAACAACATAGCACTGATGCATGAATTTATGGTGAAATTTCAATTTAAATTTTTATTTGTTGTTGGTTAAGGAGATCAGTTTCTTTTTTGTTTTTTTGGTTGAAGTTCACATATCATACGGAAAAACAATTTCATTTGCTTCTTGCATTTATTGTAACTTTTATAATGTAAAGCATGTTCCTTGTCTGGCAGTCGTAGAATACCTCAGTATTAGTGTATAAATGATTACTCTCTTTCTGCTATCATTTATCTTTTACATCATGCAAAACTGCTGTTTGTGAAAAAAATGTCGATTTAAGCTATAACATTTTTAAAACCTTGTTTAATATTAAGTTTTTCATTACAAACTTCTCCGTTGTGTTCTTTACACTGATGGTTATTTAGTATTTACTTTCATATACTAAGAAGTTTTTGTATTGTTTTTTTTCCTTAGTGTAGGCCTGCGTAATTTTTTTAAATACTCTAAAAGCTTGCCTAAGTTTAGCTCGAGGTAAAGTCAATTGGATTACAACCCCAGACTTTCGCACATCTCAACCTATTCAGAGTCCTTGCGGATTAGGAAATGAATAGTGTCTGTTCTTTACATTTTTAGAAACATACTGAAACAATTAACTTGATAACTTTATAATCTATTGGCCATTTGTTTTTCTTTGAATTACTAGTAATATTGCTGATTTCATGAGTATGATGTTTAACTGTTTAAAATATAGTAATTAGATTGAAAAAGATGATAGGTAATGGTGCTATGATAGGACATGAGGAGTTGTGAGTCTTCACTTTGAATGTGTATTTCATAATAGCTTACTGCAAAAACTTGTCCTATTATTGTGTCCAAGGAGAGGTTACCATGAATTTGTGTGTAGTTTTATTGTTATTCTGACTCTGAATATTATCATATCATCAAGCATCTGCTGTATTTCTTCTTTTTCCTTTCAGTAGCTTTTTTATTCTCCATCAACTTCCTGCAATGTATAATTACCAATGTTTTAAAAGGCTTTTTTGCACCTCGCTTCAAAACTTTTTGAAGGATAAATGCTTTGAAACTAAACTCAAGTGAGATCCTTGAAGTTTACGCCTCATCGCTTAAAGCGTAACTGAAGTGTGCACTTCGTGCTTCATAAAGCGCTTATCTTTTGAAGCACATGCTTTAGACAACATAGGAGGATATAAAAGGATTTTGGACTAATATTAAAACTCCTGGTGTATCAAGAAAAGCGATCATATGAATGTAAATAAAATATGTAAGTTATGAAAGTAGCTTAGTTTATTATGATTTGCGTCTATACTTAACACATTTATTTCTTATTTACTAATCAGGACATGAATGTATCTATTTGTAAAGTCCCATGCCACTGTATATTACATGTTCATACTTTTTACAAACTTTAGAATTAAAATATCTAAACCTATGAGGCTTACACCTCACGCTTCGAAGCTTATGCTTCACTTCATTAAGGGTCTAACGCTTCGCCTTGCTCTTCCACTTTTTAAAACATTGATAATCACTTAAGCCCTAGTTCTATGTGATGCTGATAGTTTCTTGTTTATTACTTTAGGTTCAGAAAAACTGAAGAGGTTATGGTTTTAAAGTTTTAACCTTTATAAAAAATTATGGAGGATCTATCTCATTTGAGACTGAGAATTTGGGCCTGTTTAAACATTTCGAATTCTATGTATTTGACTAAGAAATTACATGTTAAGGTCATTTTCCATTGTGCCATCTTGGCATAAAATAAACTTGGAGAACTTCCCAGTTCTATTGATGTGCTGACAATTGTTCATATTAAGTTCAATGCAAACGACATGCAAGTCTTCTTTCAAATGGGGCCTCATCTTTTGATCAAGAAATGAAAATATCATTTCCGCCAATATTCTCGCAATATTATTTCCATTTTTGGTCTCAAACTGTACAGGATCTATAAACGTTCAGAGTTCATTTCTGTAGATTTTCTATTAAGAAATTTGATATGATAGTCCCAATTATTCTTCCTATTAATGAGTGTTATACCACACTGGTTTGTTCTATTCACAGAAGTTACAGAACCAAGCTAGTTCTACAAGCTTATACAGTGCATGTGTTACTTTCTTGTTTTGTACCAAATTCACCTCTTGCTTTTGTCTATTTTTTAATATTTACATAGCATTTTTTCCTGTGGAATCATAACAGGAGGTTTGGGATTCAATGGCGCGAGATATCCTCCATCAAGCATGTGGTATGCGATCTTTCTCACAATACATGCATACGTCATGCCTTTTCATTTTTTTGCTGATATCCTTTTTCCTTTTCTTGATGCTTCTTTAAGTGCAACCCCATTACTTCCAAAACCAGACAACCAGCTTCTAATAAATACACTTATTTATTTCTCTAATGATAAACTGTAGCAATTGATTCTTTAGTTTCACCGAAAATCAGAGTTACCCCACCTCCTCATAGAGCATTTGTAGCATCCCCTATTTTATATTTCATCTGAGGTTTTATATGATTGACACTAAATATCAGAGACGTGACAAAATTTATGGAACCTACTATATGATATATAAATTATGTTGTGTGAATATATGGTTCAAAAAGAAAACAGATATAATCTTTCTTTGGCTGAAAATCTGGGATTTAGTAAACTTTATAATTTTCTTAAAGACACTGCTGCTTGACAAATGCTTTTTTCTTGTTAGGTTGCAATGATGTGAATTTGTACAGTGCCAACCCAGCTTATGTCGTGTCATATTTGACACCATATTTGATACCTACTTAATCTCACAAAATTATGCTTCAAAATATTTTGGTATTTGACCCACTAGAATACGAGATTTTTATCTTCTTGAACCTTACTCGCTTGCAAACTAGAGTCATTGTTCTCTCAAATAGCCAACACACTTTACTAAAAGCTGTTGCTTTCATGGACCTTTGAGATTGTGATGTAATTACAATGTGTTTGATATTGCTGACAAGTGACAACAACAAATGTTTGATGTTGCTGACAATGAAGACATTCTTTTCCCAAATCTCTTGGTGCCGCATAATGACTCTTTTTCTTACTGCTTATATTTGTATGTTCTACACTAGAAAACAATAATATATATTTTTTAGTTTTCCATCATTACGGAGAAACCTTGATATTATCTTAAAATGCTTTGATATTATCCATACCTCCCTGATAGCGGCGAAACAGCTCAGAAGGATTTTTTAAGTAACATCATGTGCGTAATATTCTTCAAATATTCATGATAGCTTGGATCATTAGTCTAAGTCCTTCGTTGTCCTGTAATACGGCCTTAATGGGAAATTTATCGTTATCTGTCATTTTAAAAGTATTTTTATGGTCATCCTTTTCTTTTGCATTTTCCCGGGAGTAAAAATTGAAGCATTTTACGAAATGAAAATCATATCGCAGATCCTGCTGCAAGTGCTGATCTAGCTGTCGTGCTGATGCAAGAAGGATTGGCTCACTTGCTTCTTATAGGCAAAAGGTAGGTTGAAGCTCAAGCCATCAGATTCAGCATTGAATAACTAATAGGATTTTTTTTAAGATGAATTTTTTGAGATGTTAAAAAAGAAAAAAAACTATGTTAATTCTTATTTTTAAATATATCAGACTTCTGCACCTTGCTGTTTTATTCACTTTGTACCTTGCTGTTTTATGCACTTGTGGGTTTAACAACATTTCGAAACTAGCAGCAGCTGCATGAGCAGTGTGGACCTTGGACTGAAAGCTTGAACTTATGCTTTGATTACAGCCTATATACCAGTTAGGTGCTAGACGAGAAGTGCTTTTTATTCTTATGGCTTTCCTTGCTTACAACATTTTCTTCCTTAGGACTTTCTAGATCACCTACAATGTGTGTGTGTGTATAAAAGGTATTACCCTCTTAATTAATCAATCAATAAGAAGTGAAATATTTTGCAACTCTTGACCTATGTTACCTGAGTACTTCAAATCAGAAGCTGTACCCGAAACTAGCAGCAGCTGTCATCCTGATGCAGGAAGGATTGGCCCACTTACTTCTTATAGGCAAAAGGTAGGTTGAAGCTCAAGCCATCAGATTCAGCATTGAATAACTAAATAGGATTTTTGTAAGATGAATTTTTTTGAGATGTAAAAAAAGTAAGGAAAAAAAGTAAAAACTATGTTAGTTCTTATTTTTAAAGATATCAGACTTCTGCACCTTGCTGTTTTATTCACATGTGAGTTTAAAAACATTTCGAAACTTGCAGCAGCTGCATGAGCAGTGTGGACCTTGGACCGAAAGCTTGAAATTATGTTGAGCTTTGGTTGCAGCCTTTATACCAGTTAGGTGCTAGACGAGAAGTGCTGTTTATTCTTATGGCTTTCCTTGCGTACAACATTTTCTTCCTTAGGACTTTCTATATCACCTACAATGTGTGTGTGTATGAAAGGTATTACCCTCTTAATTAATCAATTGATAAGAAGTGAAATATTTTGTAACTCTTGACCTATGTTACCTGGGTACTTCAAATCAGAAGCCGTACCCAACATTGTACCCAACATGTACCTGTACTGAAACTTCTTGGACACTTCTTGAATATATGCATACGTTTATTCAGGCATATACTCAAATATAAAATACATGTTGTCATTTAAAACAGTTCTCATACACTTTCTGGACATATATTCTGCACTTCACATCTATTTCTTATACATTGATCTTATGTAAATGAAAAAACAGTTTTGATCTGATGTAAATTAATAATTTTAATACACAACACACACACACACACACGCACACTAACACATAGAGCTGTGTCCTCGTACCCTACCTTTTATAAATTTGCTGTGTCCCGTACCCGTACCCGTGTCCGTACCTATATCCATGCAATTTAGCTCTTGATATACTATCAGAGTAAGGCTGCTGACCCTAGAAAAGTACTCTTCTTCCAAAAGCCTCAAGGCTGCCAAAGGGGCCACCACCACGAGCTCTAACTCTGTTCTTTCACCCAGGGTGGCCTTGTTGCCTTCCTACCTTCCCTTGGTGGCTCTCATGTGAAGGCACACAACATTTCCATCACCATGAATCCTTATTCGATCATAGTACCTTCAAGATCCTCTGCACAATGTGGCAATCTCCTCGATAGCTTGACTCTGTCCTCTTTTTCAGATCCCTCGCATCATCTATGCCCCATGACCCTCCTCTCCACGGCCATGATCGACCACTGGATATTTTCTCCATCAATGTCACTGAATACCTGTCCTCGTCAATCCTCCAATGTATTTTTCTCCCTTGATATCATTGGATTCCTATCTCTTGCCATTGATGTTGCTGCTGAGTTTTTGCTAACTGTGTTGCTAGATTTAAATCCTGATTAGTTGGTCTTGGCGACAATGAGTTTTTCTCCATTGTTGGATTCTAAATTTCTAATTCTTTGCCATCTATATTATGGTTTTAGAACTTTCTCTGTCAATCTCATTGCTTAACTTTTTCACCAGGGATCATATCAGGCACCATATAATTAACATGAGAGCCATTAGCGACGAACGCATGAGGGGGTCGCATGTTTGGAAGCTCAACCAATATGATTAAATATTTAAAACGTGAGTTGGTTAAGGCAGTGATATGGCTAGACTGTATGGAATGTTGGGGATTAAACTTTTGATGGAGGTTTGTGCTCTAAGGAGACGGTGGAAACTACAAAATATAGCAGCCATCAATAGCATTTGCTATTTGTGGCTTGTTTGTTTGATGGCTGCATAGAAATGTCTCTTCTAGGTATACACCATGAACATTATGATTTCTTCCTAACATTTGAACTCCTGAAAGTCTTGAATTCTCTTTGATGGAATGTCGAAGAGGCGAAACATTAGCCTGTGCCCTACGTTGTCATACATTTTCTGTTGCTTTGTTAATGAAGCCCTTCCCTGCTGATGTTCCTGCTACTGGTGGCTTCTCTGTGTTCCATCAGTAGCAAAGACTCTGAGGTTGCAGGGGAAACATTCCCTTGGGTGGAACCAATATGACACCATCACTTCTTTTTTTCGGACTGCTTATTTCTTTCTTCTCAAAATTTTCTATGCATGATAAACGGTGGCGCACTTCCAATTTAATTTCTTGCTTCTGTTTGAGCAGCATAACAACAACTCGCTCTCGAATAGAAACTTCGATTCCACGGAAGCATGGTCCAGCTATTGCTGGTTATGAGTCGGTATGTTATAATTTATTCTCCTTCTTGAAGACCTAATCTATAGATTTGTTTAGGTTTAATTTGATCTAAAACTTAAAATTGCTTTCTTTGCAGGCTTTAAAGAAGTTTTTCGAGAATGTCTTACAGGTGGGTTTGTCTGGACATGTTCTTTTCCTCTTGCAAATATGGGTTGTCCTTGATTTAAACCGCACTCCCTGTTACGTATTTTTGAAGCTTGCAGTTCTATGCATATGTTTTAGGCTTTATTGAAGCATGTCAACTTCAAGATTGTTCGATGTCTTGTGATTGCAAGCCCTGGCTTTACGAAGGTTGGTTTTCCTAATAATATCTGATAATTTTCGGCCCTCGTATAAGTCATTTTGATCTTCACTGGCTATTTGCATCTCTAGCATCATAGCGAGATGTTTTTAGTGGAAGTAAAAGAGATTTGAATAGATTTTATGGACCAAATTCATTGACGTAGAATTTGAAATCCTAAGTTAAATGAGTTATAGTTTTCAGCAACCTATTTTAACTTATCATATATGTAGATACTCTATAAACTTGTCAAAAGTCTTTGAACATTTGATAGTCCTTTTCTGTGTTATATCCTTGATCCTCATTTTATATCTGAAAGGAAGATTTTGCAGCTTGTCCCACAGAGACTTAATTGACACATATTTATGATTCACATAAAAAAGAAATTTTCAAAAAAGATACGTCATTTTTATGGTCCTTGAAACTTGAAGGTCTGTGCAGTAATTGTCTTTTATTTATTTTTTGAAGTGACTAAAAGGTGAATTATGAATTAGTAGTTATATGCATACTTTATCATTTTATTCTCATATTTCATGATATCATTTTCAGTAAAAATTAGAAGGGATTGGATAATATTTATCATTTTCTGTTGTCCAGACATTTCTCATCTGTGGTTCCAAATGAGTTCCAGATGCCAAATTGCTCTTGTTAACCCATCATCATAAAAGTCTAGATGATGACCATGAAAAAAAGGAAGAAAAAGAAACAAAGAGGGGATATGGATTTTACTTGGTTTCAAAGTGTTTCTGGGTTTTGAAGTTAATTACTTACTGTCTGATTTTCAAGCCTTGCTGAATTGCTGTTTGATAACTTTGTTATAAGCCCAGAGTAACGTACATTCTTCTTCATGCTGTTTGATGCTGCATTCGTGATAGTTTTGTTCCCCATTTTGCATCAACTGCTTTGAGTATCATGTCATAAAGTAGTTTGTTATGTATTTTTTTATTATAATGAATAATAGCTTAAGAATTAAATTGGAATATGTTGAAGGATCAATTCCGTGATTATATGCTGTTGGAGGCAGACAGGAGACAGTTACGACCCATCATTGAAAATAAATCACTTATCATCCTTACACATTCAACATCTGGATACAAGTAAGCTCTCCCCCAATTATTTAAGCAGGAATTCTCATTGATTAGCTTTCCAATATAAATATTATGTTATTGATGTTTTATATGCGATTATATAAAGTTATGATGCTCTATTGTCAGACAGCGACATCTTGCAGTAAAACAGTCTAAAATAGTCAGTCCCATGGTGATAGTGGCATGACGTGGCTTTTGTGATCCATTAGTTTTCCTTTGCCTTGCTGAACTAAAATTGGAACGTTACCATATAGCTTGTTTATGTATTCACGATTTTAATTGTGATTAATGTATTGGCAAAATAAATCCTATGGTAGAGGCCTTTTTTGTCTTTTTTTGAGATTTTTCTTTTTTCTTTTTTTGTCTTTTTGAGATTTTTCTTTTTTGCCTTCTGTTTTATCTTTTTTGGTGTTCAGTGAGTGGCAGCTTCTGGTCTATGTATGAGAATGCTGTGGCAGATTTTGTGTTCTTTGTAGCTTCTGTTCAATCTACGTGAATTTCTGTTTTCTGATTAGTTCTTTTTTTTGTTCAGTGGGTACATGGGCTCTGGTCTAAGTGGCTCTGGTCTAAGTGTGTAATTTAAACTTCTTTTCAATCAATCTAGATGAAAATATAGCTTAAGGCTTCAGATCCTTTGTTTTAAACTTTGTTCAATCAAAGTGAACTTCTGTTTTCTGATTAGTTCTTTTTTTTGTTCAATCAATCTAGATGAAAATATAGCTTATGGAAGAAATCTGCATTCGTGTTTGAAGGAGAAATGGAAACTTTGTTTTAAACTTCTGATTAAAGTGAAGACGATAAAGGCAGCAACGCTTGATAATTTAGGTTCAGCAAAAACCAAAAACCTGTCCTAAATGTATGATAGGGGACAAGTTGATCCAAACACTGCTTATTTTCGTGCTTGCCTGTTTTTTGTTTGATGTATCTGTTTCATGAACATTGAACCTTTTAGAACCTGTGTTCGTCTTCTGAACATGGTAATTACGTTTTTTGTCCAGTATGGAAGAAATCTCCAAAGAATGTTGTAAGTTCTGAGAAATAAGAAGTGCCGTCCAATGTCCATCAATATAATATCCTGTGATGTTTTAGTCTAGGTTCCGTCTAATGTCCATCAATATAATATCCTGTGATCTTTTAGTCTAGGGTCCGCTCTTTTTGTGTTTATCACATCTCCGGAGGTCTGCCTTTATTTACTGAGCACTAGTACTCCTAACTTTAAAATGACTCAGATTGCATCAAATTACAAATGGGTCTGTGCTTAAGATTTAACTGTGTCTATCTTTTGGACCTGATGCTATAATCTAAACAAAAACCAAGAAATTGATGACATAGACTCAAGGATTTCACGAAAATCCATTATGATTGGAAAGACTGCAAAATTTTGTTTGAAACCTAGATAGGCTCATATGGTAGAGTTTGATGAAAATTTTGAGGAACAGCTTTTTGTTGTTGTTGTTGTTGCTGCCCCAGTTTGGAGAGAATCTGCTAAAGATATCTCTTGAACAACCTCTTCTTGATATCTACCAGACGCATCAATCCTAACATAATGCACCACCTGCTTGACATGTTCTCTTCCCACGCACTAAGACATTTACTTGAGTCTTGAGAAGATGGAACCTCATAGCTACCCTGGGGAGCACAGTAATCAAACAATCTACGGACTCAGGAACTTTACCACCATGACCAGAGGACTACATTAAGCAGACAAGAGTCTTCTCCAGAACCTGTTTCTTTTCTCCTCCTATCACAACTTTTATCCTGAAAATTTATCTTTCCTTTTTCTATTATTTGTATCCCTATTAATATTTCAGCAATTTGTAACTAATGAAGCCTTAATTATCAAACTCAGATCACAATTAGTGAACCTGGTACGATTTTATAGGACCCAGCTGTCTTCAATTTCTTCACTCCCATGATCTATGTCTCGGAGCATTTTTGCTAGTTGCAAGCAAAGCGCTGGTTCATTTTGTTTCCCTGTTGCAACTTTTTGTTTCATACTGCAACTATAGCAACTACGGTTGCAAATACCCTTTCAGTTGCAGCCTCCAACTTGAGGCAGATTTTGGCGTAAGTCACAATTACAACCAAATTGGACTGGAAAAGGCGTTTAAGTTGCAACCACAATTGAGAACTAAACCCCATCAGCAAGGGGATCTATGGTTCTAGCTTGATTTTTCCTCCCTTCCTTTTGTTCCAAATTTCCAAGTCAATAAACAAAACCCTTCTGATCCTTACCCACTAATGAAAATCACAATTTTTTTTATTCTTTCATCTGAGTTGAGAAATTCGGCTTGTTTGGATGTTGGGTTAGGAATGATTTTTGCTGTTTATATCAAGTGGGTGGCTGTTAAATAATGTAAGAGATGAGTTATGAGGTTTGAAAATATATTTAGAGATTTATTTTTATGCTGTAAGTTTTTTTGTCTTCTAGAAGTTCTTGGAACATTAAAGCGTACAAGATTCTAAATTTACTTATCAATATACTTGATCCGATAACTTGATGTTATAAAGATGATATTTGAAGTTCTTTCTCTCCTGTAAGCCGAGTCCAGTTTGTCTCAAATATAATAAGAAGAAATATGTTTTAAAGCATGAAGTATATTTGGGTAGATGAGATGCTGCTGCTTTTAATTACTGTTCATGGTTGTCACTACACAGACCTATATGTGCCATACCGTACTTTGCACATAGGTTACTGAGTGCTGAATGCGTTATTCATTGATTTTTTCCAGTTCCTAGCAAAGGATATATGAACGTATTATTGATGGCATTTGGAATAGTTAACATTTAAACAATTTAAATACTAACTATTTCTTCAAAATTTTCTAGTCAGGCTGCAATAACTCTGTTTCTTGTAAATATGAAAAAAACTTGTTTTTGATTTTTTTGGAGCACAGGCATAGCTTAAAAGAGGTACTGGATGCACCTAATGTCATGGCTTTGATAAAAGATACAAAGGCAGCACAGGAGGTAATTTAGGATGAGGGTGCTACCGAGGGTTTTTATTATCTTGCTATATATATATATATATTGCAATTTCCCTGTCTGTATATCTTCCTACATTGTGCTTACTTTATTATGCGAGCTCTGAGTATCTGTTATTCTCAAATTTCTTTCAGGTTCGAGCTCTGAAGGATTTCTTTGATATGCTGTCAAATGTTAGTTTCTACACTGGATACAACTTCTATTCTGGCTTGTAATGTTGATTTTTTATGTATTTTTAATGAGTTTAAGTGGGATATAATTGTATTAGGCTTAATTCCATTGTTCTTGTCTTTAATTAAAATTCTCCTTTTGTAACTAGTTGATAACGCATCACCTGGAAATAGCTATTACAATAGCTTTTCCATGCTAGATAGTCAACCTATTTCAGAAATAGTATGTCAAGATAACTGGAGAGTTTCAGCTGGGGCAATTAGGTTTACAGAATAGCAGAAACATTTTAGCTGTGCCTAGGTGACGCATCTTATTAAATTTGGTCAAGTTTACTTCTGAGAAGGAATAAGTCATAGACTTCTTTTATGTTGGGGAGTATCAACCATTTTGCTTGCCTTGTTGGAATTGCAGATTGAGAAATTATCTCACTGTCTAAAATTGAAGTGATTGTAGAAGCTTATGAAGTCCCGTTACATTTTAAATTATAGGTGCCTTGTAACAATCTGAAGGTTGCAATGTATGACGTAGGGATGCAGTGTTAAGTTTAAGCAGTAGTTTACATACTTAGGAGTCAGGTCATGAGTTTAAGTCCAGTAAATTGGATCGGGTGCGGTATTGCTAATAATGATCCTTCAGGTGTTTCGTATCAATCAAAATAACTGAGCATTCTATTGACATCAATAGCAAATTAGCAATCATTTAGGATCAGAATTGCATAATAATGCATGAACCTTATAAGTGACATTGATAATCAGATTTACTAACAAATGTCTCAAGTTTAAGTCGAGATGGAAAGTTGAAATGAAAAAAAAAAAATTCTTTGTCTGAAAGATGGACCCAATAGCTATTTCTTTTATAATTAGCATTAGTCAACATGCAAACGCGCGTGCAACTGACATTAAAACTTAATTATTCTAATTTATATATGAATAGGGTCATTTTAATACCCTAGAAATATCGTAGATATTTCTAAGATCTTTTTATGATATTTGTTGATTTAATATGCGATATTTTATCTTAGCTTATTCGAAATTGGTTATGACATATTTATATTGAAATTCTAATTGTTGTTTTTATTGCATTTATTTATGTGGAAAAAAACTTTATCATTTCATACTTATGTCTTTTTATAATGTACAATGTAATAGATATTTATTTCGCATATGCTTTAGAAACTTCTAGAACTAAAGAAAGAGAAAAGAAAAGAAAAGAAAAGAAATTGTGTGAAATGACTAAATTGTCATGTTTTTAATGTGATGAAGGACATTTTCCCATGTCCTTTGAACTTTTCCTACCCTCACTAAGTTTTTAATATAGTATAGATAAGTCAACTATTTTTCCTTCTTCAGGATTTTCCTTGATTGTAGTTTTCCTACCTTCCTTCAAGACTTCCTATAAATATCAGACAATATTTATATATGAAAAGGATTGAGGGACTCATAGATGTAAACAAAATCCACTGTCACAAACCTGTTTTTTCGTTGGTTGATTTATTCCTGTAGTGAATCGTGATTTTGGTAAAAATTTCAATTCTGACCTCCCGTTTACCAATTTTATGGCATTTACATTAGTCATCAGTTAAGTGAGACACAAGCAATTGGAGAATGAGTTAATAGGTTCGGGAATGTTGGTTAGCATTATGCAACAAAAACTCAGTTGTCCATTTTTTTATCATATCAAATTATGAAATGTTCGGGATGAAAGGAAAGGAGTTAAAGTTCATTCCATAGTCATCTCAAACTTGTTCTTCGTGCTGTTTGAGCATATGCTTAATGAGCTTCTGCAGTAATTTCCTTGTTCTCTATGCATGGTGATTGAGTGTTTTAGCATAAACAAGATATTCAATTTCTGCTTTGCATACTTTTCTTCATAATACAAGCTCTTCATGTCGAAGACACGAAGCTAAACAATATGACCCCTTTGCAAGTGGAAGTACGAAGCTTTGTAATACTTGCAAAATGCGAGAGTAGATTAGAACTTGAAATTTTGTAATGTATTAATACCTAATACTAACTAAGTCAATAATATCTATAATGTGTTTTCATAAATTTATAACTAAATATTTATTTCTTTTTACATTGGAGAGTTGAATGGTGTTCACTTGTCATAAATAGTGCATCATTGATCTTTCACATGATAAGGACATATGTTTTAGTTTTTGATTTGTTATGTGTGTAGCTTAATCTTATTACATAAGGCTTGTGTGAGATATATAGA
>JBAKGM010000002.1:13750703-13764426 GCA_037177215.1 Asparagus racemosus | reverse complement strand
CCCGAACATGACTCGTGACGATGGATTGGCAATCGATGACCCATCTGATGATGCGACAAAGAACCGCTGACGACGTAGCCGCGCTGCAAAACACATAAAGTGAGTCGACGAATGCATGAAGCGAATTGGCAAGGCGTGCAAGTCAGTGAAGTGATGAATCGTGGAATAAATCCAATGACAAATCTTCAGATCAGTGAGTTTCGACAAAACGAATCAACCAGATTTAAAAGTCAACAAGACGGGATCAACCGGACTCGAACGATGATGGAACTGAGTCAACCGAATTCCAGAATAGATGAAACAGTCAACCGAGCTTAGGAATCGAGGCAACCAGATAAACTGAGTTAAAAAATGAGCGAAATAGGGCTGCGAGTAAGGCCGAGCTGAGAAGACTCAGCCAAGCCCAAGAACATCTCGACCAAGGCCGAGACAACTTGGCCTTGGCTGAGGAGACTCGGCCTTGGCCAAGGCTACCTCGGCCTTGGCCGAGTCTACCAAGCTAAGGCCGAGGTGGCTCGGCCTTGGCTGAGCCACTTTCTCAGTCTTGGCTGAGTCTTCTCAGCTTTCGGCCTTGCTCGCAACTCTGTTCCACCAATTTTTGAACCTGGTTTATCTAGTTGCCTCGATTCCTGAGGCCAGTTGACTTCTTCATTAATTCTAAAATTTGGTTGACTCAGTTCCATTGTCGTTCGAGTCCGGTTGATCTCGTCTTGTCGACGCTTAAATCCGGTTGATTCATTTTGTCAAAACTCGCTGATCTGAAGCTTCGTCATTGGATTTATTTCATGATTTGTTGCTTCACTGACTTGCACGCCTTGCTGATTTGCTTCATGCATTTGTCAACTCGATTTGTGCATTTTGTGGCGTGGTTATGTTGTCAGCGGTTCGTTGTCGCATCATCAGATGGGTCGTCGATTGCCAATCCATCGTCATGAGTCACGTTTGAGCACTGATAGGTAATTTTTAACGCCTACAACTGGTACATCCTCACTTACAAAACCTGGATGTAGCCCAATGATGTTAATCCCGTAAAGTCCCTATTAACGAAAGTCACCTCCATGCTTCAGAGAACCTATCTTAATGCTATCTTCCCTGCTCGTGAGATTATAGTGCATGAAACGAGGCACGGTGAGACACTGCAGATTCATGAAGGAGACTTGGCGCTCTATCGCCGGCAAAGTGAATTGACGATCTCCTTGGGCATAGAACTAGTATTCCTCTCCCAAGTTGAAGAGAGAGTTTCCGCCAGGGACATTATCTCCAAAGAGAAATTGTGGCTTCACCGACACGTCCTCATCAAGAATTGAGAACTTGGCATCTGTGATTATCTCTCGTTGAGCTCTAGTACTACCTATGTGAATGGTTTCCATCCTCCCCTGGCTACTGTATTCTAGAAACAAAGGAACATTCCCATCGAAAACGTGCACCACTTTAGGGTCATGTGTTCCATTGTGCCCAAAATGGCTAAGACGATTATAGGAGCTCTCGAATAAGTAACTGCACAAAGACAAAGATAAAACAAATGAGTTAGTAGACGAAGATCAAATTAGACCTAGTGTTGATAAGATGAAGTAAAGTCTAGCAAAAACTGCGAACTTCATCCTTATACTTAAGTTGGTGAAACTCATCCAACTAAGTCAGGCAAATCTCGTCCAAGCGAGGGTCACTCAAATCAGCAAGCCCCGCTCTAGCGTAGATCACTCAAAATAAAGCAACGAACTCCACCTGAACGAAGTTCACTGCAGAAGCCCGAAGGACTAACAAGCTCCACGAACGAAGAACAAAGCTCGCTTCAACAAGCGACATTAATAGCTGCTAACAGACCTTCGCCGCGAACGACAAAATCTCATTGGAGAAGACCACAAGTGATCATAAGGATCTCACCTTTGGTAGCGGATCAAGTGTTTTAAGTGCCTTGAGGCACTGTTTAAAGCCTAATATGCTGAGAATAGGCTAATCCGAAGATTGCCATTGCTGATTTCGAAGCTTACCCGCTGCCATCTCCAGCTGCGCCGGCTCCTCTTCAGCTCCTGGTCGACGAGCCCCTCGAGTAGAGCCTTCCTCTAGAGATAGCGCGACGGAGAGCTATTGATAATGAACTTCAGGGATTCTGAGAAAGCTAGGACTTGAAGAAAAATGGAGAGTATTTGAAATCAGAGTGGAGAAGAAGGAAGCAAAATAGCCTATTTATAGGCTAGAATCCTTAGACTCCGCTAAAGATTCCTCGTCCTGAACTTCGCCAAGTATTTCGCTAAAGCCAGATTCGCCGAAGATCTCGCTACCGAACTCCACCAAAGATCTCGCTACCGAACTTCGCCAAAGATCTCGCTACCGAACTCCACCGAAGATTTCGCCCTGAACTTCGCCAAATATTCTAGCCTTGAACTTCACCAGGAATCTCTCTCCGAATGAATTTCACGGCAATTTTGGGCACACAGATTGAAGACCTGAATTTTAAATTCTTACTCTAAGCATCCCCTAAACTGACTTACTAAGCTCCGCCTAGACGACAATTTCTCAAGTAAGTGAACTTCTCCCCTTTCAATAGGGTATCAAGTCAAGCCTCGCCAGAGCATCATAGTGAATTTCACTAAGTCTGCAAACTGAGAAAAATCACAACTCAATTTGTGTGAGGCCATATATAGTGAACCCCACCAAAATAACTTGGCAAAAATTCACTAAGTCCCAAAATTGAGAAAACTACAACTCAATCTGTTTAGACTTTATTTGGTGGACTTCAAAATTGACTCTCGCCAACACAAGGAAGCCCAAGCCTCGCTTCTAAAGGCATTGACTCCATGCAGAGTTCAAACTCACTACAGAAGCAAAATACGTGCAGATGAGTTACACAAGAGATGGACAATTTAATCTGGAAGAAAAAGTTCATTTTTATTGATCGAAGACTCTGTTACAAGACGACACTCAAACTATCTAATTATAAGGATGATGGATATTTGTTGCTATTTGCTACTGCCCTATATTCCTAAGATATGGGTAGTGTGATGGCTGAGGAGTATACACGAGCTGCACCAAGCTAAAACTCATGTACCCTTAGCCACATAAGATTGGGAGGTAGGAAGTGCTCCCGTTGCTAAAAATTGAGCCATATCAGTAGCAAGAAGTACCCCTCTTGCACGAGACTGAGCCATGCCAGGAGGAAGAAGCACTTCCTATAGTCAAAAATTGAGGTTGGCCCCGAGTCAGCCACACGACATCTAATTACAATATGGGTTCACTTTCATGACACCTAGTTACTATCGGAGTCTTCGCTCGTGGAGACACAAGGGTCTTTCTTCAAGCGCCATTTCAGTCGCTAAACGGCTTTACGAAGAGCAGAGCTCTCGAGACTCCACATATCCTGACGTAGTCCAGTTCGTGCCAAGCTGTTGATTGAATATGGATGATCCCGTCGAGTATCTCCTTCTCGGCCAACAACAACTCCACCAAGCGACGGAGTACGCGGAGTTCATCCACTTAATTACCCTAAACTTGGGCTAACTCCTATTGGAGTCTTTTGATTTCAGCTGCTCTGTTGAGGAACATCTCCGATCTATGCGACGTTGGTGCAGACATGGAGAAGAAGAAGAAGAAGATGGAAGGAGCAATGAGAATGGATGAAGACGGCTACTATTTATAGCCGATTTCAAATCTTAACTCCAGAGACAATCACATCTTTCTAAGATTTGATCAGACTGGACAAAGAGGCTATGACTTAGCCTAAAACTTGATCAAATCCATAGCGGATCTCATAGGATCTTCAATCAAGAGATCTTAGCCACAAATCACGACACAAATCTAGAGGTGAATCAGAACAAACTTCGCCAAGCCAGCAAGCATCGCTAGACGACGAAGTCTGCCAACAACAGCTCAATATGCATTGGGCTTTGCCAGCCAGTGAACATCACCAATCAATGAGCTTCGCTCGGTAAACTAGAAATGAGCAACCTTCACTCACACTTAAAATTAGCTGAACTTCGCTGATTTCTCCAACATCGCCCCAACAACAAAGAAGGCGAGTTTTGTTCTAAACATGGATTTAGATGAGCACAAGCATCATCAAACCTTTGATACAAGTCTGCAACCAAGGAAGCTACATTCAATAGTACACCTCCAGCAACTAAGTAGGCAGATGAAGTCAAGTTTTACCCAATCAAGACAACTCTAGCCGTGTTGAACAGTACACCTCTGGCTATTTACCAAAAGTATTTTAATCTCTGTTACAAGCTTGAATGCAGAATCTTGAAAACTTTGGGGGGGGGGTTCTTGTAGGCAGTCAAAATATATTCTCACTAAGGCTGATGATTAGCTTGGATCTGAGAAGCGAACACCTCGAACAGGCCCAAAGTCAAGCCCACTACAGTGAAGGTCACCTAAGCAAGCCCCGGCAAGAGCCGAATTCTGTGTTAAATTTGGGCCCATTGATGAAATCCACCCACATCCGTTCAAGTTGATGGAGTCATCCACTTCCGAAGAAGGCATATCCACGTTCGCGATGACTCTCGCTCGCAACTGCAGTGACCTTTGCCCACGCTTTCAGCGTACTTCACCAAGGTCACGAAGGCCCCCTGATAGCCATTTCAGAGCTTTTTTTAGGGGATAACTTCCCCCCATTATCTCCCACTTTAATGGCCACTTAATCCATAATTAAAGGGGCTATTAACTCTCTCTTTTAGCCTATAAAAGGAGAGGTTCGGGAAAAATAACAACAACACATGCATACGTGAGCTCCTCAAGAGATATTACTAAGAGAAGGTTGTGTTAGCTTTCAAGCAATCCACAATCAGCAGAAAATCTATCGTCTTAGTCGGTTCATAAACGGAGTACAAGATTCACGGTTCACCTGCACACAAAACAGAACCCCAAGAAATATAAAATGTTCCTTAGTTTCTTTATTGTCTCTCAAATTGTAATCTGAGTTAATTACAATTACAAAAGACCCGAAACAGATGATATGCTTCGAGTGTGTGTGTTAGACTTTAGAGGTTTGTGGGAAGATTGCTTGCATCTTGTAGAATTTTCTTACAATAAAAGTTGCCAAGCTAGCATTAGGATGTCCCCATTTCAGGCATTGTATGAGTGGAAATGCACATCACCATTATGTTGCAATGAAGTAGAAGAAAGGAAGTTATTAGGTCCCAAACTCATCCAATTATCCAAGAAGAAGATTAAGATAGCTCGCAAGCATCTCAAGACAACTTAGGATATATATCGCAGCTTGTCTGATATAGGTAGAAGACGTTTAGGATTCAAGGTCGAAGATCACGTGTTTCACCGACTCGTGGAGTTATACATTTTGGTATTGTTGGGAAGTTAAATATAGGTATATTGAACCATTTGATATTACAGAACGAGTAGGCAAGGTAGCGTGGAGGCTAGCGTTGTCGCCATCTTTGCAAGATGTGCATAATGTGTTCCACGTGTCGTAGTTAAGGAAGTACGTACTAGACGAGAGTCACCTTTTGGATCATTTAAAATTGACAATCTGAGTGGACTTATCTTACACACAACATCTAATTTCCACTGTTGACCGAAGGGAAAAGCGCCTGAAGAATAAGGTCATTCCTTAGTGCTTGTGTAATGGAATCCATACTCACCTGATGAAGCTACTTGGGAGCAAGAGGATTTGATGGTGGATGATATCCAAATTTGTTAGAGCTATATATCTACCCTATTTAGAAATTTCAAGGGCAAAATTTATTTAAAGGTGAGCAGGATGTAAGGCCCCAGATTTTTTAATTAAATTATATATTTAATTATGGGGATTTTTATAAATTGTGTCATTATGTTTACTCAATATGATGAAATACCCTAAAAGTATTACTTTATTAAAATAAGATTCATGAATTAATCATGAATTGGACTTAGCAGTAAAAGAGATTTGCATATATAATGCTGAGGGTTATAAGAGGAAAATAAATAATATTTGCAAATAGGTCCATTGCCTATAAATGTCCACATCCTTAGGGCTTTTTCTTTTTTTCTTATAAATGTAATATCTAGAGCAGGAACTCTACTATAGAAGACGGGCAAAGAGAGAAGAGAATTAGTAGAAGAGAATGATCTTTGATTTAGATGAGAGTTTCCCCACTTGTTCTCAATCTTATGGGGGGTTTTTCTTGATCATTTCTTTTCTTTGAATATGATATTAAACTCTAGAACTTCATGCAAAATATGTTAGGGTTCATAGATGATGTTTTCCTAATGAGTTTGTAGATGGTTAAAATATTCTCTCTTCTAGACCAACCCTCCGTCCAACTCTATGAAGTGAATGCCTATGGGCTAAACACTTTATATGGGCTAAACACAAACCTATGACGAAGCTCACCAGAATTATAGCGAAGCTCGCCCAAGTCTCACGTGAACTTGACCTAAAAGGCCCACATGAGCCATGTCATCCACACCCTAAGGGGAGTGGACTACTCATGTTCTAGGGATGTTCGCTAGAACAAACTTCACCCATGATCGCGTAGTGAGCTTTACCCCCGATCATTACTAGTGAACCTCGCCATTGACCGTTTCAAGAATAATTGTGTGGAAATGGTCGCCTCAATTATCTCCTAAGTTAATGGCCATTAAACTCACATTTAAGGGCCTCTCTCTCTCTCTCTCTCTCTCTCTCTCTCTCTCTCTCTCTCTCTCTTTCTCTCTCTCTCTCAGCCTATAAGAGGAGGGGAAATTGCTTATTTTTGGGCACTTGGCAGCTCAGAATAGCTATCTACTTGAAGACTTTAGCATTTTCAAAAGAGGCTCAGCAATAGCTATAAACAAAATTTTATTTTGCTAAATCACTGTCATTGAATTTGACCAAGTGAAGTTTAAGGAATTCATTTCCTCTAAGAAGTCATCCATGGCCACCACTAGAGGCTGCGGTAAGATTCACCACAGTGTGAAGATAGGGTCAGATTCGACCCTCACCCAAAAGAAGGCTATGCTAGTCGACAACAGGCTTGGCTTTACTAGAAGCTAGACGAATTCGCTCAGAGTGGAGAAATAGCGACCCTCATACCAACTCAGAGTCAAGACATTCATACGTCTCCTGATTTTGGATTTCAATCCACAACGCCTCTGGGGGTTCACTTTAAAGCATCTCTAGATGCTCACTACGCTTCTTTACCAGGAACGAAGAATGGGGGTTATCCTTCATCTAAAATCTCGCAAGGGAAAAAATCACCCATAGTGATTCTTTATCTAAATCACAAGCTATGAATTGTGATAAGGACTTCATGATCGTGCTAGCTGAGGGTCAAAACAACATCATTATAGGCGACGTTCACTTGCCAAAGCCCAAGCAGGTGAAGTTGCTTTCCAGAGGAGCAACTGCCAAAGACAAGTCCAAGCTTCCACTGATCTAAAAGAGTTCCTTTCTCTAAAGAGGGCGCGCTAATATCAGCATTATGTGACCCTAAGGGAAATCGTCACAACAGTTTAGACGAATTGTCAGTGCAAATACATTCTTGTAAAGGAATCAATATTTAATTGTCTCAGCCAATTTCTTGAGCCTTCAGAGGCTAGGATTAAGAGGTGGCAGTGTACCCGAAATGATAAAGCTAATCTCAAAGGAGTCAAGGTCAACATGACCAGTGTGACAACTGGAGATGAAGAAGAAGATGCAAGTAGTCCTTCTGATCCTAGATACTCTCCTAGTATTGGAAACATACTCCCGAAGACTAATGGTGTTTATCATCACACCAGGTCTAGGCAAGGGGTAACAATCCCCTTTGATTACTCCCTTCTTCGGATGCACGCTCCATGAGCCTCCTCTCAAATTAACTATCCCTCTGCTAGCGACGTCAAATTAGCTATAGCATCAAATGTAACCTGTAGTTCAAGTCAAGAGCAGGGGTGGACGGATATGGGGAATAGAGAAGCTCATGACGATATTGTCCAGCAAACGGAAGCCTAGAGAAGGCATCTGACGAGCATTTTAAGCACCTCAAAGCGATACTTAAATAGCTCATGGTAGTCTCCCAGTAGCAACATGCAATCTCCTCAAAAGAAAAATGACCAGTTGTTGAAACCCTTTTGGAGAAAGAGTAATCACATCAAGAAGAGGCTAACTCTATTCATTTAAGATCAGAGACCTCAGCTCCGCCAAAGTAAGTCATGAGGCAAAGGTCCTTGAAGATCTTCAAAATCAGGTCAATATTTTCATTGATCATCACATTTTATTATACTTTTATATCCTCATTATCTATTTTATTTGAATAAATATATCGACTAATAATGAGTTTTTATCTTAATTTACATGATATGAAGATTAATGAATAAGAGTCCAAAAGAAATAAATTCTCTCATTTTTCTACCATTTATTAGAGCCCAAGATCAAGCCAAGAGGAAGCCCACAAAAGCCCAAGAGGTCAAAAAAGAATTAGGTCAAGAAGTCAACAAAGGAATCAAATCTGCTAGAAACCAATCGATTAACCAACTGAGTAGCTTTGGTTTTTAACAAAAATAGTGTATGGCTGAGATTTATTTCTTGGAGCTCAAGACTAATCTAATGGCTCTTGTTGATTGTAGTAGGCTATAAATAAGAGTAGAGAGTGAGGGGTTTCGAGGGTGAAAAATTTTGTAAACTCTTTTTTGGAGAGGAGGACCTTTAATTAGGTCTTTTAATTTGTACACTTTTTGAATTTCATAAATAAAAAATTTTATTAACTCTTTTTAAATTTTCATTCTTCTTCTTCTTTGTTGAGGAAGTGAAAATGAAGATTTGCCTTCAAGGGGCCAACCCCTTGCAATGTAAGTTTTTATTTTTCCCTCTTTTTATTTTCTTGTTTTAGAAATTGCATGTCTTATGATTTTATTTTCTTGTTTTAGTATTTGGTAGATTAGATTTATTTCATGCTTGTAGAGTAAATTTATGTTATACTTTGTAGAGTAGATTTACATTTTTTTTACTCTTTTTATTGCCTTTATTTTCCTTTTTTTCTAGCTTTGTAGTATAATTTTCTTGTTTTTCTTTCATGCTTTATTTTTTTATTCTCAATATGTGTAACTAAATTCTTTAAGAGATCTAAGATTGTATGAAACTAGTTGAATTTTTTATGATTTATGGATTGTTCTCTTGTGCTTATAATGGTCATGCTTAGGATAATCAACTAGATAACTAATTGGTAGAAGAAGAATTTTATAATCTATGCTTATTTTGAGTTGTTTGATAGGTCATGCTTATGAATTTTAAAATTACCATCTAGTTGTTTGTTCTTTTCATGAATGAGAATTTTGCTTGGATGATAATTTGATAGATTATACTTTCTTTAAGTAATTTGATAATCTATTCTTCGTAAATCTAAAGTAAAACGTGATAAAAAGAGAATAGTTCATAAATTCTAATTAAAATTAACTAGTGGATTTAATTCTAGATCTCTAAATTTCTCCACTTGTTTTTATCCTAATTTCTCTTGATTTTGATTTTCCCTCACCTCTTGATTTTCCTTTTCTTGATTTTCCTTTTTTTATTTTTCTTTGTTAATTTTTCTCTTCTTCCTCCCTCTTTTTCTTTTTATTTTTTTATTTTTCTTTGTTAATTTCTCCACTTGGATTATAATTTGAGCACTCACTTGAAATTACTTTTAAGAGCAAAAACCCCCTAACCAAGATGAGGTGAAGGATTTCATCACCCTTTTCTTAGCTTACAAATCATTAATTCCTCACTACACAAACCCAAGCATTTTAAAACTCATTAGACATTCACCCTTAAGGACTCGAGCTCATTAAGGAACAAAAAATCCTTATTTGAACCGGTTTAAGTTTACTTAAATTCGTTGGTGTCTAAAGCAATGTTTAGGGGTTGCGTAAAGCGCTTCGCGAGGAAAGAGTTACTTAAGTGGTCTTTAGCCTCCCTCTAGTACTATCCTTACCTGGCTAACTAACAAATAAACTTTTATCTTTTCACTCAAGGAGTTTTTAGTTAGGAGCTGGCTTAGTTGACTCTAGGCTTAACCCTAAAATTAAGGACGATTGTTTAAAGTGGTTGCTCTTGATTTATTTAGTTAGGTTTTTCTTTTATCATTCCTCTTTTCTATCTCTCTTATCTTTGAGGTCTTTTAGTTTTCCTAAAAAAAAGAGAATTTTTTTAATTAACTTTTGTTTTTCCTAGATCTTTTTCTCTAATTTTCTTTTTAGACATATATAAAAAAATTTGCTTTAGTGTATGTGAGTTTGGATTAGGGATAATACCAAGCGTTTAATGTGTGTTGAACCAATTTTTTAGACTAAAGACATGGCAAATCCAAATGCACCAGTTCTTTAAGATATGTGTTATCCAACTAGGAATACAATCCCACCTTATATTAGGCCTCGTGATATTAATGAAGCTAATTTTGAGCTTAGACGTCACTTCATAAACATGCTTCCGAAATTCTTAGGAAATGAATCCGAAGATGCATACATTTGTATATCTAAGTTTAAGAAAGTTTGTCTTATGATTAAGAATAGAGAGTTATCTGAGGACACGATTAAGCTCAGAATTATTCCATTTGCTCTTAAGGACAAAGCTAATAAATGATTGTATAGCTTGCCCACAATATCTATCTCATGAATTTGTTACCATTTTCTTGAAGAAACTTTTCCCAATTCATAAAATAGTTAAGCTTAGAAACAACATTTAGAATTTTAAGATAATTCAAAGAGAGCCATTCTAGAAGTATTTTGATAGGTTTAAGGATCTTCTTATTCAATGTCCTCACCATGGTCTAGAAAAGTGGTAATTATGCCAAATTATCTATGAATGATTATATTATTCTTTAAAGACATCCATAGAATTTATGTGTCAAGGGAATGTTATGAAGAAAAATGTCGGTGAAGCTTAAAAATTCTTAGAAAGTTTGTCTAAAAAAACCATGTAGTGAGAACACTGTGATAAAAGAGTTTCATCAGTTCCCCATAACCAAATCTAGTGGTGTTTTCATTGTGAGAGTTTATCCTTCATTGAAAAAGAGGAGCTTATATTCCTTATTCAAGAATACATCGATGTCTTCGCTTGGAGCTATAAAGACATCCCTGGGTTCGATCCTGATGTGGCTATGCATTGCCTCAATATTGATCTGAGTATCAAGCTGGTAAAAAAAAGACACTTCTGTTCTGTGTTGATGGAGCAAATCGAAAAAGAAATCTACAAACTAATTGGTTGTGGGTTCATCCGTGAGGAGCAGCACCAGGATTGGCTGGCTAACATCGTGGTAGTAACAAAGAAGAATGGCAAGATCCGGATCCGTATTGACTTCAGAGACCTCAATCTCACTTGCCCAAAAGATGAATTTCCTCTCCCTATCACGGATGTCATGGTTGATAATACATGCAGTTTTGAGAGGATGTTATTCATGGATAGTTTTTTTAGATACAACCAAATCAAAATACATCTGGATGATCAAAAGGACATAGCTTTTAGGACACCTCTAGGAGTGTACTATTATACAGTAATGCCCTTTGGTCTGAAGAATGCTAGGTCCACCTACCAATGTGCGATGAACACAATCTTTCGTGAGCATTTGCGAAAGATGATAGAATGCTATGTTGATGATTTTGTGAAAATAATCATCACAAAGAAGATCACCACAACGACTTGAGACTGGTATTTGAATTCATGCGAAAATACCAGCTCAAGATGAACCCGACCAAATCTTTCTTGTGGTTATCATTAGGCAAGTTCCTTAGATTTATTGTAACATCTAGGGGATACATGTCGACTCAGAGAAAGTGAAGGCCATACAAGAAATGCCACCTCTGAAAAATCTCAAAGAACTTAGAGGCTTGTAGGGAGAGTTAGCTTACATCTGCAGATTTATAGCTAATCTATCTGAAAAATATCAACTATTTCAAAGGTTTATGAAGAAGTGTGCTTTGTTTGTATGGGATGAGTCTTGTCAAATAGCTTTTGATGAGATCAAAGAATATCTCACGAAGCCACCTGTACAAGCTGCACCGATATCAGGGAAGCTATTCCTGATCTACGTTAGGGCTATGAACCATTCTCTTGGAGCACTTCTTACCCAAAAAAATATGATGGGCATGAACAAGTCATTTACTATCGCAGTCGAACTATGATAGGAGCTGAGCATCGCTACAACCTAGTTGAAAAAGAGTGCCTAGCTCTGGTGTTTGCAATCCAAAAGATGCGGCACTAGTTAACTGGCCAATCCATCTATGTCATCTCGAGAGTCAATCCTCTATGGATACTCATGGAAAAACCTAGATCTCTAAATTCTAGGCTCGCTAAGTGGGCCATATTTCTTTCTCAATACGACATGACGTTTGTACCTCATAAAGTAGTTAATGGCCAAGCAATAGCCGACTTCTTGGCAGAGCACCCCATCCCTAAGTCTTCCAAGCTCAATGAAGACATTATAGATGAGGTGTTCAAATCAAATGTCATTTCTGACCACCAAGTGTGGCAGCATTACTTTGATGGTGCATCATGACGTAATCATAAAGGGACAATCTTTGCAGGAGTGGGGGTAGTACTTATTGATCCTCATGGTCATGTCCTTCCCTGGGCTTATTCACTAATTGAGCCATGCTCCAACAATGTAGTTGAAAACAACATCCTCATAATAAGATTGGAACTCGGCCAAGACATGGGGGTGAAATTCCTTGACGCTTACAGCAATTCCAAACTGATTGTCAACCAAATAAAGGGAGAGTACAAAGTTTGACATAATGACCTCATACCTAATCATGAAGTAGTTATGAAGCTCACTCAATCTTTTGAAGGTTTCTACATCAACTATGTAGCCCGCCTCAAGAACACTCATGCTAATGCTTTAGTGTCACTCGTAGCTACTCTCGCTTTGACTTCCAAGTCTACCAAGCAGATTACGGTAGCTAGTCATGAATTTTGCTCTCCAAAATAGATCTTAGGAGGTAACGAGGTGCACGTCATGCCTAGCCCCTTTGAACTTAATGATTGGCGTTATTTGATCATTGACTATGTCTTGCACGGTATATTACCAAAAGATATGAAGCAAGCAATCTTTATTCAAAGAAGAGCCCCACAGTTCTTTTATGATTCTGCCATGCAAACATTGTACTACAAATCATTCGATGGCATATTACTTCGATGTTTGTCATCGAACGAAGCCCAATAGGAGCTCAAAGAAGCACATGACGGTATGTGTGGAGCTCATCAACCAAGGACTAAACTCCAAGGTCGACTTCGTCCATGAGGCTATTACTGGCCAATGATGATTACAGACATAGTGGCCTACACCAAGTGGTGTCGTGCGTGCCAATTCCATGCTAATTTCTGTAAGGTAAAATACGAGTGTACCTAAAGTTACAAGTATACAACTATTAAGTTATAGTATAAAAAATTATCGATCCCACGAGGAAGGTGTTGTAGGAATTTATCAAATTCGGTTCTTATGTTGTGTGTGACAATTAGGAGTGCGATTAAAGAAATGTGATGTGTTGTGGAGAGATATGAGAGTGGTTATGAATATGTGCAAATAAGAGCAAAACAAGATTGAGAGAGAAGAGAGAATGATGAATAAAATGATGGAAAATAATACAAACAACTGAAAATCAAGAATAAAGAGGAAAAATTAAGAAAGAAAAGATGAATGATTCAATTAAAGATATGAGGACTCTAGAATTGAATCCACTAGCTAATCTCAGTTATAAAATATAAATCATTCTCATTTTATCACTTCTACTTTAGATTTATTAAGTATAGACTATCAAACCACTCAAGGAAAGCATAACCTATCAAATTATCATCTAAGTA
>JBAKGM010000002.1:13730746-13745698 GCA_037177215.1 Asparagus racemosus | reverse complement strand
GGGTGGAACATTCAGAAATGACAGGATAATGAGTCATCGCGTGGTAGATCATTATCTCTGATAAATAGATATGGGCAATGTTCCTCGCATGGTAGAACGCTATATGGCATGGGGATTAAATATTGATTATCAGAGGTAAACGTTAACGTGATAGCATTTTGTAGTCCCACCATCCTATTGAAGAGGATTGATGAGTGGATTATGGAAGATGATGTTATCACTTTACAAAACTGATGAAGAGCTGAGGGTAATATTTCTTCAGAAACTTACCATTGATAGGCATTGTGATTTTGTCGCCTTCTTGATTGGTTAGGCAATACGCTCCATTCGAGTAAACTAACTCCACTACGAATGGTCCTTCCCATTTTGGTTAAAATTTCCCCTTCTTTTTGGAATTCAGAATCATCGAGCGTCGGACGGCGAGAACAAGGTCACCTTCCTTAAAAATGTGAAATGCTTTGGAAATACAGGCCTGGTAAAACTCGATATGTTGTTGAGCCTGTAGCCGCTTCTCGTCTAGTATCTCGAGTTCTTCAAGATGTTGACGATGACTTTCTTTAGCTGTCATTCCGGTAGTTAGCGCTATTCGTAATGATGGGATTTGAATTTCTAATGGTAGAATAGCTTCGCAGTTGTAAATTAGGGAATATGGAGTGGTATCCGTGGGTGTACGAATTGTTGTACGGTAAGCCCATATGCTTTGCCCTAGCTTATCATTTCAATCCTTTTTGTTTGAAGAGACCATCTTAGTAAGAATCTTGATGATCATCTTGTTAAAAGCTTCAGCTTGTCCGTTGGCAGCGGGATAATAAGCTGTCGATGCTGAATTCCAGATTCATAATTTATCGCAGAATCGTGTGAAAGCATGACTGACAAATTGTGGACCATTGTCATGGACAAGCTGCCTTGGCACACGGTATCAGTATATAATGTGATGTTTGACAAATTTAATCACATCACTTGTCTTGACTAATCTTAATGGAATGGCTTCAGCCCATTTTGAGAAATAGTCAGTTATTGCCAATATAAAGCGATGTCCTTTCGAAGAAGGTAGGGAGATTGGACCAATGATGTCCATTCCCCATGTTTCAAATGGCCACGATGTAGCAGTGGGGTGCAAGTGTTCCGGTGGTTGATGCATGTAGTTAGCATGTATCTGGCACACATGGTACCGTTTGGCATAACCAACAGCGTCCTTTACCATGATTGGCCAATAATAGCCGGGTCTGCGTAGTCGGTCCCATAATTTAGGTCCAGGCTGGTGTGCTCCACAAATTCAATCATGAGCTTCTTTTAAGACTTGCTCTGCTTCTCCAGTTGATAAACATCAAAGTAGTAGCCCATCAAATGATCTTCGATATAAAGTTTGTAATTGGGAGTCATAATAGAACCTCGGCGCTCGTCGACGAATAGATTCTCTTTCTTTAATGCCTTCGGGCAATATCCCATACAAGACATAATCAGTGATTGGGAATCGCCAATCTCGTGCTTCGAACGACTTAGGTTCTTCTTCGATCGCATGGATCTGCAAAGCATATTTTGGTCAGAACAATAGTGTACTAGACACGATAATCTGCTGAGTGGCATTTTCAAGCAAAGCAAACGTAGCTGCAAGCGATGCCAATGCATCGACATAAGTGTTCTAGAGGCGGGGTACATGATCAATATAGAAGCCCTCAAACGAGTTAGCTAAAGTCACGGCTGTAGGCGTTGAAAAAATCGCTTATCAGTCCCCGCACCTGACTCGCAAAGGTGGGTTCGCAACTAACGAACCGTCAACCGACGCAACCAACGAGCCGTCAACCGACGAGTCGACGAACAGTCAACCGATGCAACTAGCGAGCCATCAGCCGACGAGTCGACTGGCGCCGCAATCGCATGAAGCGCATCGACGAACGTCAGAACCCAGTTGGTGTGGCAAACACGTCGACACGATGAAACGTCGACATGGCAACACGGCGTACGCGCCGACAGAACGACGTACCGCGGAATAAATCTGACGGTCACGTTCCGAAACAATGGGAAATCAGCTCGACGACTCGATTGGACCCACACGTCGACACAAACGTAAGTGACGGCGAAATCAGCTCGTCGATCAAACTTACGCGCCAATATGGACGCAAACGACGACGGATGAACGACCGGACCCGAACGTCGACGTAAACGCAAGCGACGAGCGACGACGAATCCACAGAGCAACCGGCGTAACTCCGGACTCAACAAAAAGAACCGGAACACAGTCCTGAGTGGGCGAAACACCCGGAAAAGGGGCGAAACGGGCGAGAAAAACGCCAGAAGAAGCGCGAAAGCTTCGGCCAAGGCTGAAGCACTTGGGCCATGGCCGAAGTACTCAGCCACGCCGAGCACTTGCACGCTGTTTTAACCCCCCCCCCTTTTTGAAACTCTATAAATAGGAGAGGGGTGCTCAGTTCTGAGGGTTGGAATTTTTCTGCAACTCTTGACGCTTGAGATTATACTGCTGTGTTCAAGAGTTCTGAAAAATATCCGGATCTACGCGGGAGCGCTGCCGAAATCAACAGTCAACGTCTACGCCCGCGATCTAAGGTCAGGTAACGCGATCTAACTCACCCTCTAGTCTAAGCTGCGTCTTAGACTCAGGGATACCCTCTATTCTAGGCTGCGTCCTAGAATCAGGGTCCGCTCGTGATTTCTCCTCGTAGATCTCACCAGCGCCAGTTATCTTCTCCTTTTGTAAGTTGATTTCCGTTTAGATCTGCAGTCCTCGCACCTAGATCAACCAAAAATCAGGATTGTTCGGTGGTCCACGGACAGAAAAGAAGTCCCCGGCACAGGCCAAGATCCCACGCAAGCGAGGATCCCGTAAAATAGAGATCCCCGTGTTTGTTCAAAAGAAAAAAATAAAAAAAGTTGTAATTTTTATTTAATTCTCATTGTAAAAGCCTTATAAAAAGGCGCGCTGTAATTTTAAATTTTGTTTACAAAAGATAAATTTGTAACATGTTCTTTTACAGATCAATGAGAATGACAACAGCAACTATTTTCCCCGCGAACACCCTCTACTATTTTAATTTGAGAAAAACCCCTTCAAGTTTAAGCATATTATAGATAACCCCCCTCAACTATGAAAATATGAGATAATTCCTTGACCTTTCTTTACTTACTCCCCCTCAAATACCAGGTGTGTCTCAGAAACCCCCCACCCCTAACTACTTTAATTTGAGAAACCCCCTCAAGTTAAAAAATTCAAGAAACTCCATGAACTCTTCTTACTTTACGCTATGAAAACTAATATTATTAGGTCTAGCATGTCACATCAGAAGTAGGTGACTGAGAAAAGACCAAAATATCTCTTAATTATAAAAAATTACTCTAATTTTTTAGGATAAGAGAAAGAGAGGAGAAAAGGCCAAAATAGCATTGTAAATTTGAAATAGATTGTTTTTTATTGATCGGGGCTTTCTTTGTAATCAAATGGGTTGATTTTCAAAAGGATATTTTAATTATTTTACATTTGAAATAACGTCAGGGGGTTTGGTGAGAAAAGTGTGAAAGATAGGGGGTTTAGTGAGATACATCATAGTTGAGGGGGTTTTCTCCAATTTATGAAGTTGAGTGGGGTTATATATAATATGCTCAAACTTTAGGTTGATTTTCTAAAATTAAAATAGTTGAGAGAGGTTTTCTAAGATATCCACAATGGTTAAGGCGATTCTTCTAAAACTAACCCTAAAATCATATATAAAAAATTATACACGTGTAAAATTATATATAAAGTTGATGAATTGGTTTTCCTCTTAAAATATGAGTGATGAATTTATCCATTTTTTTGTTATTTATTGATTTGATATCAGGTTCTTATTGATTTTTCTAAAGACGGTTTTTAGTTCACCCGTGTCTCTCTTTAAAGTTTTAATAGAACACAAGACGCCATAAAAATATATAACATGTAAATATTTATAAACTTGAAAATTTTCCTATTACAAAAATATTCATTGAGACCCAAAAAATAAACAAATTATTTAAATAAATTACACAAAAAATATTTTCTAATAATTATATTGAAATTGTAATGGGTTCTTAAGATTATTCTATGAATAAATATTTAGATTTTTAAGACATTTTATCTTTATTTTAAAACTACATATACTTTTCTAATTAAGTTAAAATTCTTATATAAGCATCATAAGATTGAGGTTTAAGCATGAGACTGTTTGAAACTAAATCAATATATGAAGACCTTATATATCATTTAACTGTGACACTTTACTTGATTGCTTCATGTTGCAGATTTAACTCAATATACTCTTTAGTTCACACCAAATGTGAAAAGTTTTTATAATAAAATATCAACATAAGATGACATCATTAGCTACCAAAATTTTTGCAGTTCCTACATCGAAAAAATATTATTGGTGATGTGATCACATAGAGCGGCATTTTATATCAATTTTTAAAATATTATAAAAAAGGAGAAATATTACCATGGAGAGTTTGATGGTTAAGCTGTCTTACTTTGAATTTAAAATTTTTAAAATAAAAATATCCACGCGCTTATTCGGCATTCTCACTTTTTCTTTTTCTCTTTTTTTATCTCAATACTATAAATAAAGAGAAATATTATAAAAGATAGGCTGGTGGTTAATCTATCTAACTCTGAATTTTAAAATTTGAAAGAAAATTCATCCACTTCTTTATTTTGAATTTATTTTAAGTTTCAAACTATTGAGGGAAAAGCTTCAATTTAGATTATCTAATTTTTAATAATCCACATGCTATAAGTCATTGGTATAAGCCATTGGTACACAACTATCTATAAAAAATGGAGAGTATGTGTGCGTGTGTGTAGAAAAGAGAAGTAAAATTTTAAATTTTTTTGTTCAATTCAATTTAGAAGAACGTGCATATGACTAAAGAAGAAACCTCTAGAGACTAAACATCAAATGTAAGAAAAATTAGGCTTTTACGCTTCCAAGTTAATTAGCGGTTCAGTTTCTGTGACATGCTCCATATTACTTATTCTACATGTAAGACTCATCCGTACGAGCATGAGCAAAATACTTATTACAATTGAAATTAAATTCTAATTAGAAGAGAATTAAAGTTGATAACTCAAGTCAAAGAAAGAGTCTTACATGAATTCAAGAGTTGGGAAAACTCTTTAAATACCCCTTGAGAGGTTCATTGTAAATCAAACCATATGTCAAGTCAAAGAGAGCTGTATATTATAAAAGAGAAGTAGAGAGAACTAGGTGGAGAAATCTAGGGTTTGTGAGAGGTTTTTGTGAGATTGACAGGGGTTTGCATGTTCTTCATTAAGAATGCAAGAATATATTGTCTTGCAATCTCTAAAATAAAAGAAGACACAGTCATTTCCCTGTGGATGTAGGAGATTGCCAAAGTATGTAAATCTGATATTTTTGTCTCTTGATATATTTTTTCTACAGTTTATTGCTATCCTCTTTAGTTCAAACAAGTTTTCTCGGTGCTTTCAAATCGCCCAGTGATCGATTAGTCTACAAAGAAGGAGGAGATTTAATCAGCGTGTTCATGATGCTTTCGCATGCTACACTTCCACATAGATTGCCAATTGGTTGCTAATGATTGGTATCGAGTTACGAGTGGCGTGCACCAACAATTGGTATCAATATGTCAGGTGACACCAACAATGGTATCAAAGGCAATTCAATTAGGTCAATTTTATTTCTTTCGGGGAAAGGTTCAATCTTTGTGGCATGGAAATGGAAAGTTCTTATGTGATGAAGACCAAGATTGAAAAGTTCAATGGTAAGAGGGATTTGAGACTTTGGCGGAAAAGTATGAAGATGGTCTTGATCTGATACGACCTAGATCAAGCTGTGTTAGCGGTGGCAAGAAGCCAGATAAGATAACAAGTGATTAGTGGAATATGCAATTCTAATTGCTCTTTCTTATGAAGTGGGGTATTACGTAATCAAGGAGAAGACTGTACTTTGTATGTGGAAGAAACTTGAGGAGTTGCACATAGCGAAAATGCATCTACCAACTTGTATGGGAAACAAAAGATGTATAGACTGTAGATGAAAGAAAGTACGACAATGTTGGAGCATCTGATTAACTTCAATAGGATAGTGACTGAGTTAGCGGTGATGGAGTCAAAGATTGAAAACGATGACCAAGCGGTAGTTTTGCTGAGTTATTTTCTAGTGAGTTACCAATATCTGAAGATATTGCAAACCATAGGCAAGGCGATAACCACCATTGACGAAGTCAAGGCAGCGCTCCTCACGGACGACTTTAAGCAGCGACAGGGTGTTGGTGATGAGTCGAGTTCCGGTGCCGGATTTGTAGCAGATGTGCGAAGGAGACCTTCAAACAGGATAGATTCCCAAGCTAAGTAGTGCTTCTTTTGCCAAGGGAAGGGTCACGTGAAGAATGACTACTTCGCATGGCAAGAGTGGTTGAAGGGTTAAAAGATGAGGGATGGGCTGGTCTAAACATCGTTTGCAGCGGGTATTGTGAAAAATCAACTAGATGACTCATTGGCAGTTTTGAAGGATGAAAGTTTGCGAGTTTAGGTGTTGATGGATTTGGGAACAATACTGCTTGTGGCAGTTGGATATTGAATTTTGGAACATCGGCTACCAAACCCAAGTGAAAGGAGTCAATGTGACTATCTACACGGTGGATGACAAGAAGTACGACGTTGAGGGTGTAGGAAAAGTTACAGTGGCAAAAAGAAGGGGGAGCATGGTTGCCTTGGAGAACATTCAATTAATCCCAAGGCAATGAAGAATATGAAGTCTATTGGGGTATTTAACTCTACGGGCTACCAAACCCGAGTGCTAGAGGAGTCATCACGGTATACCACAGAAGGAATTCCATCTCGGTCGAGAAGAAGAGTGGAGATGGCTTGTATAGGGTATCTAAAGGAACAAGTGTTCAACGTGGAGCTTTGTCTTCAAGAGGGTGTACGACCATAAGGAAAAGAGGTGTGCTCCTAAGCTGGGTTCCTAGGGAGAGCCAAAACGGGAGTTCGACTCTAGACGGAGGAGTTAAGACAAAGTCTGCAATAAGTTAATAGCCAAGTCTGGAGAGTGCAGTAATGGAAGTTGGTGTCAAGTCATCAAAAGACTTGACATCAATATGCGAGTAGGAAGCGATCTGGTGCTCTTTGGGAGAGGGGGCTTAAGGTGATTTCTCAAAGGTGTTTGTTATCTATAGTTTTACAGGTTTGTAGCAAAAATGTTACAAGGAAGGATCAACATTTCTAAAGGTGGCTTCATACAGGCATAAGGTGGAGATTGTTGTTGGAAAATAGCTTTGTATTTTAGGAAATTCTAGTTGGACTTGGATTAGGGCCTGAATTTAATTGGAAATAATCAATTACAATTTGAATTAAATTGTAATTGAAAGAGAATTAGAATTGATAATCCAAGTTAAAGAAGGAGTCCTACATGAATTCAAGAGAGGAGAAAAAAGCCCTTTGAAGTGCCCCATGAGAGGTTCATTATAAATCAACTCATAGGGCAAGCTAAGGAGAGCTTCATATTGTAAGAGAGAAATAGAGAAGAGTAAGGGAGAAATCTAGGATTTGTGAGAGATTTTTTTGGGTGTGATTGAGAGGGAGTCTTGCGGGTTCTTCATTAAGAACTCGAGAATAGATTATCTTATAATCTCTAGAATTGCTCGTACAATAAGGATAATTTTTTGTCCTTGGAGAATCCTTTAAATCTTCCATGATAGCTTATATCCTATGGGAAGTCTCTTTCTTCCTTCATGGCTTTCAACTGCTAGAGTGAGAGTACTTTTCTTTCCATGATAGCTTATATCTCTAGAATTGCTCGTACAATAAGGATATTTTGTAGTTTTTCACCCTCTCATGAGTGATTTTGGTTACTGTCCAGTCTCCACTAGTGGAATTGCAGGTTTTTCTTTAGTAGTTTTCCACCGTCTCATGAGTGGATCTGGATACTCTCCACTGTCGGAGAGGATCCGAAACCCCATCGTGTCATCACTCTTGTGTAAAGCCTACGAGCCTTGTGCATAAACAAAATAATAAAATCTATTAAATAATTAAGTATTAGTATTTAGAGTTTTAACTATTAAATTTATGCATTACAGACAACTAACATGATACCTTCTTAAGACTCTACAACAAGTTGATGTGAAAACAATCACTAATGCTTTTTGGAAGAAATCAAATCGTGTGAAGCCCGGACGATCCAAGAAAAGAGGGTGATTTTCGACCAGATTTGTACATGCAACTTAAACAGATATGTAACTTTTGATTCTCTTTCCACAGAATTACTATTATTATATATTTTTTAGAAAGCTCAATAGGTGCCCTATGCCTTGAATCGCTTCACTATTCCAATTGAGTTTTAAGCTCAAAGGAATTTGTTTTCAGGCTCAAATTGCATGTCGAAAAGTTTTTTCATCTATTTAATTTTCTCTTTCTAATGGTAAGTTATTAATTTTTTTTAATTTTATGAAGTCTTTTCTTTTAGGAATGACTAGTTTGGTACTTTTGCATTGTTTTATGCCCTATACAAGGGATGCATTTATGTAGACTCTTTATGTTGGCATTTATATTATTCTAAAGTTTGGGTTCTTGCTTTTTTGCTCATACGAGAACGAGTAGCTATTTACTCCATTACATTCGCGCTATGTCAGAAGTTTAAAAGTAAAATCACTAATAAGTAATAATCTTTTGTTTCCTATTGAAGCAAATTGCAAGGGCTGCTTCCAGCTCTAATTGTTTCTGTTCCATTGCAGGTACAACTCTGTTTCCTAAACAAGCATTTTACAAGAGGAGCTTACTCCTCAGTATATGGCTTTTCTGAAATTAAAGAAAAGAATAACACATAAAAAGCCACTTATGACCATGTTTTATTTGACCTCTATACAAACACTAGAGGTTTAGTGACCTCAAGTTAAAATTACAGTCTAACACAATTTATCACTGCAAGAACTGGGAAAGTACTAAAAACAGATAAATATATATTAACACACATTATCCTCGTAAGGTCATAAGAACTGAACAGAGTATCACCGCCAAATTAGATCACGTCCTGACTAAAATCTTGGAAAATAAAAAGAAAACCTATCAATAGGAATCACAGCTACAAGAGTCTTCTTGAGAAAATTTGTGTCATAAGTAGTCAATTGCTGGATTCTTCGGTAGGGGAAAGACGAGGAACTACAACAGGTGCGCCCCTGACTCTTTCAAGAGCATAGCTTATCCTTAGAGGCCGGCCCAGAAATGCCTACAAAAGAATACTGATTTTCATTAACTTCTATTGAATATACTTATTCTTCAGTTTTCTCACGGGAATACTTGAAAAATCCAAACTGCACCATATTTTTTGAGGGTACCTTTCCATCCATAGCATCTTTGGCATGTTTAGCTTCATGGTCTGTGGAAAAGTTTATGAACCCAAAGCCTCTTGACCGCCCAGAGTTCTTATCGTACAATATCCTTACTGAGACAAAAAGGATCCACAACCTTGATCATCTTAATACAAGATGGTAAAAGAATGGTCAAAATAAATATAAATTACAACATACAAGTACTGGTTAATAAGAGAAGCAGCAGTCCGGCCATCAATTGTTCAATAAAAACACAAGATACAACTACCATATCCACTATCTTCATTAGGACCTTACTAACAACTTCCGTTGAGATTTTCCTTTCTATAATCATTCATTACATAACAAATTAAATCAACCTAGAATTATTACTGATGAACAATTTAGTAGGTAAGTATCGCTGCACTACAGAAATTTGGATAGTGTATTACAACTTATTGAAAGTTTATTTTGTGACTACATGTATTCCACATGTATTCTTGTTATCCATCCAGTTCCATTGAAGGCCGCCCGCAGCTCTTAAACCAGATTCAACCAGATTTATTTTATTGCCTCATTCCATGTTTAAATCTAGACACACTCAGCTTGTCCGATAGAAATCCTATAACTCCTAAGGCACACCAATTATATGCATTAGGAGTAGCCAAACTGTAGAGCTACCTCCAAATTAATGGGCATTGCTGATAGGCAAACAAATATGTTTTATTCAATTATATTAGGATCCACATTCAAAATTTTCTAAATATAGTAAACATTTAGTTACTGTATTTGAATAAAAATACAAATGTGGTTTCCTTTTGTAAAACTTTGCATGATCCATATCCAAATTCATATTAATGTGAATCTAAATAAATTGAGATACAATATGAGAAACCGGCGGGTTCTTAAATCAATTATATTTATAGGAAGTTATCAAATCTTTTGAGCTCGGAGTTATGCCCAATATAGCATGAAGAACACTTTGTGAATAGGTAATAAATAGAATCTCTCAATCAGGCATGGGAGATTTACACATGAAATTTGTATAAGGCTAATTAAGGATATATTCGTCATTATAGTTTATTGCATGTAGTTCTCATATGGAATTTATGAAGTTGTTATTTTTGGGTTCGTAGTCATATCTGTTTCCATAAGTATGACATTATATCCGTCGACTTTAGGGATTTGGATGATGTTTTTCATTATTACCAAATATCTGGATGTGAATTCCTATTGGAGTTATGAAAATACCGTGAACATAGACACACCAAACCTATTATATCCGTTCATATGTGCCCCTGATTGTCAGTCATCCATCTCAGACACTCATCTCAACCACTCCTATCATAAAACCAAGCTGTTTCTTAATTGTCAAAAGTGAAATCAACAAAGAACACTCAGCAATATGGCCATTATTCAACATTTTCTGTTTATTTATGTGTAATTTACGAACACAAAGTTCTGTAGAAACTGTTATCAACCTCAGTGCTTAGGTAAATGAACAGCATTCTTATCAATCCCAATAACATGACAAATGGTTGTAACTGTGTAGGAAAAAGTGATTTCTCTTTGATAATTTCTTAGTCATCAATATAAACAACACCCTTGTTCCAAGTACTCTTACTACCATCACATTCTACGTATTCCTTTTTCATCTTAATTTCTAAATCTTTGTCCTCCACATTTCCAACTTAGACTTTATCCATTATTATAAAGTAATTAATGCAAATCTTCAATCTGATCCTAAATATGCTAAGTTCATCCGTAAAATTCAAAGAGTTAATAGATTAAATGTAACCTTGAAGTAAACATATAGTGACCAGGAATGAGCCCATGTATCAACAGTTGTGGGGCCAGTTGGTACTCTACCATGTGTGTCTTTAATTACATCAATCTAGCTCAAAAATTTGTTCTATTTCACATCAACTATTTCGTTTGGACTCTAACCCAGGTAACTTCTAAACAATGGAAAACATATACAAGTATTTTTCCTTCTTATCACTATTTCTAAACAATAAAACCATATCTACATTCTCAAATTGTTGGGGCCCCTTGCCATGCACTCTGCTCAACACCTATGCTAAAAAGACATATCTCTACTGCTTACCAGGTCCAGATGATGCACGTATCTACCTATTCTGGATCAATTTTGGAGCCAACCTACTAATGATATACAAAACATATGCTTATAGTTAGATATGTATGAATTGTTATGAAACCCAAGGGTCAAAATTGCTCTGTCTATCACATTAAGTAAAGTTTTTTTCCAACAGTAGTCCCCCTCCTTCGGAGGAGTCATGTCAATTTAAAACTTAACCTTCTCCCAATGAATCCCTAATTCTGTTAAGCTGACAAAAAATTATCCAACTTAATTCACCCCTTATCCATAATTGGAATTACCACAGCTCAATTCTTCCTAAAAGAACGGATAGTCACGTTACAATGGAGCATTTTAGAATTTTCCTTCTAATTACTCAACTCTAATTCCATTTCAGATAAATAGAGATGGAGTTATTTTAAGCCATTGCTTCAGAGGTGGGAAGCATTTTGGAGATTAGGTCCCAAGTCTGCTAGACACTAATTACATCGCTGAAAACTATCTCATTCCAGACAGGCAAATTCACTAGTTCTAGACCTCCTCTTGCTTCCCCCTTTTCCAATTGTAGCCACACTCGGTTACTTTTTGATTTTCTCTCTAATTTACCGTCCAAATAAAGTATTTATATGTCGACATATTCTTGCTCTTATGTTCTTGCTCTTATGTTCTTAACACCTCATTTTCTTTAGTTTTCCTTCATGCAGTAACTTCGATTGATGAAGAAAGAAGAGAAGACTTATTCAAAGATGCTAATAGTTAAAGGGAAGTAAATCGATAGATCAAGCAACCACACAACAAGAAAATGGTGAACCTCAAGCAATTGAAGAGAAATAATGTAATCACTCTTGCTGGAAGGGAGAAAAGTCAAGTCTTGAACAATTGTTTGAAAAACATAACAGGTCGATTATCTTCCAAGTCCTCGATCTCAAGCAAGAACGAGAATATAGGTCTGTATTCTTTGAGAGCGCATTATGCATGCTTCCCAACTCGATGTTAAACATACAAAGCTCATTGAGTGTGAAGACCTCAATTGTTGCCTCATGCCTTCAACCATGTTTGGCAGCTTTGGATAATAATCCACTTGGCTTATAATCCACAAACGGATTGTAAGCCAAATGGATTATAAGCCAAAGTGTTCGATAAATTTAATAGGTTACATTTTCAATAGTAGAGTGTTTGGCAAATGAGTGACTTATAAGCCATCACTGTTGTCAAAATGATAAAAAACAGGGTTGGAGGGAGATAAGTGGGGCTTGAAATTTTTTGAAATGTTGAGGGGTATATTGGTCATATTTTCTTTTACTCGGTCAAACCTTGTGGCTTCTAAGCCACCAAAGGACAAATTTTCAAAACCAACCTTTTTGGAATTTTATTTTTAAAAATCGACCTATTTATCTTTTATTTAGCATTTTCGACCTAGTTTTAGCCAGCTGGCTGAAACTAGGTCGAAAATGCGAAATAAATTATAAAAACTCCAAGGGATTTAGAATCCCGTGAAGTTTAGCACTTAATTAATCACCTCTGATCAAAATTGCTTGGAGCGGGGGGAGGATTAGTCCTGGATAATTAAGTGCTAAAGTTCACGGGATTTTAACTCCCGTAAAGTTTTTGCAACTTATTTAGCATTTTCGACCGATATTCAGCCAGTTGGCTGAAACTAGGTTGAAAATGCTAAATAAATGATAAACAGGTCGATTTTTGAAAATAAAGTTCAAAAAGGGTTGGTTTTGAAAATTTGTCCACCACCAAATAGTAAGCTAGGGTACCCAGCTTATTTTTTGGTAGCTTATAAGCTAAAACAAGCAATTTTCCAAACATGTCAAAAGTTATATCGAGACTTACAAGCCATTGCAAATGAATGTACTGCCTACATCTGCTATTCTATTGCAAACTCTTTGTCACAAGCTAATGCCCAAAAAATTATGGGCCTAATCCTCCCTTCTCAAAAGAGTAAAATGAAAAAAAATTGAGGGGATCAACTTAATTTTGAGAAGAAGAATTACTGATAAAACAAGACCCCAAAGAATAAAAACAAAAACCATGTCTGAGCCAAATTAAAATGGAATAAAATTGGAACAATTGATGGATGAATTTACCTTCAGTAACTTGTCCAAAAGAGGAGAAAGCGTCCTTGAGAGACTTCTCATCCACCGACCAAGACAATCCTTTGCATCATCAAACAGAAAACACAAAATGGGTACTTCACAAAATCAATAAAAACAACGCAGAAAATAAGAAGAAAAAAATAACCGCAAAAAGAGATGGATGAAATCTATCACCTCCGACGAAGAGTTTGGAGTTGGTTGGAGGAGACTGAGAAAATGAAGAACAGTAGGAGCGCAGAGCGACGCGGCGGAGCAAATGCATTGCTATTCTCTAATTTCCCTACTCCCTTCAGTAAACCTGAGGAGATTACTTCGTATCTCACAAGGCCTTTGCTTGCTAAGGAGGCCCAACATTGAGGGCCAAATGAAAAAGGACAAAATAAACAAATAGAATGTTAATTTAAACAATAACCATCAACTATTTTAAATCGGGAAAAACCCATTAACTTTAGGGGACGTCGAAACAAGCCCTGATTATTTTCACTAAACCCCCTAAACTTTGTGGTGTCTCACATAACCGTTTTAAAATTTTATTAGGTTTTTTAATTACAAAATCACCATAAAAATAGTGGTTTTTTTTTGGGAAATCACTATGAAATTTTTTAGTTTTCATAAAACAGCCATGATAACATCTGCCTTTGAATTTCTCCAAAAAAAAATTGTACTTTGAAAAGGTGTCATCAAATCATAATTTCCATTCATATTTAATTAAATATTATAATTTTTTATTCATTACAATAATAAAATATTGTGGTTTTTCAGGGAACCACCGCACAATTTTTACTTTTTGTATATCCACCATGATAATAGGCACAGATAACAAATTTTTACCAAGTAATCGTTTCCGTCAATGTGCTGTTAAATATTATGTAATGTCCCTAAAATACTCTCATAGTAGGACACAACTATCTTTTATTATATTTTCTCCTTCCAACAAACCATCTTACTTCCCTCTAATTGTTCGTCAAATAGGTCAACTCCTTGAAAAAAATTTGAGTTTCTAACAAATGCTCACCCACTGACCCCATGCATAGTTTATTCTTTTCAAACATGGATACAATTTGAGTTCCCAACAAATGCTCACCCCATTCATAATAATTTCATACTATTATTAACAGACATGGATATTGTTATGGTCCTGAACATTTTCTATTATTAATTTTAGTAATTAGAGCAAATCCCAAGTTCAAGGCGTTGGCTCACGCCAGTAGAACCTGCCTAGGCAGCTCGAATAGCAGCAATGCTAAGGACGACTCACGCTGTTAGGCCAGCTTTGCACTTAGTCGGCCTCCCCTTTGTGGACGACACGAAAGGCGGTCTTAGCCGGCCTCCCCTTTGTGGACGACGCGAAAGGCGGTGTTATTCGGTCCGTCCTTCGCGGACGACTCAAGGTATGGTGTCGGTCGTCCACCCGCTTGAACGACACGAGCAGTCGCGGCA
>JBAKGM010000002.1:13711959-13725701 GCA_037177215.1 Asparagus racemosus | reverse complement strand
GGAAGAGATGGTGGGAAGGAGGAGGGAGGAGATGGTGCGAAGGGTTTTTTTAAAAATTTTTACAAATTCTAGAACTTGATGGGGTAAATCCGAAAATATGGGAGGTGTAAGGGATATATATGAAAAATCCTTAATTTTTGCTTAACAATTGCCTGACCATCGCAAAGGCCTATGTATCGTCAATTCGCTACTTTTTATGTGAAAACATTGCCGGTATCACTTTTTAGACCAAAATGATAAAGATGCATCACTTTTTAGGCTAATATGATATTTCAGCTAAAATTTATGTGATTTCCAAAAATGAATCTTTACTACAGAATAAAATTTAAGTCTTACAGAACAAACCATGGAGATTAAGAAAGAATATATATAGTAGTAGTCAAGTTGTAGTGACATTGAGATTATGACACTCGAAATGTTTTCTGACTGATGTTCATCAATGTGCACATATGCTTAAGACAATGGGATGTAAAAGTTGAAATTTGGTTATTATGTCTTTTCCAGCTAGAAGAAGAAGAAAAGCTGAATGCAGCTTTATGTTTTTATATGGAACCACTCTTTAAGTTACGACCCTTTTCATGTTATTCATTATCTGAGTTTCATCTTACCATCCTCATTTCGTCAAACTATAACCACATATGTCGTGCATGGGTAAATTCATCTAAACATCACTTTTAGATGAAAAATATTGTCAAAATTGGACAAAAGTGGGAATAAGGTGACTATATATTGACAGAATAGCACATCATAGTGATATTTTAAAACTTGAAGAATCAAGGATAATAATTTGAAATTGGGCTTACTTTAGTCACCTCCTCCTTTTACTCCGTTAAACCTCTTGAGCTTTGGGTGAATCACAAAACCCTCCTAAACTTATTATTGACCATTTTTTTTATTGTGTAGTGTGTTGATCCATTACCAGTGTTAGTCCCGGTTTGGCAAAAGTTTAAGGAAGAAAGTTAAGAAAAAGGGTTAATCTAATTAGTTCATTTGTTAGCTTGAAAAGATTAATTAGTTAATCTGTTAGGTAGAGTTTATTTCAATCATTGTGATCCTTTTATTGATTGGGAATAATGAGAATTATAAATTTTTTTAAAAAATTGAGGATCTATTTCTAAGCCCAGCTAAATTGGTGGCTCAGCAAACCCTTTTCTTTAAAGGTTAACTCCTTTTAATCACTCTATTGGGACATTAGAAGAGGTTAACTCATTTTATCCTTCATGTTGAATTTTTTCATAGTCTGGGTGCATGTGCATTGCATGTGATAAAGTATTTTCATTGTTTCCTTTGAGTTTATGTGTTTGTTATAACTCAGTTGTGAGATTATGTATCTATGAGGAACTCGACATGGTTATGGACGTGCATACTTTCATAATTATGGCCTAATACATCTTAAGAACCAGAACCTCTTAGAGATTTTTATCATTACTTGATATATCTACGAATTACACTGAAACCACCTGAAAATTATATAACTATTAAAAAAGCATCTAAGTCTTGAAAATATTTGAAACTTCAAAAACTTTCGAACATTTCATTGAAAATCAAGGCATTGCAAAAGCTCCCCCAAAAAAAAATTTTAAATTTTTAGGGTGTTTTACAATTATCTAAACTTTAACATTTTTTTACAAATTTCAAATTTGTAGATTTTCAACATACCTTTTGTAACATTTGTTTTAATTTTAAAATTTTTAGGGTCTTTCATATAATTTTGTAACTTTTTGGATATTTTCTACAAATTTTAAACTTTTTAGGGTTGGGGGGGGGGGTACTGAATCCATCTCCACATAAAGACCAAACTACTATACATATTGTCTTAAATTTTTTGCATACATAAACGACGGCCTAGAATAATTGATGTGAATACCTCCATAAAACTGTGGCCTCTTAAGAACCACTTCCTCTTAAAGATCTTTATCATTGCTTTACATATCTATGCAATGCATTGAAAACACACTGAAAGTTTAGAAAATTATAAAATACACCCTCAAAGTTTCAAAAATTACAGAAAATATCCTGGAAATTCAAAAAATTACAAATATACATTGAAAGCTTCAAAACTTTCAAACTATATATTTGAAAATCAAAGAATTGTAAAATTCTCCCTAAAATTTTTTATTCCTAGGGTGTTTTTTGAAATTTTGTAAACTTTTTAGGATATTTTTTAAAAATATCAAATTTATAAATTTTCAATGTACTGTTTGTGCCTTTGATTTTTTGAGAGTGTTTTTTTATAAAATTTGAATTTTTAGGGTAAGTTTTGAAATTTTGTAAACTTTTTAGGACATTTTTTGAAAGTATCAAATTTATAGATTCTCAATGCACCGTTTGTGCCTTTAAATTTTTGAGAGTGTTTTTTATAAATTTTGAGTTTTTAGGGTAATTTTTGTAGTGTTTAGAATTTTCAGAATATTTTCCGTATATTCTAAATTTTTTAGGGGGTTGTTTGTCATTCCTATATTTTCAGTGTATTGTTAGGTTCAAAATTCTCAGGGTGTTCTTTATCATTTTTTAATTTTGAGTGTTTCTTTGCATATTGTGAAACTTTTAGGATATTTTTTGCAAATTACAAATTGTTAAGGGGTTGCTTGTAATTAGGATATTTTTAATGTGCTGTTAGGTTTGAAATTGTAAGGGTATTTTTGTAAAATTTGAATATTTGAGGTTTTTTACAATTCACAAATCTTTTAGGGTGTTTTTTGCAAAGTGTACAATTTTGCAGGGGACTGTCTATAATTCCTAGATTTTTACACCTCATTTGGTACGCGGGAATGGGCGGGAATGGAATTAAATTCCAACTTCTCATTCATGCTTACTAAACATAATGTGTTTTTGGATGCTAGAAATAGCATTCTCACTTTTCATCAATTCCCACTTAATGTAAGAACTACTATTCCCAAGAAGTTATCAATAAATTGATATTCCTACTTAAGTGAGAATAAAAATAATCAAATAAATTCTGGATATACCCTTCTTAAAGATATTCTCACTTAATTCTCTAATCGCACCCAAACATGAGAATGGGAATGAGCATTCCGTTCCCACATTAATTTTTATTCCATTACCTTCATTACATTCTCAATTGACTCCATTCCCGTGTACCAAATGAGGCGTTAGTGTACTGTTTGTAGGATTGTACTTTTCAAGAAGTGCTCATAAATTTTGAATTTTTAGGGGTGTTTTTGTAAGCTTGGATATTTGTTCACGTGAGATTAGGATAATTAGGTTTGAAGTTTGAAACTGTTCATGTGGTGTAATTAGAATATTTTAAATTGTAGTTTACACAGGATTAAGATAACTAGGATAGATCAGGTTTATATAATATAATAGGTTAAAATACCATATTAGCCTATAAAGTGACACCTCCATTCCAGTTTAGCCTATAAATTGATACCGACGATAGTTTAGCCTATAAATTGACTTTTCGATGGGGTCTCATTTTGAAGGATTTGCTTGCCTTGAACTGAGTGTGGATTGAGGGTAGTGGTTGGGGCTCGACTTGATGGCATGGGTAGAGCCATCTTGCCTTCCGGGAAAGTTTCTAGAATCACTAGTGGCAGAAGTCGCTGGACGATGTCAAATTGGCATTTCCGATGATGGAGTTGAATCTAGCGGCCAATTTATCACGTGAGCACACGTGAATGAGTTTAAATGAAATAGAAAAATGATGTGGCTGAGCTTTGATGATATGGAAGTTGTTTAGGTGGGCCAAAAACGTCTCTAATTAGGGCAAAGAGGGAAAAAGAAGCAGAGAGAGAAGGAGGAAGAGAGGGGGGAATCAATTCCCAAATTGCTGTCAATCAACACTGAGAGAGGGAAATTGAAGGAAAGAGAGGAACCAAATATGTATCAGAGATTCAGGTTCAAATCTTTTCGTGTGGGAGGGAGGGTTGATTTCTTCTTGTGGTCTCCAAGGTTAGTAAAAATTCACAAATTTAGAGTTTGGTTTGGTTTTATTATGAATTTGATGGGAAATGAAGACACTTAATTAGAAGTTAGGGTTTAATCTATTGAGTATTTAGTTGCATGCAATATTTGTGAAAATTATGATTTTCACTGAATTTGGTGACAGTGTTTGCTTGAGTTTGGCATGGGGTGTTAAAATTGCACGAATTTTGTTAAATTGCACGAATTTGAAATCTTCTTTTTAATTTACGCAGATGGGTGAGACTATTATGGTCAAGTTTAGACACGGGGGTCAGTTATTATTTGGTGATGGGGGTTCAGTTGAATATGTTGGAGGAGGTTTTACTGTGGAATTTACGGATGAAAATGCAATTTCTTTACATCTACTTAGACAATGTGCGGAAAGTTATGTGTATTCCAATATGCTTTTCATGTATTATTCCTCACCAAGAATGGAGGGTTTGATATAATTAAAGTTTGAATTTGAATTGGTTGAAATGCTTAGAAAAGCTCGTAAAGACAGAGTGGTTGAGATATTTGCTGATCACCATGTTGACATACCGATATATATGGACAGTTCAATGGAGGGTAAAAGGGAGAGGAGTGAAATTCCTAATCCAGAAAATCCTAACCCAATTGATAGCACTCCCAAAAAGTATAAGAAAGTTGTTAGTTGGAAAAAAGTAACACCCAAGAGGAGAATTCCTAATCTCGAAAATCATATTCCAGAAAATCCTAATCCAATTTCTAGCCCACCAAAATGTCAAATAACAATCCGATCTCCTAGTCTTTTACATGAGAACCCACTGAGCACTCCACCAAATAATAACCCACCTAGTCCTATCAATAAAAACCTCTGTTCCAGTCCACATAATGATAACAAACTTGCACCATCTAGTGACAATGATGATTCTGTTGAGGATGAAACCTAATGGACCCAACTGAGCTTGTGGATGATGATGAGTTTGATGATTTGGGGTTGTTTGATGAGTTTAGAGTCCAAGGAGGAAGAAATGAAAGAAAAAATAGGACTGTATTAAGTACTTAAGCTCATGTTAGTCCTCATGAAGAAGCTAATGACAATGAAACTAAACCTCAACAAAGTGTACCTATTGCTGCTCCAAATGCAACAGAGAATGAACCCCCACCAAATGAAGCTATGGGTGAAAATATTAGTGACAACTCAGTTGCAGCCATGGATGAAGAAGCACACGAGGCCTTAAATAGTGACAACGATGAGCTACATGAAATAAGGCGTAGAAATGAACTAATTCTGAATGCAATTAAGGGTAAAATTGCAGTGGGTTCTGGTGCAAAGTTATCAAATGATGATGATGATTCTCAGTTTGTAGTTGGTTCTGGTGCAAACTTAAATTATGAAATACACCTTACTGAGGGAAGTGATACACCCAATGTTGTGCATGAAACTAAACCCTAATAAAGTGTACCTACTGCTACTCCAAATGTAACAGAGATTGAACCCCCACTCAATGAAGCCCCTGCTGCTCCTAATACTACCTCACCTCATAAAAGAGACAAGGGGCTAAACTTTAGAGGACCAAGAGGCAAAAGAATTATTCCACTGAAAAATAAATAGCCACTAGCTTGGACATCTTATGAGGGGGGTTATCATTTTGAAGAAAGAGGAAGTGATGATGAGGAAGCACTAAATTATTCTGATGATGGACGACATATGCCAAAATAGAAAATAAAAAGGATGGAGATGGTAATTTATAAATATTTCAATGAAGTTAATGACATGAGGGCAATTTATTTTGAGGGAGGCTTGAAGTTCACTTCTAGGGAGATTCTTAAAAAGGTTGTCTAAATTACTCCATTCAGAGATATTATAACTTAGTTTATGGGGAAAGTGACAAAAAACAAATCAATGTCTCATGTTCAATGTTTCATTGGCAGTTAATGTGGGTCCAAGTGGGGATGATGATGGTTCTTGGCAAATAAAAAACATACATCCTCAACACACATGTAGTAGAACTTTCAATAACAGGTTAATTACTGAGGTGTTGTTAGCCCATGAGTATCTTGATAAGATATTGAGGGATCCAAAGTATAAGCTAAGAGATATGAAAGATGACATGTATACAAATTATGAAATCAATGCGTCTTTAAGAAAATGTCAAAGAGCCAAAGACGAAGCCTTAAATGTTGTGGAAGCCTTAAATGAAGAAGCAATATGGTTTGCTGAAACTATACATGACTGAGTTGTGTAGGTCCAATGAGAACACCACATGTGTTTTGAAGGTTAGAGATGCAGTTGAGGATCAACTAGCAACATTTTTGAGGTTCTATGTATCTTTTGACATCATGAAAATAGGATTTGCTAATAACTGTAGAAGAATTTTTGGTGTAGATGGCTGCTTCCTTAAACATGCATGTGGTGGACAACTTTTGTGTGATATTGGGAAGGATGGAAATAGTCAAATGTGGCCTACTGCATGGGCAGTTGTGGGGGGAGAGACAGAAGCATCTTGGCTTTGGTTTTTGAGAGTGTTGACTACTGATTTACACATGGGTAGTGGTGAGGGGTGGAATATCATCTCTAATCAACAAAAGGTAATGCAGTTACGGGTAATTTTTATTTGCATTTATATTGTCCATTCTATTTAATTGCATCATCTTACAATAGTGTTTTTTTGCTGGGTTTGGTTCTTGCTATACATGAGATTTGGCCAGATATTGAACATAGACAATGTGCTAGGCATATTTACTCAAACTAGAGAAAAATTCACATAGGAACAGCACTCCAAAGGCAATTCTGGACTTGTGTGAAAGTTACTACCATGGGGAAGTTTGCATGTGAAACTAAGAAGCTAAAGGATATCTTAGCTCAAGCATATGAGGATTTCATGCAAAGAGAACCAAACACATTTTGTAAGTCATACTTCAAAACTCATAGCAAATATGACTCAGTGGACAATAACATGGCAGAAACCTTCAATTCTTTCATTTTACTTGCAAGATACAAACCAATCATTTTAACGTTTGAAGATATTAGATTGGCTTTGATTGATAGACTGCAAAAGAAATTTAAACTTTTAGATAAATTTAGTGTCGTGGGATAGCACTAAGGATAGAAAAAAACTGCAAGAGGCATACAAGTAGCATTGTGTCAAGTTCATTGGAATGGTGGTAATGATCAAGAGAGAGGATTTGAAGTCAGACATAGAGGGTTTAGTCATGATGTTAATTTGACAAATAGGACTTGCACTTGTAGAGTGTGGGATTTGACTGGAGTCCCATGTGCTCATGTCATTGCTGCAATCCGCTTTATGAGAAGGAAGGTTGAGGACTATGCGTCTAATTATTATAGGAAGGACACTTACATGATGTGTTATTATAAAATGTTGAATCCTGTTGAGGGTAGCAAATTTTGGGACATGAAAGGAGAGGGTATGATTTTGCTAGCCAATATCGTTAAGAGGAAGCTAGGTAGGCCAAAAACCGCTAGGAGGACGAACTTTTATGGACCAACAAGAAGAATCAATACGGCTTCAAGAGCAGGAGTCCAGACAAAGTGTTCTAATTGTAGAGAAAGTGGACATACTAGAAAGAATTGTCCACATCCAAAACAAACTACTCCACAAGTAAGACTATTTGGTGTATTACCACTTCTATGTATTGAGTTGAATGATATTCACTACACAAATGTCTATTTATTTTCTTGCAATGTAGGTGCCACAATCTCAAGCAAATGATGGAGGTTCAACAAGCAAGGTAGGATCAACAAGCCAAACAAGAAATAAGGGCGGTAGACCAAGAGGAAGGGAGAATAAAATAGGACAAACACAAGAAGAATTAACCATAAACAATGTCCCTATATGAGCTTCAATAATAGTAGAGAGAAGGGCCATGAGAACCAACACTAGGAGAGAAGGGAGGGCACAAGCAGCTCCAGAATCTAATGCTAGAGGGAGGGGTAGAGGAAGGGGAAGATCTATAGCAAGAGGCCATGGGCACGAGGGAAGCTCAGAAGCTAGAGGAAGTGGTGGAGATAGTGGCATAGGCATGCCTGAAGGCTATGGACTGTGGCGGGTAAGAATGGTGATATAGCCTTTAGAGGATCAAGTCAAGCACCACCAATATTTATTGGATCTTCAACTCAAAATGATTCTCAAGTGTTGGACTAATTGTAAATTTATGGTTAAATGTACATATTTGTATGTATTTGTAGAGATGTATTTTGGGATTAAGATGCATCTAGAAAAACTATGACCAGTTTAACCTATATTGTTAATTCTAAGTATTTTGTTTTTTCATAGATACAATAATATTGGCAATGACAATATATTCTCAATGTGGCTATTTTCAAGTTGTACATATTGTGTTTTGGTTTTGGCTTTTTCAGGTCAGTTTCCTCATTAATTATGCACATGTACATAAGTTGTGTATATATACAGGTTTTGGCATTTTCAGGGGAGTTTACTGATTAATTATGCACAGGTACATAAGTTGTGTATATATACAAGTTGTGCATATATACAAGGGAATATATAAAGGTTGTGCATATATACAAGTTGTGCATATTGCACATGCCCAGATTATGGGGTTTTGTTGCATGTTTATTGACTAGAGGTAGATATTGACAAGAGGTACATCTAGGACATATATCAATTGCACATTCATCATGTTACTTGTATCAATTAGGCTTGATCAAAGTTTGCTATCATCACAAATTTTCAAGTCAATTTCGTCACAAACATACACATGACTTCGATTTCATCAAATGATCTCTGACATGAGTCAAATCTGTTTTACAATCACCCATTTTTACAGCATACAAACCCAAACAAATTATAACCAAAAGAAGATACAAAATAACCCTCTTCATCATTCTCATCTTCACATTCTACAATTCAATTTCATTTTCCATTACATTTTTTCCCTTCTCAGTTTTAGCAACTCCTACATGCATGATTCAGTTTCAAGATGGCACATGTCAAATTCTTCTTTCATCTTGGCAATTACATTACGAGATTCACTAAGCTTCATATTGGCAATGTCATCAGTAGCCTTTAACATGCTCCTTAACTCTCTAATTTATTCTCTTAGAAGTGGAAATAGTTGAGGAGCAGCCATACACATAGGAGCGTCAAACCACCCCTAAAGCCACAACCACCACTCTAATAAAATTGAAGGAATACGAATGTCATAAAACTATTTTATATAAGAAAATTAAAAAAAATAAGAACATACACTGTATTTTGGATAGCGATAGAACCTCCTCCCTAGATTATCATTTGTCATCGAAGTGTATAACTCCCACTCCAATCCACAATGATAAATTTTCAAACCACAGCTCCTACCTGCTTCATTCCACCGTCATATATACGTCAACCTATTGAAACCATGGCCAAAGCTTACAATGCTGCTAAGTGAGTGGGTACTAGAGCTTGAAGAAGGCATGGCAAAGAGACCAATTTTCGCCCTATTAAGCCCTAATTCAAAGTTCCTTCCTTCAATCCCTAGTTTCATTCCCAATTCTAAAAAGTCCTAATTTTTGAAACCCCCTTCAAGTTTAAATTAAACTAACTACTATGCCATGTCATCATCCATCTACCACATCAACAAAGAATTTGTTAAAACACATGTTCACGTGCAGTCACGTGAAAAATTAGCCAATTTATTGATCTCCGGCTTCGGAAATGCCAATTTGACATCGTAATTGTCACTTTATAAGCTAAACTGTCGTTGGTGTCAATTTATAGGCTAAACTGGTATATGGGTGTCACTTTATAGGCTAATCTGATATTTTAGCCAACTTGAATTGAATGACAAGTGACTAAATACAAAATGTAATTTCTACTTCAACTTACTGTACATAAACGGACGTTAAAATCTATATGAATATGTTTGCATGCTAATCAACGTCTATGACTTGCTAGAATGAGTTTTCTATTTTGACACATAACTCTTCCATATTTTGAAGTAGCCTCTCAAAACGTACAAATTGCTCTTAAGCCCCTCAAATCTTAATTTATCTTCAAACTAGTCCCAAAAATCTTTGAACTTGCTATTATGTTACCCAAATATTAAGTTATTTTGAAATTAATCCCTCCTATTAAGAGTAAAAGCAACAATTAGAGGAACTAAGTTGATTCAAGTTTTGAGAACTAGGGACCTCAAAATTATTTCCGTGATTTGAGAGACTAATTTCCCTTTACTTGCTACTTTCACAATTGACTTGAGTGACTAATTTGAAATAACTTAAAATGTAAGGGGTATAGCAGCAGTGCCAATGATTTGAGGGACTAATTCAGAATACCTAAGAGTTGGGGAACTTCTAGCAATTTCAATGATTTGAGAGACTAATTTCAAAATACGAAGATTTAAGGGACAACTTTATTTAAAAGGAGTAATAAAATAAATTAATAAATGAATATTTATTTGAAATGAGTTATAAAAAAATTATGTATCGCTTAATAAATAAAATAAAAATTGCGGGGGAAAGTGCCCCTAGAAATGTGTATATAAATCTGTCCTTGTCCTTGATCATCTCTACTTTGTATCTCTAGAACAAAACCATGTTGTACCTTGTTGCACATGCACTAGCGGCACCAAAAATTATCTGTTAATCTTAGTTAAGAATATAAGTATAGGACAACAGAGAGAATTTCTCATTTACTTTCAATTTATTTGTTAAGGAATATTTCCGCAATTACAGTGTTTTCTAACCACCACCCCCAACCCAACCCAACCAACCACCCTCCTCCCCCCACCCCCACCCCCACCAAAAAAAGTGAAGATATCTCCTAACCAAAGAAGAGACTATTTCTTTGACTTTAAATATAACAAGCAATAGTTTTTGTTGGGCTCCTCTGCTTAAAGATGTCGAGTTTTTGTTCAAAAAATAAACATAAAATGGAGCATTGTTTTCCCTTTTGGGTTAATTGCATAGGTAACCCCCTAGTTTTGTTTCGTTGTTTTATTGAGTATGGTTAGTAGGACCCAATAATGGGACAAACTTATAAGACAATATGGTTAGCAGGACCAATAATGGGACAAATTTATGAGACATCTGACATAAAATGCCTACATGGCAACTACATCAGGTGTCAATTAATTGAGAGGAAGGGTGTTTTTACTAAAAAGTTTTCTTTTTTTGTTTGTTCTTTAGCCAAAGACTACATGAATCTCTCACGGGAATCCGTCGCTGGCTCCATGATCTTTTTCTCTACAATCATTACAACAAAGCTTTTTCACTTTCTCATATCGTGGCTCCGACCTCCCCTTTTCCCATAGTTGACGATGCCCTTGCCACCATTGATTGCCAAAGCAAATCTTATTTTAATTGTTTTATTTTGCTATCTCGTTGCATAATGAGGGATCGTTGTTGCTTCTGCATTTGAGAGGTTTGATTGAGATTGTGGGTTTGAAAGTGGGAGTGGATTTGGGTGGATCTGTAAACTTTTTTGGGGGAAAGGGATTAGAGCAGGGATGGCAAAATTGATCCAAGCCCATTTATCCACACATCCCAACCCACTAAATAACCCATTCAAATCCATCCATTTATGGACTGTTTGGTTCAAGCAAAATTTTGGTATTTGGCAATGATTACAAATTTTGGGATGAAACAGAGTTTTTTTTTTTTGTGTTTTGAGATTCCATATTTGGTGTCGTTTCAATTTTTTTGGATTTGAATCCTAAAAATGCAAAAAAGTACCTAATTTTTATAACTTGCTAAATCCTCTCAATTGGAGAGGATTTAGTAAATCTCATAAATGAATATGCTTATCTCTCTTTACATACCATTGTTTTTTTAGAGTTAACCTCACCAAGGTAAATATATTCACATCTTATTCTTTTTAAGAATTTATTATCCTATAATTTGTGTTTGAACCAAATAAGATATTATAAATGCTAGGATTTGCTTCCCTATAATAATATTGAATCAAACAAAATATTAGAAATTCCAAAGCATGTGTAAAGCCCTATGAATTTAAAATTCTCCATGAGATTACAAATCCTAAAGTTTTGGCATTTGCACCAAACAGCTCCTTAGTTAAATGGGTCAAAATGGGTGGGTATTATTTTTATTAAAGATAAATGGGTCATAAATGGGCGGGCTATGACCCGTCCATTTGCCAATTTAGATGGACATTCTTTTTAAAACACCTTTAAAGTTTCAACAATTACATAAAATATTTTAAAAATTTAAAATTACGTAAAACACTCTAAAGGTAAACTAACAACCAACACACATAAAATTAGAAAATTACCAGTAGCCCCTTAAAAATTTGAGATTTGTAAAAAATACGCTCAAAGTTTAAAAGATTAAGAAAACTCCCTCAAGAGTTAAAAATTACAAAAAACTTTCTAACCTCACAAATGACAAATGAAATAATGAAATTTACAGTAGGCCCTTATAAATTTAAAATTTGCAAAGAACACCCTCAAAGTTTTAGAAAATGAGAAAAACACCCTCAAGGGGATAGTATTACAAAAACCACTCTAAAATTTTAAAACCAACAAATTACACATAAAATCTAAAAATTACTAGCAGCCCTCTGTAAATTTAATATTTGTAAAAAACACCCTCAATGTTTAAAAGTTATCAAAACACCCTCAAGAGTTAAAACTAATAGAAAACTGTTAGAATTTTTCAAACTTACAAATGACACATGAAATCTAAAACTTTCTAGTAGTCCGCTATAAATTTAGAATTTATAAAAACCGCCCTCAAAATTTTGAAAAATGCAAAAAAATCCTCAAGGGTTTAGATTAAAAAAATAACCCTTAAAATTTGAAACCTACATATAATGCATGAAATAAAAAATTACCTGTAGCCCCTTGTAAATTTAAAATTTGTAAAAAACACCATCAAAGTATAAAAAATTATAAAAAACACCGTCAAGAGCTCAAGATTACATAAAACTCTGAGAATTTTCCAAACATATAAATGAGACATGAAATATGGTAATTTCAAACAGCTCCTTATAAATTTAAAATTTGCAAAACACACCCTCAATGTTTTAGAGAATGCAAACGCAACATCAATGGTTTAAAAATTAGTAAAACTACCTTGAAATTTCAACATCAACGTTTTAAAATTAGTAAAATAGCTCCTTTTGTAGTTTTTGAAATTATAGGGTGGTTTTTGTAATTTTAAAACTTTGAAGGTATTTTTTTACAAATTTTAAATTTATAGGGGATTGCTAAAAATTTCCGGATTTGATGTGTCATTTGCAAGTTTAGAAAATTTTGAGAGTTTTCTATAATTTTGAATTTTGAGGGTATTTTTTTAACTTTAAGTGCTCTTTTTTGCAAATCTCAAATTTATAAGGAGTTGCTGGTAATTTTTAGATTTCATGTGTCATTTGTCAATTTTGAAATTTCTGGGTGGTTTTGTAATTCTAAACCCTTGAGAATGTTTTTTGCATTTTAAAAAAAATTTGAGGGTGCACTAGTGCAAAATAGGACTTCCTAGACGGCCAAAACCGTCTAGGATGCATCCCAAAACCGTCTGCGATACACATCGTAGACGGCTAGCCGTCTAGGATGCGCCGTCGGAGATAAATCCGTCTAGGATGACGCATCCTAGACGGCATAGCTGTCTAGGATACACATTGCCGACGACACCACATATCCGTCGGTAATGTTTTATGTATCGTCGACGGCGTGGCCGTCTAGGATGTTTTACAACATCCTAGACAGCAAACATCCATTTTTCCACTCACTATTTTTGCCCTGCATAGATATACATTCATATCATATTTGCAGTATATACATCGCAGTCATATGATATATTTCCATCCACATCCAAATTCAAATCCAACAATATCAAATATCCACATTCAAATCCAACATACACATCCAAA
>JBAKGM010000002.1:13681967-13698797 GCA_037177215.1 Asparagus racemosus | reverse complement strand
AACAAAGTTTATGGAATCCCAAAACATCATAAAAAATTTATGGATTTGAAATCCCATGATGAAATCCATATCCATAACTTTTGGGATTTGAAACAAACACCCCCGAAGTGCATCTACAAAAGTTGAAAAATGAATGCCAGACTCTTCTCGACACGTGTCTTACACTATTATAGAAACTTTTCTAGCGCTCATTGGAATGGATTGGCTTAACCAACCAAATATTAATAAACTGGCCTGAAACTTTTCACCAGCTCAACAGATGAAATTCATGGAACTGTCTGTTATCCTTGAAGACTGGTAAGTGGAGAACTAAAAGTATCTGAAATAAGTTGATACTGTCATAACCAAGTTTTGCTCTTAGTTACAGAGAGAATATCAAAATGGAGAGCATCCATTTATTTATCATTCTTGTCATTGGCAGAAGCAGGATACTAACTGATATCGAAACCAAATCTATGGAGCGTGACCCAAATCCCAGGCAAGATAACTATGAGTTAGAATGCCGTATTGAAAAATCTACTTTTTGGTCACCCAACACAAGCTCATGTATAACTGAGAACCCTCCGAACTCCCCTTACACACTAAAAGGATATGATCACAATGTTCTATAGCGAGTTGCCTGAGGCAAAAGAAAAAGAAGTACATGCTTCTAAGTTCTAATCAATGACTTGAATCTCTCTCACCAAAATGGCCACCTTTGGAAGACTTAGAGTCAATATAGCCGCAAGAAAAGTTACTTCATTTAGTTTCGACTTACATGGAAGACGAATCAAGGATATCTACATGAGGATAATCATACTTCTAGAAAAGGAAGACCACTTTGATCGTGCATCCTTTCCTTTTCACAGGCACCACAACCAACAAGTTTCACCTATCATGAAACTGAATAGGAGTGTCCATAACATTCTAATTATAAATATTAGAGCTTATTTATTTAGTTCATACTTGAAATTTTATGTTTCGTGAAGTCAGAAACAAAACTACGACTATGGCGTCTCTAATGCTTTGTATTAAACATGTAGTACCCTTGACACATAATCGAGTATAACCACTAATACGATAACGAACTCTTCGAAATGTTTAACGTGAACATGCACAACTTTTCTCAGTGATTCACAAAAACATTGGCCTACAGACTTTGTACAAACTGCAGGAGCTAACTCTTTCAAGCCGAAATCTATGAACAACCCCCCAGATGCTTGTGAATTACTATGTTACAACATGGTCATATTACGCTATTAATACATTTAAGGAACTCATCAGATTATTGCTTCCTCGGTCAAGTGTGATGACTAAAACTAGGCCCAGGTTAAACTTGTACAGTGCAAAAGGTATCACTAAAAGTAAAAAAAATGTAGAATAAAATTTCCGATATTAGTTCTTACCACAGAGGGATTCTCCAGTGCACCAGTTGCCCACAGTGGTCTTTTGTACTTTTCTCGTCCTGTAAAGGTTCTAATAGGGTCCTGCGATAAGGGAAAAAGATTGCATACAGTTTTGTTTTCTATGAATGAAAATCAAATTATATGTTTCCCAAAAAAAGAAGAAAATAAACCATGTAGGCAAATTACAAGCAGCATATAATGGGACCACCTTACAAATATAGATTTTTCTTCTTTAGCCAGAATAGTTTTTGTTCAGCCTTTGGTATCCTCGGCCTAGTCATGTTGAAAGGGTGAACTAGATAAACAACATGACTAGCTCATGAAAGTTGTAAACAATAACTGTTTACATATGCCATATTGGATATTAGTTTTAGGCTATTGTGTTTACATGTCATTGTCAAATCTCAATGGGAGATCAATCACATTGGTAAGTTAATTTCATATTGTTATTTTTAGCAAAGTAAATGTGTGGACTTCCCACAACAAAGTCTCATAGCACAAGAGTAACTAAAAATTTAAGAGCATTTGTTTTTAGGAAGGATAGTAAAGTCTACTGCTATACTAAAACAGCTGGTGCTAGTTGTAGGAATAACAAGTGACATCTGTTTTGGTCCTTATTATAATTATTATTACTATTAGAGGTTAATGAGTATCATATGTCATATGAGGAGATTTTCTCTTGTACAATGATGTGACTCAATCTCAACCAAGTGCGCTTGAGATTAAGTCACATCATTGTATATGATAAAATCTCCTCATATGACATATGATTCGAGGTTAATGGGTATCATATGTCATATGAAGAGATTTTTCTCATATACAATAATGTGACTCAGTCTCAACCTTGTATATGAGGATATCCTCTCATATGACTAAGATATCCGTTATTCTCTTACTATTATTGTTATTATTGTTATTATTATTATTTTGAAAACTGTATCTATCTTATCTACTATTAAACATGTCTTTTCAGCTTCCCTATACCATGCATCATCATCTTTATGTCAATCCTATCAAATTTCATCAATTGTTATGCCTCTTCACCTTCTGCCTCCTATTCTTTCTTTCCCAAAGCAACAACCACCAGGTCATCTCTCCCAAATTCATGTAACTGGATTTTGAATTTTCTAGATTTTATAAAGATCTTCTTTTCATTCAAAGAAAGTGAGAAAGTTGAAAATGGATTTACGAGTCCTAGTTATGATTGATTTTGTATTTAAACTAGGTTATGTTTACTACATAGTATTTTGCAACTACATTGTTCTAAAATAAATATTAAGTTCTGAAAATTTTGTATAGTTCTTTTGGATTTTCTAATTTTACATTTTCTGAACTTTAATTTTTTATAACTTCTTTCGACTTTTTGTAATTCTTTTGGGGAAGTATTTGGGATATTTGTTAATTTTTAGAATTTTTTAAACTATGTCGGGGCCCACATTGCCCACATTTCACTTTCTCTCCCAAATTCCTCTCTTTTTGTTCTAACTCTAGAATTTGCTGGCACTATCAAGAAATTACACCACCTTTGCCAACAACATATTCCATCAACAGAAGCGGAGGGAAGCCCATGGGGGAAATCACTCTGACAAATTTCATGGTGAGACCCAGTTTTCTGATGCATTTTCCATGGAAGGAAACAACACACCCTTATCCTTTCATAGGCCTTCCTGGCTAAGTCATGCTAGAGAACCAACCCATATCCCTCTAAAGCAAAAGCCAGATGATTGTCCCGTCAAAGGCAGAAAAGAGTTAATGTGCAATAGGAAAGAAATTGATGATGATCATGAACACAAAAACCTTTGAAAACAAGCTTACATAATCAGAAAAGAAAATCAAGGGTTAAGATTGGAAATTAGCATGCACATATTGCTTAATTTACAGCATGTTTGTTTCCCAGCAATTTGAATAATTCAGTAGAAAACGCATCAGAAAACAGGCCCAACCATCAAGAGTTTATCAGAGTGACTTTCTTGCAGGGTTTTCCTCGAATTTCTTTCATGGAATACACTACTAAAAAGGCAGTGGAATTTTTTGACACTTCAGCAAAATTTACTATCAAAACTTTAAACCAAAAAGAGGAATTTGGAAGAGAGTGAATGAAATGGGACACGCCATACTAAACAAATTCAAAAAATCTAAAAGATAAAAAAGTAATAACAATATCAAGAAAAAAAAAACTTTCCCAAAATTAATTTGAAACTTCTATAAAGATCAAATTACTTAAAAGTTTTAAACATAAAAGATAAGAAACTTAGAAAAATAATAATTGATAAAAAATTCAAATTTTAACATTTTATATCTATGAATAGTACTATTATCAAATACTATGTAGTGAATACATCGCATTTCAAATATAAAATCAATCATTAGTGGGACCCATAAAACATTTTTGAACTTCATCATTTTCTTTGGAAATAAACAAGAAATTTGTAGAAAAATTGAAAATTAACTTTTTGTTCCATTTTCTACAAATTAAACAAAAAATTGAAATTTGAGAAATTTGAGGCATCCTTGGATTTCTGAAAGTGTCAAAATTGCAAATACAATTGCAGGAAACATTCCCATATATTAAAGATCACTATCCTATTTATTCTATAAAGAGCCAGATGTGAGGCTTATTAAACAAAAAAAATTACCATCAATATCACATGTCATAATATATTGATTGATGCGGGGTAGCATGCACATCATTGTTCATCTCGTTTGGATATATGTGACTGGCAAATCCATGAATGGTGATGGCGTATGGCATGAAACACTCTTTTTGCATCTCACGAAACTCAGGAAATGAATAACATCTGATATTTGTAGTGCATGAGCAAAAGAATGACTGAAAAGTGCCAAATCCTATTAATGTTAATCTAGCTTCTTATAAATGATGCAACCACCTGAGTGACTGCAAGTGGTTTGTTACTTATATATATGATGCTCACGTAAAATCTAAAACCATTTATATAGCATCAAGGCCAGATATTATTCATCAATGTTAATACATGTAGTATGTCTTAAATTTCTTATCCACAAAGCTCCTAAATGAACTAATGAAAGAAATGGTAGACCTAACAAAACCATATGAAGTAATTTACATGAAAATAATATCCATTATTACCTTATATTTGACAGAAACAGAATATGATCCTAAGGCGCGGTTTCCTTCTCGCAACTCTAAAATATCCCGTGCTAGCTGTCTTGCTGTCGACTCCACAGCTGGGCTACTCAGGCACTCAAATTCGTTGCATAGTTCACCAAAGTCCATACCGTCAACTAGCCTGTCTGATTCAGATTTTTCCTTAACATCGGTAGAAGATGATCTTGTTTCATTAGATTCACCCACAACTGCTAGCATCACATCACAAGTTTGTTTTCAACCTCATGTAAGAATGACAACTATGAAAAAATTGGGAAGTAACACAAACTTTATAGTCTATACTTTTATTGTTAATCTTGTCCGCATAATTCAAGAAATATTCAAACCAATATGCAGTAACTAGAGACAATGTATTGCAATAAAAGAGTGGCTCTCACTGGAAGATGATCAACACTGCAACCAATCTCCAACATCCCATAGAATGTCCCAGGAAGAAATATGTGCACTAAACAAATAGAGCGAATAGAGCAGTAGGAACACAACCCACACAAACAAATGAGATATAATGATTCAAATATGGAGAAGACAATTAAGAATATCCACTCAAAAATGATGGAAAAAATGAGAAATCAAGAGTATCATGTTTCAAACAAACAGTCTGAGAAAATTTTCACTAAATTCCTGAACCTTAATAAATAATAACACTGTTCCCGAAGAAAACCCTCAAAGATAGGCTCTAATCCCTACATAAACTATCATCAAATAGACCTCGAGATGTAAAAGTAGTCATGAATCACTGACAAATACATGTCGGAACTTGGAACATCTAAAGCCCAAGGACCAGCAGGAAGTACTGGTTAGAAAAGGAAAAAAAAAATGGTTTCGGTCGGTACATCTAAAGCTCCTATCTAAAGTACGTATACAAGCTAAAAAAGATTCAATAATGCTTTAGCAAAGTCCATGAGCCAGATATGTCAATATTGCCAGGTATCAGCATTTTTGCAATTATTTGGCTAGTAATTCAGATCCTTGTTTACTTGTCCAGAAACAAGGTTTCTAAAATTGTTTGCTTCATAATATGATGGTCGTCATTAATGACCAGTGGCACATACAGGTTTTTCCTCATATATTGGTGTAATGAGAAAATGTACAATATTTTCTTGGCATAACGCACAAAAAAGATCAACCTAGTTTTAATAGTTCAAAGATGGATAACTCAAAAATTGGCTACATAAAAAGGTAATTTTCTGAAAGGTTTATGTGCCAATTTTGCAATTTATAAAAGAAAACTTACACATGATATATTTGTATGCAACAAAACTTTAAAATTGTGGTAAATCATGTGCAAATATATTACAAAGTTCCAAGTTAACTTTAGAAAGTCTATATGAGAATCTCATATGATAATTGTCTCAAGCCAAGCTAGGAGCTTCCCATAAGGTCACATATCTTAAAGATTTTTCTACTCAAACAGGTTTAATTATAGAGTTTTTCCATAATTTCTCCCTAAGATGCTAATTAAGTAAGATCAAGTTTTGAATTTACAAATATCGTTGTATACCATAGATCCTCTTTATGCATATCCTGTATGGCACCTTTCCACTTCAGTCGGGTTAACACATTCTTCCCATTTTAGGGCACTGTGTTCTTGTCACATCATGCTAACACATCGCATAGTATGGGGTTCTAGAGGTAGTCCCCATGGATTTAAGTGGTGGCTCTCAAGAATACAGTAGGAGTCCGCCATCTGTGTAGCACTCAATTATATCATTATATGTTATACTTAATTTTGCACATTTCTGTTCTACACAATTCGGGGTCAAGCTAAAATATCAATTGTGTCACCTGGAGTTTTTCATGATGTCACTCATCGTGAAATTCTTACCGCTTGAACACTCTTATTTATGGAATTTCTTCTAAAAGTCCTCCCAATAGCTATTCCTAGGAATTGTCATATGTAACAGGTTACCCCTCATGTTTATCTCTTGTGGGACTATTTTACTTCACGTGGGGATGTTAGAATAGCACTTACATATTGTCATTTCTAGACTTTCGCATGGTTAGATATGTATAATGCACATAAAAAACACAAGTAAAAAATTTCTATTACACAAACTGCCAACCAACAGTTTATCACGCAGTTTCAAACATATTGAAATTGAGCAATGTCCCATCCACCTGCTTGATGCTATATTGATGTGATGTACTTGTAGAGAAAATAAATTCTAAATCTCCTAGAAAAGGAGATTATTCGAGCTTGGAGTTTTTGTATAATGGTTAGAGATTTTGGCATGGTATCAGCGCAATCCAGGTTTAAATCTCACCGGTCATGAATTTAGGGCAGATTTTATTAAAATTAATACCGCCACGTGAATCCACATTTCAGCCCATAAAAAGGACACTCATCCCCACATTTCAGCCTATAAAAAGGACACTCATCTTGCGAGGGCATGTTGGAATATAAAAATATAACACCCAACCCATGATTAGGGACTTTGACATCAATTTTTCAAAAATCTGTTTTTAAATTCATGGCCAATAGGAGTTGAACCCGAATTGCTGAGATAACATCTTAAAGTCCGCGCCACTGCACCGAAACTCTGGATTTATGGTGCGGGTTGAGGGTTGTACTTGTATATTCCAGAAAATAGACAATTTGAATACCTCGTAAGGGGAGTAGGTGGCGGGAACGGCCGGAGACCGGCCGCACGTTGTGGACCCCATCGGCGTTTGGGAGCAGGGAGTGGTTGAAGGCGGCGGAGATCCAGCAGCGAGAGGAGGAGGCAAGAGCGCTCATTGTCAGCTTCTTCTTCTTCTTCGACTCCCATTCTGTGGAGGCCACAGGATAAGTGGGTTTCCTATTTTTAAACCAAGGGGGCAAAAATGGGAGGCCCTCTTTCGCTTATTCCTGTGAACTACAGATTTTTTGCTCCCATCAATTTGGATAAGGATGTAAACAAACAAAAGGCTTAATTGCACCTAAATACCCTAGAGTTTCCGTGTTTTGCACGTGTATTACCTTCATTTGTTTTTGGTTGCATTTATATACCTTAAAGTCTTTTAAATTTTGCAGTTTAATACCCCTCAGCTATGCAAACGCGAGATATTTTTCTAAATATTCTCATATGACACTCGCATACTAATTTTAGAGCATTTTAACCCTTATGTTTTTTTGTTAAATTTATTGTTACTATTGTCGCGATTCTATTTTAAAGCTAGCATAATTCTATTTTAGAATAGAATTTTGATAGGTTTAACAGTAAATTTAGCAAATATTTAGTGTTAAAATATTCTAGAAGTAGCATGGGAAGTTTCAAAGACAAATTATCACCTTTGCACACCTGTGGGTATTAAAGTTCAAATTTTGAAAACTTTAGAGAACTTTAGGATATACAGGTGCAGCAAAAAAACACAAGCTAGTGTACATAAGTTCAAAGTAGGGGAACCTATAGGGTAAGTAAGTCCGATTAAGCCAAAAGAAAGGGCAAAGAACATTGAAGATTAAAGAAAAAGATGACAACACTCTGGCGCATTATTATCGCCTTAATCATTAACACATATCGACATTCTGATACGATTTTAATCATCACTGCATTTTAATCACCTTAGCAAGACACGTACTCTGATATGATTTATCACCAGTAAACGTAAGATGCTACAATATCCCCTATTTATCTTCATCTATCTCCTCAATAGATGCGTGCAAAATGACTAGGCATCGATAAAGGGCAGGATGAAAAACCACCACGGATTTATTTATTTCTAGTAGAACACTAATTCTTTTTTACCTTATTCTTTGCACTGATATTACAGATTGAACAAACCACAAGCGCATTATGCGCCTTCGCATCTTACTATAGATAAATGATACCATTCAAGATCATGCAGCATCCATCTTTGCAAATAATAAAAGGAAACCAAAAACCGCTTATGGAGCTCATTGATGTGCAACTTGCCTATGGAGAAAAGAATCAACTATGAAAACCCTGCGAATAAAAATCTATGAAGAAGGTAGTGAAACACGACGAAGTAGATTCTTCTCATTGTCCCCGCGAGGAAGAATAGGTAAAAAATAACGATATCAAAACATGAGCCAAAACAAGAAAACTTAGGCAGTAACTAAATGCAAGGCAAAAACAGAACCCCGCCTCTGCATTCCAATACCAGAAGAGGAAAAGAAGAAAAAACTATCAATATAAAGCATTCTGCAAAGCACTTCTTTTAAATTCATTAAAGTAAACTACAAACTGCCACACATAATAATAGATTTTAAGTGCACGTTGAGCTGGGATTTACTAATAGTGATGCGTCAGAACCAGCCCCATGCATCGGTCATGCTCCCTAAACATGATGCTCCCCTTTCCCCTTGATGAAAGAAACAATACAGTGAAGAAACTTATTCGTGCTTACAAAGTTTTATTTTACTTGCTACAGGAATCACACAGGCAAGGCATCACAATATAGATCATTTTAGGTCTTTTCAAGCTTGATATCAGATGCATTCCTCTATTTTTATTCTTCCTCTTCGGCTTCCTCAAGCCAGTTCACAAATGGCTCAAGCGCCTTCACAAAAGTTTGCCTGCACATCATATGAAGGTTCAAGATTATAAAGATAGTAAAAAGAAAAAAGAAAAAAAAAGGTAAAAGTTTCCAGCTTGTAGTAACTAAATAAGCAATAATGGACATTATTACATAGATGCCAACCAAGAAAAATTAACGGGGGCACAGATGTACTACTATTCAGTTCCCTGGAGAACTTGACCAAGAAAATCAAGATGCTTGAAACAAGTCAAAAAAAATTATAGACAGCTGAGTTTTGCATGTGTAAGCATATTCTTGCGCTCCTTACAAGTCCTAGAAGGTATAGAAGCATTCGGCAGTGTAAATATCAAAAGAGCCTAAATAGAGCAGAGCACATTATCCCACACCAACCGCTAGGACACTTCAAATTGTCAGCTTTTCAAAGCATTGGACACTTCCGAACACTTCTCAAACACTTCAAGATAGCATAGTGATAAATTATGATAATATGACTATTCATTAGCAATCTAGGCGTCCTACATTGAAGCTGTGAATGCTATGTTCTTTGTACAAGGTCATTTGTCTCTTGCCTAATGTTTGATTGATTATTCATTGCATGTGCATTTTCAGGCATATTTACAGAACACAGATGACTGCAAGAATCTAATTTTTGAAATGTTCCTACAAAGGATACTTCAGGACACTCAGGAGACTGCATGTAGCCAAATATATACTGCTGCTCAATCAAACATGTGCCAGGTTCTTCATGTTACACAGTGCTCTAACTTCAAAAGTCTGGCTCAATTGATAGAGAACATGGCTCTAAACCTTGTGATTGTAGGTTTGAGCCCCCACAGGCCACAGCACACATCATGATTTATTTTTAGCAATAAATAAATAAACACAAAACTGATAATTATCTCATGTACAAGAAAAGAAGTAATAAGCATATGAGAAGTGTAAGACGTGTTGAGGAAGCATATGATAAAGTGTTCTAAACTAGATGCGTTCAACAGTATCGGCTTTCTACAAGGTCTGTTGTAGTGTGACACGGATGTTGGTGTCTAAAATGGTATGACTTCATAATAGGTACCCACGCTATAATAGCTCAGAGTTAAAAATGTTGCAAACAACACTTCATTGCTCTTTTTTCCAGAATACAAAAACATGCACTGATAATATACCAAATTTAAAATACAAAGAACTGACAGAAGGGACCAAGATATAACTACACACCTGCCCTTGGGATTTGCACCTTTACGGAACCAAAGAAGAATAGTATCCTCAGCAAGCACATCTTGATCATACAAAGACCTAATAATCTCTGGGAACAACTTCATCAGCTTCGCATCCTCGTAGCATTGAATCTGGACTTTGTACATGAGCTCAAGTTCAAGTTTTCCACTCGTACAAAATGCATTCAAAAGTTCAGCCCATGTTTTCACCTGCGATTGGGGAAAAAAGATTCACAATGTAAAGTTGAATGTATACATAAATATGAAAAACTAATGTGAAGTAAATGTTCTTATCTAAAGATTTATCCCAACCCTGTCGTGAATAGCATTATCAGTTGCTTATAGACAACAGAATAACATTGCATACAACCCAAGCCCACATGAACATATAAGCAAAAAGGGAGATTTAGGTTGATAACAAGTCATAAGAAAACTGAAGTATGACCTGAGGCCTAAACCAGTCCTAACAGTAATGAGAAGTCCCAACAAGCAAGAAATCAAATATTATCCAAGTGGTGCAAATGACCCCAAATACTGTAAAATAGAATATATTCTGAATAGAATGAATATGACTGAAATACCATGAAATGCTAGCTGTGAGAAAACATCAGTTTCAGTATGCCATAAAAGAAAAGATAATCAGTTTGCTAAACAGAGCACAGTTCACAACCATAGTCCCATCACCACAAGAAGCCTAGCAATACGGGATGAATAATTTGGAATTTACCCCCTGCTTTAGAGCAGGATAACAAGACAAATGTACCTCAGATGACATGCAAAAGGACTTGGAATTTTATTTTACTTCACAAATTGGCTTATTCATTATCTCATGAATGAATGTGATCAAGTATCCCTTTTCATCTAGTACCTTTTCTACTCTAGGTATATTTAGAGGGATGATCAGTTCACAAGGCATGGCCAAAGAAGCTAGAGCTACCGCCTTGCAACTGGTTTAAGATTTTATGATACGCCTCTACTCTAGTAAAGCTAACCACAAACCAGTAGAAGGCAATGTCTGGTTCACATGAAGTTCCCAACAACAATACAAGCTATGCCAATCCTCTAGCAGTTCTCCCAACCTCAGTAGTCGGCTTCCCCATCTTGATAAGAACTGCTTAGATGATCATTAAGGTGGTGAAGTGGTGATAATGAGGAATGCTACAAGTGGAAAAGGTGATGTTCCAAAGTATATTTTCAATATTTTATGCTCAGATATCAAGGAACTTCTGGATACTATATATTACATACATCAACTACTTTTTAAGTGATCAATAGTTTTAAATATAAGGAGACCGAGAGTATATATGGAGAGGATACCTGGCGTAGTGCAGAATTTGCATTCTGCTGTTGATTCTTTCCAGACCATTGAACTGCATCCATTAGCACATCCCATAGAATGCGCACTACCTCAATATCGGGAATTTTAGCATCTTTCACCCGTTGCTTAACAGTCTCTATGACTTCAGTTATGTCAGTCTCTTCGGCAATCTGGGTTGTCAATGCTGATTTCATCTCTTTCAGCTTGGACTCAAACATTTTCTTCTCGTTATACTCAACAAGAGCTACCAGCCCCTCTTTGCTGAAAGAATTGACCACAGAAAGAGTTTTGAAAAAATAAACGTCAACAGAAATACACACAAATAGTACCCGAAGCACTCTTCCAATTTCATCTAATACTATCCTGACATGTGGTACTCTGCTAATCTCATCCAATGCTACCCTTAGATTTGTGTTCACAATCCAACACAAGCATTCTAAAACAAATTGATATTTGGCACCAATTTTGGCACCAAGGTAGCATGCAGATTACAACTGCTCAGATTATGCAGACGATTCCGAGATAAGCCCAAAACTAACTTGCACAAAATCTCCTATGCATTTCATTATAGCATATTTATATGAACTGTTAGATAAATAAGTGTATATGGTTTTGCTGATCCCAAAAATTCAAGGATACAGGCTTTCTAGTTGTTGTAGTCGTTGTATTTGTTTTCCTTCAAAACTGTACGAAAATACTAAAAGTAAACTTTAATCTTACAAATTTGATTCAGTTAGGTGTCAAGGTACCAATTGTAACTATATGCTTAATAATGCAACTAGTTTTCTGCTGTATCAACCATAAGATCACACATAACAAAAAGGGAAGGAACTCACTTGAAATGCTCAGAGAAACCTTCAGCAGAACGTTTTGCACTTGGGAAGAAGTCAAGAAGATTATCCTCCATTTTCCCTCGTTTAAGAAGCGATATAAGATCGTCTAAACTGTTATCAATCAAATATTCCCTGAAAAAATCAGTGACAAATGTAAGGACTAGCCCCTTGGCAACAAGATTATCCTTGAGCAGTGGCTGCATGACTGTCTCTGGTGGAAGCCCCGATAGCTTCTGGGAGAATGCAAGCGCTGTGAAAATAGCAAGCTTCTTTCTCTCATTCTCCTCAAAGAGCTCCAAGGACTGCAAGAATTTACGCATAACATTTTCAAGGTTCTTAATTAAGAATGGCCTCCGACGCAGGATTTTCTGTATGTACAGAACGGATGGCAAAATTGCTTCACGCTTGGGTTCACAGTCTATAACAGAATAGGGGTGCCTTTCCCCCTCATCAGGCTTAGTTGTACCTGGTTGAGTACGGCCTCCAGTGAAGACAACCTGCAGGTTAGAACACAAAATTTTATATAGGAAAAAGTAGAAGTTCATACATTTATAATTGAAGCAACAACAGAATGGGCCTGTATGTAAATATAGATAAGTGTAATAATGAAAAATTTTAGATTTTGTATTAGGATAAATGACATTTAAAATAACTAAGACATACGGATTACACTAAACCAAATATAATAGAAATAAATGACAAACAGACTGGAAACGAGGGATAAATTCCATATAAAAGAAACTTTCACCATTTACCATCCGTCATCCATCAGTAATTCACATGTAACTGACATAAGCCTTAGACACTAATAAGAACTTGCATATACAGAATTTCAATCGAGATGCAGCATTCTACAATTATTCAATTAGACGTTTACCAAATAAAGTTTGCAAGTTACTTTGTGTTTCCTTTATTAGGCATCATTAACAAGCAGCAAAGATTAAAGGGAAGATTAAATAAAAGGTAAAATATATCCAGGTCAATTTTACCGTACAGTTTTCTCCTCTGGTGAGTAACTATGGAACTGCCCAATAGAAGGCACAAGCAATTTGAGAAAAGCTAATATCCGCGACAACAAACATCATCAGATAACTGGGAGGAAATGAATTCCCACTTTAGATGTCACCAACTGTTTCAAATTACAGATGAGAGAAAGTCAAGGACTAAGAGGAAAATAATCAAGGAGCTTGATTTGCCTTTTATGTTCTATTTCTTTCCAATCTCAAATCAGAAGATTATGTATGACGATTTAAAGAGAGTCAACTCAGTTAACGAAAGCTTAATTTAGTAGGATCCCTTTCTCTGACTGTACTCCCTTAACATTCTCAATTTAATATAACAAAATTCCATTCTCATTTTCTTTCGTATGATTTTATTATTGTGGGTACCGTGCTTGATCTCTTTACTTTTAGAATTTAGAAAGCTAATCATAGGGTCTAATTTAAGAGGGATTCAAGAAGACTTCACAAATATTGACACGACTATTACTGAATTCTCTTCTGCATTCTCATTTAATCAACAAGCTACATGACAATGTGTTGATCCTAAAAAAATATTTCATCTTCTACTGCATGAAAGTGCCTTGTTTAAAAATGATCTCCTTAAAGGAGACCTCCAAGTAACTGGCACAACATTTCACACAAGATGTTTCCTACTATAACCTGGCTAAAACTATCTCACCTTCTTCCTATTTGATCAAGTCTCCAGAAGGTTGCACAATAAAAAACACAAGTACCATCTTTTCCCACTATGCTGTCTGACATGGTTCTTTATGCGCTAACAGTTGATCTCTGACGTATCTATACTCCCAATGATGCCTAAAAATATCCAAAGTTTTCTTCTGGTAGTGGATTGATATCCGTTTAGCACGTAAACATAAAGTCATTGGTCGCTTCGATGTTGTTTGATTTACAAGGTCAATAAGAGTATAAGACCATTTTGATTACTTTCTCCAATGTTGACTAGTAGATGGACTTTAAGTTACAGGCTATAGATTTACCTATTTCATAAGTCACGGATCACATATAAAGAAAGCCTTATTGCTTCCCACATATAAGGAAAGCCCTATGCTCTCCCAAAATAATTCTTTCTTTCTAAATCAATTTTGAGCTAATTGAAGGTTGGAAGTTGGCTATGTGATTTTTGCGTCATCATATCTCCTAAGTTTCTCATTATATATCAAGACGTGTTTAATAACGATTTTTATACAATAAATGCATTCAATTGTTTTATAAGCAAAACTGGAAGTTGACAGCTAATCAGTAAGTTTCCCCCCAACTCAAATTCATTTTCTTCAAAGGTTCCATCTGGAATACATTGATAAGGTTTGCTTGTTCAAGTAATATCTATTCTGAGTCTAAGATGTTTGAATAGGGCATAGCAGCTCAATGCTCTAAAACTGAGGGATATCCTCATCTGGTATAAGCTAACCTCTCCTCCATGGGCTACATTATGTGTCAAGAGTTTTCTATGATACCTGCTACTTATCATTACTCCTAACTTCTCATTTTCTGAAAACCAGAGACATCATACAGTTTGATGCATACAAAGTCCTTCAAGCTGCAGGTCTCGGAAGTTGCAATCAATTGTGATTTCATGTCTTATTATACTGTAGTTTATAGCATTCTTATGCTTAGGGACTGAAATCCAAAATATCTAAGGTTCTTCAAGACTTGGGACCGATAATACTTCACATGTTAAGGCATATGGAAGAATAAGAAACAGATTACAAACAATCTTCAGGGAAAATAAGATATATAATATGGTTAAATACTTCCTTGGAAACAACTTGGGTCCAAAGCGAAATTCCACCAAGGTCAACCATAATTCAGAACACCATTCACTTATCCTACAGATATACATTTACATAGGTTCATACATTTACAAACTGGTCTCAGTAAATACATAAAGCAAATAAAAACAGAAGTAATTGGAAAGATTGCTATGGATATGCTCCAAAATTAAATAATTGAAATGTGTGAGCAGGAACAAAATAGGTCAGATACATTCATAGATAAATTCAGCATGATCTACACATGCTTGAGTGCATCGCATGTGGGAACGCACAAAGCAAACAAAATAATCGATAAACTTTATAGCAAAAAAATGTCCTATGGTACCTCAAAAAAGGTGTCACCGTAGCGGGAGAAGTTCAGATCTGAAGATTCAAGGCTTTTAGCTACAAGTTCCTACAAAAAGGTGCAATTCATCAGAAAACTGATACAAAGTGCAGAAATAATCTAACAGATTCATTAATTGACTAGTAACAAATGACTGTATGAAGGTTAATGTCAATCTGAACAAGTATATCTCCTTAAGCAGATAATTCCAGTTTATGATTCCATAACATCCAACGGGTCTAAAAGGTCATTAGATGTGCAGGTAAATCACAAAAATATTTTGATGCTTTATTTTTGTACGTTTTGACATAATGAAGAACCAGAAATCCCAGCATCTTTGAACAAAATTCAAACTTTTTCATGATTATCTCCTTCTATCACATGGTAGTTTTTCCTATTTTGTATCATTATCATTCATAAGAAAAATCAAGTACCATCATGATTTTGGAAAATCTCACAAATCCCACACTTGAAAATTTTGAAATTGGAACTTTTTTTTTTTGAACATCTCACACAACAGAATACTCAGTTGTACCATTTAGCTGAATTTAGTAAACCATGATTTTCTCTGCGACTAATTTACAATTTAAAAAATAAAGCATTTAAATGAATACAAAGAAAACTACAACCATATATATTTAACAGGAAGCATACCAAATCACCAGCATTATCCAGGTATATTTGGACCACTGCATCAGCAAAAGCTGAAGGGTCCAAAGGAGCTGCTATATTCCGTTTGCGGGTCTTGATCCGCGTGCCACTGCATTATCAAAAAGCAGGGGTTAATTATGATAGTGTCCCGGTAAGCAAGTGATTAACTTAATTAGGGTTGTTCTTTAGTAAGAGCATTAATTAGTTAGATGAGGAGGGATCCTTCACGACAGCAAGAGCATGCAATCAGAAACAAAATATACTATTATTCAAAATTCAAATCCGTTACCCCCACTATATATTATTGATGCATTGGTGCAAACAATTGAACCATGTTGAAAAAAGTAAGGAGTAACTATGTCTCTCTTAAAAGGTACATCTATATTATGAGTTTAAGAATTTCGCTGATAATAACAAATTATTGTTGTTGTTGTTTCTTAGTTAAACACTTAAGATGATCTTATACTATGAAACGATTCCCAAGAATCAAATAAGTAATACAGATAGCTCAAAAAATGATCACATATTAGTAGAAGTTATTCACTGACTAAAATACCACTCAACACCATATCAAGCACTGTTTTAAATATCGGCCGATAATCCGATATTATCGCCGATTTATCGGATTTGAGTGCTTTCCGATAGGATAATTGAGATTTTTAATCGGTTATCGTTTTTAT
>JBAKGM010000002.1:13636333-13662795 GCA_037177215.1 Asparagus racemosus | reverse complement strand
TGGGATCTTGCCGTGTGCCATGCACGCTGACGTACTCCATTCTCTTGGTGTACGTCAGATTTAGATGACGGACAGGTGCCGTATGGAGATATACCGGAGCCGGAGTATCCTCAGTTAGAGAGCCATCCAGATGGAGTAGACGACCAGGCAGAAGCGTAGTTATTTTCTATTTCTGTAGTAGATGAACATTAGAATTCATATCCTTCTATTTCTTTTAGTACGGTTCAGACATGTATTTTGAGACTATTCAGTGAGATTTATGTTTTGGATATGTTGGACTTTATTATTTAAGTCATGGATTTTTGTTGTGATTGGGATCAAGTTGTTCTGGATGTATTTATTATGCTCTTATTATCTGTGAATTCGGGGACCTGTAATGTGATTGTATATTTTGCTATTGACGCTTAACGTATTAGGTTGAGAAGAAATTACTCATTGATTATTCCCTTCGATTTCTTCTCAATCTAATACGTCGCGGACTTGTTCACGTACCGTTTCCGAGTATTTTGGGAAGCGGGACGTGACAGTCTTAATTATAATTGACATTGAAAAGCAGAACTAATTGCTTCCATCATTTTCAATCTAGGATGAGTTCGAACAAAATTGGTCAACTCGAAGTACGAATTCTATCACACACCCATACAGTGGAAAAAGTTATCCAGTGAGAATAATCCATGACTTTAAATGCGCATCCAAAAGATGACAACACGAATCCTAAAATCCAATAATCCAAATGTTAACATTCATTTAATGATTTAATGCCATGAATTTGGATGCACTTGATAGTTTTATTATACAACATGACGATGCAGATAAAAAGGTAATTTGAAAACTTTATTTTTAATCTATATCGTTCAAATGATTACTCTCTTCTAAAATTGTTTCTGATGGGATTCTGTTTCCTCGACTCTGTTCCTGGCTATAGTTGAGAACCTCATCCGATCGGGCCCATCCGGTGTACAATAATATCGGGTTCGGGTAGCCCAGTCTTCTTAACCCAACCGGACCCGTCAAAGCTAAAACCCTACGATAAACCCATTCTCCCTCTTCCAAATCAAACCGGCACGGTACGAAATGTTCACCGCTCGAGCTTGGTCGCAGTTTCACAGGCTACCTCCGCTACAAAGCCTAACCTTTCTCTCTCCAACGGCAATGGCGGCCTCTTCGCTGAGCCATTCTAGGGTTTCCGCCTACTCCACCGTCTCCCTAAACCCTAGCGCCGCTCCCAAGAGAGTCGGGACCCACAACGGCAGCTTCCACTGCGACGAGGCCCTCGGCTGCTTCATGATTCGCCTCACCACCAAGTTCGCCGGCGCTGAGATCGTACGGACGAGGGACCCTCAGGTGCAAATCTATCAATCGATCGGAAGAATCAGAAAGCTTTGAATGTTGCAATATGTCGTAGTTACGTTTTGGCTTAGTTCTTGAGTTATTTTGAAATTAGTCCCTCAAACCAATGAAATTATTATTAGGTCCCCCAATTCTTCAGTTATTTTGAAGTAGGAGAAGCAACAGGTAGAGGGATTAATTTGAAACAAATTATGAGAATTGGGGAACCTACTAGCAATTTTAATAATTTGAGGGACTAATTTTCCACTCGTTGCTACTTTACTCTTGATTGGAGGGATTAATTTTAGAATAACTTAAGTATTGGGGACCAAACGGCAATTTGAGTGATTTGAGGGGCTGATTTCAAAATAATTTAATAATTGAGGGACAGGACCTAATAGCAATTTCAATGATATGAGGAACACATTTCAAAGCATGAAAGAGGCTAATCTCGGAAAGACCCTATTTCGTAATGCGTATATTGAAAAGATAGCAGGCTTGCGCGTTAAAGGATTCTTTTTGTCAGGAAATTTCTAGATTATTAATGACTCACTTCTTAATGAGTAGTACTTGGATTAAAAGATGTAAGCTTGCTAAGTTCAACATACTTGACAACTGTTGTAATTATTGATGTTTCGAGTCTAAGGTATAAGGTGTTTGATAAATTTTTTAGAAAGTTAGATTACTAATATACCAAATGAAGGAAAAGCAATTTAGCACATATGTGTACGGAATTGGGATTATGCGCTATACAAATGGGAACTTTTGGAGATATAGTTTTAAAAAGAAAAACAGAGAAAATGATTCTTTGGATTTGAAAATCAATTGGTTTTATGCCAGGGGTTCCGCAATGAAGTTGTTTATTTCTAATGGCCAACGGAGAAATTTAGGAAGAAGGAAAAGATCAACAGATGCTCTACATTGATATAGTAAATGCTTGTACTAGAGAAATTGTGAGTTTTAGCAAAGAAGTAAGTGATTAGTGTAATTAAGGACATGCACAATGAAGTAGTAACCAGAATCATAACAGCTGTAAGGTAGATAAGTCTTATTCCCCATCAGGCTATCACCATAGGCTTACACGAGGAAATGACATCAACCCCATGTTTCAATTATCTTAGCTATGGATGAACTTATATTGGATAGGTTGATGCACAGTGCATACTTTTTTCCCCCTAATGAATTTTATTAGTCAATGAGACCAGAGAAGGGATCATCCAAAAATTAGAAAGGTGGAGAACTGCTTAGAACATTAAATATTTAGAAGTACTAGGATGAGGACATAATTTACGAATGTAGCTTCTGCACAATTACAAGAACTAGGAACAATGTCCAAATTGGTTGCAAGAAATCCCTATGAGTGAGCTTCTTCTATTTAGGATACATCATTTGTGGTGATAGTAAATTGGAGGAAATTGCTCATATCAGAGGAACAGGGGTTTAAAATGAAGAATGTTGTACATATAATATAAGCAGCATGTTTTAAATTGAGGTTGTTCGTCTTTGTCCAGTGAACCAGAATGGTTAAAGCATATAAGTTCTTTTAGTCATTATTTGACCAGGAATAAGCAGGAAGGAAGATAAGTTTATAAAAGGCTCTACCACCACCTATTCTTTATAAGGGGTTTTTGTATATATAGCCCTCAAAGCTTCCATATTTACAAAATTACCCCCAAATCTTGGTATTTACAAAATTTACCCCAATTGTTCAAAGTTGAAGTTTTCTACCCCTCTTGTTAACATTGTTAATTATTTTAACGGCAATAGGTTAAAATGACAAGTTTACACCAACACGTATCAAAAATTACCAACTCCTTTCTTTGGTCTTAATAGCCATTTCCACTCACTGCTCCTAACTCTAATCCTACATCCTTACCTCGCTCAAAAAACCGCTGTCATCCAACAAAGATACAGTCCTCTCTATCCATTCTCATCGCTACTTCACTTCCCCAATAAACCCACTATTACCGACATCTGCAGCCCTCCAAAGACCTCAATAGAGATCTCACACCCAAAGAGTCCATCCTTTTGCTCACGAGATCATCCCACTATAGTCCATGAAGCCATTAGTCTAATCTTTAAACCTGCTCATCCATTCTTGAGGTCTTGTCATCTTGAACCATTTGAATTGTTTAGGGAAGCACAAAGAGTAGGAATAAAGGTGGATCCTATGATGACATGGAGCATGCGGCTTGCTTGCAGCGGTTTCTATTGCCCCTCTCTTAACCCCTTTCATAAGCTCCTTTCATTAGCCTTTTCATAGTTAAAAGGACTAATTAACTAAGAAAGGATAAAATAGTCAATGTTAGTCATTTTCTCCTAACTTTAATAAACTTTGAGGAATATACTAGGTATATTCCCTAACAGAACAAATGAGGGGTACAAAAACTCAATGTGATAGAATGAAGGGGCTTTGCAAATATGAGAATTTGGGCGCTAATTTTGCAAATATGGAAGATTTGAGGGCATGGTTTTAAATATTGGATATCGGGAAAATATTGGACGACCAAAATACATATCGGATTGCAGATATTGGGGAAATATTGATGATATGTGGTAACTATCAAAATGTCATAACGGATGTTTGCATATATAGTATAATGCACTGAAATGTAATCTCAACATACTTAATGAAATGTAAGCATACGAAATGTAAATAATATATGTTTAGGATCACTAATCAACCTTGTAAGCAAACAAAAGTACAAATCCATGTTGCACAATTTCATCTGCTTTTTTAAGGCCAAAATGTCATTTGATATAATGGGAAAATCATGATACCTTGCCCAAAAATTGGCAAATGCGGCATATTATTTTGCGAGAAGCCATATAAAAGGATATATTGGCCAACATATCGGCTGATGTATGCCTATCGGGAATATATTACCCAAAATAGCCAAAAAGCAGTAAGGGACATTTAGAGACAATATTGGTTGCGGCAAGCCCTGTAAAAGGACATATCGGGCGATATACCATGCCATGTCGGGCATATTTAAAACAATGTTTGAGAGTTTTTGCAAAACCCCTTCTTTATAATCAAATCAAACAAATGTTTAATAAACAAGCACAACTGGAAATAGAATGTTAAGATGGATAAGGTTGAATACACTGCAAAGATATGGTAAGATATTATAGCACACATGTAACTTTAGAGGTAGATTCAATTAATGCATGATGGGAGGATCATTCTATATGGTTTCTATGCATGCAATGAAGCCCAACGGATGGACCAGTTAAGATGAGTTGTAAGGTAGTTAAGGAAGCAACACTTGCTAGGGTTACCTGAATGAACATTTATTATGGCAGTGGCAGTAAGAAATATATATAATGGTGAGAAGACGACTATTAATGGAGATTGTTAGATTTAGAGGAAATAAGAAGGTAAGCATAACCAAATATTGATAGATACACTTATAGGAGATATGAGATTATACCCTACTATATTTAAACATACCCTAATATATTCAACATAGATAAATGGAAGAATGGTCATTACTGTATAATAAATTTTAGGTTGATTGAGTTGGTCTTCGATCAGCTGTAGGCAAGCCTAACATAAATATTTTTTTTGGCTTAATTTAGATGTTACTAAATTGCTACTTCGTACTGGCATAATTTATTTATGGAAAAACGAGTTACAATATTTCTTCCTATAAGGTATTAAGCTATTTGTTGATTTCTTTCTCTAATGGTGGACGTTCACTATGCACAGGTTATTGCGTCATTTGTTCAGATCTTATTTCCAAGTAAAAACATAAAATTTATTTTACATTAAAAACTTTGACTGCTTTGTTATCTACATGTGTTTTTATGCAGATCTTGACATGACATGTTAGAGTTATGCAATGTTAATTAGTCACTGTGACCTCTGATTGAGAAAATTATTTCCAGACATTGGATACACTGGATGCTGTTCTTGATGTTGGTGGTGTATACGATCCTGATCGTGATCGTTATGATCATCACCAGAAAGGCTTTACTGAGGTTTTTGGGCATGGATTCAACACCAAGCTAAGCAGCGCTGGGCTTGTATATAAGGTAGAATAATGGTGGTCTCTGGTATATAAGTCATATTGCTAATGGGATTTGATTGTTTATGGTGTCTGTATTTGCAGTTAGCTCTATCAAATGGTTATGACTGGCTGAAATTCTTACTTTGAATAATGCCAGGTTTGTTAATGGAATTGAAAATGAATGGAAGTATAACTTTGATAATAGTTGATCTCATTATGTTTTTTGCTTTCTCTCTCTTTTTTCATATGAAACTATCTTAATTTGGTGGCAAACCTTCTTATGAGCTTTGAATTGCTGAAAGCTATGCATAGGCTAGAATTTTCCTTACCTACTTTCCTTGTTATGGTTCAAAGACAAATTGCTATATGTTAATAAGGCATAAGGATATGTTTTTGACGTTAGGGAGCTAGTGCAAGTTCAGCTATTTTCAGCTCTCTTAGATAACACATTTCTAGGTAAGTTAACTTCCTCTAAATCGTTAATAGGAGTTAACATTTCTTTGTTAAATGATATTCGGCTATCGTGTTGCGCACACTCTACCTTCAATTTAAAATGACGAACTTTCTTGTAATTAGTAATTACCCAAATCTCCTCCCTTATTGTTTATTTTATAGAAGTGACATAAAACAAAATTTTAAAATAATTTATTAGATACTTTCTGTACGGGTATTGTTGGGTTTCCTTTAAATTTCTGCACTAATTTCTTACTAAATCTAGTCTTGCTGCCTTCAAATTCTGAAGCTCTTTGATCATCTCTATTATACAAGCACTTGAACAATGACACTGTTATGACGATCAAGTTAACCAAATGACAAGTTAAGCAAAAGCAATAGGGAGATCTCTCTAGATGTGCTTAGAGTGATATGGCAGTCGTACCTATCCATTATACTAATTGAAGTGGGTCTGATGTTTGATGGCATTGCAAGTTGACAGAAAAACTGCTTAATTACCTAGTTTTATCTATTGCAATTATATTCTAAAGAAGTTTTCACTATTGTATAGCAAATGTCATCCGTGGGATTCTTTATCTGCTTTTGAACCATTTTCTATCAGGGACCATTAAAAAGGATTTAACTTGTAGGTGACATGTTAAAGTAAAGGTTTCATCTTGTTCACCATCTAGTGTCAAGAAAGATAGAGGGGATCTGCATTACCACCTGAAGGAAGATAGAGATCTATTATGCACTTGTACTTAAGGCTGTTCTACTTGATAGAGAAACATGTATTGTCCTCACAGGCATTTTATTCAATATCAATATGTTTTCCCTTGTGCCGAAATAATTTGAAGTCCTGACTCGATGGCCATGTTATCGTGAGAGCTTATGTAGAACTGGTCAGGCAGTCACTAGGTTACTGCCTACTGGAATTACACTCATGAAAATGGACTATCTTCTTGTGTTATAAACTTATGCAATATACACGTCGCCTGAAATGTTTTAGTAGTAGCATCTATCTTGAAACTGATGAAGCTGTCGTATGGCATGCAGTACTTTCTTCACCAGTTCTTGCACGCTCAATAATCATTCATTGGAAGTTCTTAGAATGCTAGCTTTCTTGGAAATACATGTTGGAACAACTAACTATTGGAAGCATGATATCTTAGCCACTTCCCGCAAATAACCTGTTGTTATTTATTGTTTCAACATAAAGCATTGATATTGGAATGTGCATATTGGAACCTGTTGTAATATCTTGTGTAGTAGTTATATTCTTCTAACCTGTTACTGTACGTCTGTCCTACATAGCATTATGGGATGGAGATAATTGCAAAGGAGCTTCAGCTTGACGAAGGACATCAAGATGTTCTACGCCTGTATCTTGCTGTTTATAAAAGCTTTGTTGAGGTATTCATTTTGAAAGCTTGCTAAATCTTGAAATAACTGACTTTTCAAGTTGTTTTAGTATTAAAAATTACACATACTTAAACCAAAATTGCTTGTTTATTCCTTAATGGAGGACTACTCCTTGGTTGCATGTGTTCAAAGTTCAAACTGCACTGTCAATACTTCTTTTTAACCACCAGCTGGCTTTTAAGTTTATGGAAACCTTTTTGTTCATGGATTTATAGCTGGAAAGCTAGTCACGAGTTATTTTACCCTCCAAATTATAGCATTCTTTCAATTATACCCACACCCTCACTTTTGAGAATGAAATTGGAAGATTCTGTTAAAATAAATATTTTTTTCAAATCACTAAACTATCCCTAGTGAAGGTAATTAAACCTTGAAATAATTAATATTAATATTATTAAACTGCTATTTATTTTTAAAATTAATTATTTTAATTTTAGTTAACCTAACAAAGGATAGTTTAGTCATTTCATTGGTAGTTAATTACTTTAACACAAAATCCATTTTGTTCCTTAAAATTTTTTTGGGGGTTGTTTGGGGTGGGGGTGCGTGGGTTAAAAGTGAAGGATGACTGTAACTTGCGGGAGGGTTAAAATGGAAATTGTGATGCTTTGGAGGGTAATTATTTCCTTTCATCAAGTAAACATGAAGAAATGAATAAGAAAGCACGCAAGTTTTTGGTGAAACTGGTATTTATAAATAAGTATCCAGTAGTCCAACCGTATTTTATATAAGAGACTCCCATTGTAGATTTTGTAATATTCACTATTCTAATTTGACTTATGAAGAGGTACTTGTCTAACTTGCTTGCAGATTTTAGTTTTTTGAACTGCTAAACTGTTATATTAATAAACGATTGTCAAAGGTCCCTGCTACTACAAGTCCACACCAAAATTCTGAAGTTCTGATGAGGGTTGACCGGTGGAGGGTTGTCCGGTTGAGGGTTGTAATTTTATAATCTAATATGACCCACAGGGCTACCACTCAATAGGTAGTTTGCAGCGCTAGTGATACCAGATTCATTAGTAGGAATAGTTGCTATTGAGGTCCAAGGTTCAAGAATGGACTACACCCATTGTATAAAAAAAAAAAAAAGAAAAAAGAAAAAAGATAGGAGGTTGATGCTTATAATTTTAATTTGTCTCAAGTATGGGCTCACTTGGAACCATTGAAAAAGCCTCATATTTCTTTGAGTTCTCATATTGCATGTGTTCCATAGATATGGGAGGGCTGTTATTTGGTACGTGTTACATTATGTTGTTATATTTATACAAACTGATAGATTGTTGTTATTTACTGCTTCAAGTTTCAAAATCAGTTGAATGCTCAAGGAAATCATTAATGTGCTATTGCCTTGAGTGCATATTTGATAACTGAACTGTTCTTGTTAGTTAACTAGTGATGCTTGTTACCTTTTTAGGCAATCGATGCCATTGACAATGGAGTTAATCAGTATGACACAGATCAGCCGCCAAGGTATGTGAGCAAAACAAATTTGTCTTCAAGAGTTGGGCGCCTTAATCTGGACTGGATGGATCCTGATCAATCATCTGAGAAAGAAAATGCAGCCTTTCATAAAGCAATGGCTCTTGCTGGCACTGAATTTTTGGAGGTTGTACTTTCTTATATGGCTGCCGTAAAGATATAATTCAATCTTTTATGGAGCTATGAGTTAATTTTTTTCCTTATAACGCAGAAGTTCCAACTGTGCAATCTCACTAAAACTATCAGAAAGAAATCTCCAGAGTAATAATACGTGACAATTTTATTGTTCAAATAATTCCAGATTGTTCGTTACTATGCAAAGTCTTGGTTACCTGCACGATCCGTTGTTATGGAGGGTCTTGCCTCAAGAGGAGACATTGATCCTAGTGGAGAAATCATGGCTCTGAATAAAGATTGCCCTGTAAGTTTTGACTTAATTTCCAGTTTCCCAAAATTTTTTTTTCTTTTTATCAGTAGTAGCTGTCTCTCCTTTTGAGTTTTATGCTTATGCATTCATATTTCTATCTTTAGTCTCAAAAATATCGCTCTTATTTTGACTAAAAAGTAAATTGATGATCTCCTTCATGGATGGTCTCATAAATTGATCTCTATCGAGTAATCAAATTTGGCTTGCTAAGCTAAACATTCAGTCAGAGTGTCACTTTGCTTTCTGCAAATTGAAATTTGCAATTTTTAAAACGTATTCAGGACATTGTGGTTCATGATTATTCACTAGAAATACATTCTAAAAATAATGTTGTGCCTGCTGGCAGCATGTAAATCTGCTCAGAAATGTTAGCGAAGTGTTTCCCTCTCATAGTAGACTCTAGCAAGAAAATTAAGCTAGAAAAATAACTTTGTTTAGTGGACTAAAAGCTTTTATTAATATGAAATTGGGCCAATTACAGATATGAAATCTAGCTATTAGCTAAGGAACAAAGAATTAATTTAACACAATTGTTGAACAAATTAAACAGAATCGTTCAATCTTAAGATTTAGGCTTTCGCCAATGCTGCCTGTACTCTTTTCTAGCTGCAGCCGATGAAATTTAACAAGCCTCCCTATTCTGTGGGACAGCCTCCTGGTCAAGTGACATGCTGGCTTTCTTTAATGCATAGCTGACCCAGTTTGCAGGGACTTGGTTCATCTTCTGGAATATCTTTGCTCACTAAGTTGGACAAGTTCTCAGTGAGACTAAGTTACCTTATTGAATATCTTTACTCCCCCTTGAGTTTTGTCTGTGCCTCAAGGTCAAGGTAAGGATAATGTTTGCTGAGTCCAATATAGCTCCCAAGCTGCAAAACTATGATCGAGCCTTCTCAATTTTTGAATTTTTGGACAAAAAAGGGCCTAAATTCAACTATGCTCGAGCGTAACCAGACTTAAATTAGATGTCTATATGGTTATAGGTAATTGTGTACTTAAAGCTGCATAAAATTTATTAATGCAAATATCAGACCCTCTATGTTAATCTATTCAATCAATGTCTTAATCCTACTCTGGAGTTGGGATTGGGCTTGCATTTAAGGGGTTAATGACGTACACCATGTTGCTCTGGATGCATTCTCAAGTTAGGGTGTTGGTTAAGCATGTTTACTAATATATGTTTTACTTTGGACAAGAATATTATTTGGTTTGAAATTCTACATTTGAATATGATTCCATTCAAGCTTCATGATGGACCTTGAAATCAAGCACATGTCTCGTATGTACATCTCAATCAAAGTCTTTCTTTGTTTACTTTAATGTTACGTTTACCAAATTTTTTCAGTAGTGATCTTAAATATCACTCTCAGAAAGCTATTTTCAACATAAGTAGTACTCTAGTGCCTTTTGGTCCAGAATTATGCAGCTAGTTAAGAAAGAAGGTAAAGGGGACGTTGTCATTCAAATGATGAGTTCCATTTCATCATCGTCATTTGAGTCGTTCCACACTTACCAGAAATGCTTTTCATGCTTGTGAGGATGTTTTTTTAGAGGGAGGGTTGTTATTCCTATGCTTATTGAGATTTAGCAGTCTCCCTGTTTGTTTCTTCCTATCTCAATGTCTACTCTCAACTGCAGAGCTTAGCCAAATGCCTTGCATAAGCCCCAAACAAGTTGAGTGTGAAGCTTGAGTTGAGGTTATTTAGAACAATCTTAACTGAGCACAGTTAAATGCCTTGCCTAGCTTAATCCAAGCTCCTTTCATTATTCCAAGCTGCATTGCAATTATCAAGCCAAAAATGAAAGGCATAGCTAATTTTCCCTATTATCATTTTGACCTAAGACTTGGAAAGAATTTTCTTTTGTTGTTGGAACACAAACATTAAAATATACTACTATATAAAAACAAAATGAAAGTAGCCATGGATGACAACTGGTTTCTCGTTGTTGCTGATGAGCTTCTTGAGTGTAGCGGTAGTGTTTACTAGATCCGCCATCGTGACATGCACTGCTTCAATATCTCACACAAGTCTGGTCCTTGACCAACCAACTTCAGTCTTGGTATCTGTCTGCATGCTCGGATACCATTTGTTGAATTGAGAAGGGTGGTGGGCGCAAAGAAATATTATTGTTATTTCTCTTTTAGTAGAACGACTCTCAACACTATCTCTAAGACAAACACGCACTCTAATACTACAATAGAACTACGTTTTTTCTCAAAAACACTCACTATTTCTCTCTGTCGCCCTCTCTCTATATCCCCCTCTCTACAACCTTTTCTCTCTTTACTTCTCACTTGGGATGCTTGATAAAATGAACTTGTGGGGATGTATAAGCCTGGTTCTTCTACCGTGTGAGGGTGGTAACTTGTTATACACTATTAGTGGTCAGTAGGAACTATTGTGGTTGGTAACGGGGGAATTTTGGTAGATAGGGGAGGATGTTGCTGTGAACTTTTGTAATAAAAAGGTGAGAGAGAGAGAGAGAGAGAGAGAGAGAGAGAGAGAGAGAGAGAGAGAGAGGATGTATGGGTTCCATCCTAGTGAGAAATTGAGTGGCTGTAAAGTTGCATTTGTGATATTTGTAATAGTGCAGGAGGGTTGTAATAGTGAGAAAATAAAAGCGCATGGGGTAGTAAATAGCACCTATCATTTTCACTATGCGCACCTACTATAACTCAATAGGTGGTATCAGAGCAAGGCTGTAGAAATGAATATTATTGTTATTTCTCTTTTAGTAACAGAAAGAAGACAATTATGGTCTTCTGTATTAGGAATGTGAATATTGTGAGGTCAATGACTATTGTGATGCTGTCTATGCTCGAGTTCACGACATTTAGAGCTGTACTACCAGATGTTGTTTACAAAATGAGGGAAAATAGAACATAACAATTGTATAGAGGAGGAAGAAGTCAACAACGAAGCTGCTTATTTTATGTATAGTTTTTGCATGGTAAAGATCTCTATTTGTAGATTACAAAATCAGTAAAGAAGGAAAGAGTTTACACCTATTTACAAGCATTAACTACCCTTCTATTTAGCTATTCATAATAGCTAATTACATTAATATTTCAGCCATTTATAGAATATTTCAATCATTTATACCACGTGAGCTTCAGCCAAAAGGAGTGATTCACTGCTATATTATGAGCTGTAATAGACAGCTCATGGAATATCCTTGTTGGTTTATTCCTTTTCTTGACACACCCTCAAACTGACGGTGAGTCATCATTAGTTTGGTTACAAAATAATCATGGCATTTCCTCGTTTGAGATTTTGTAAAAAATCTACCGATTGTTTGCTAACGAAACATGTGGAAGTGAGACTAAACCTTGCTCAAATTTCTCACAAACAGTGGCAATCCGCTTCAATATGCTTGGTCGTTCATGGAACACTGGATTACTTGCAATCTTCACAGAACTCTTATTGTCACGAAATAATGGATTAGGAGATGGTGTTCTGATGCCAAAGTCAGCCAGAAGTCATTGAAGCCATATGATTTCTCCACAAGTTGATGACATGACTTGATATTCTTCTTTAGTTGAGAATTTTGATATGGTTGGTTGCTTTTTTTATTTTGAGGAAAGAAGAGAACTTCCAAGAAAAATATAATAGCTCGTAGTGGAGCGTCGTGTATCTTTTCAACCGTCATAATTAGCATATGAGAAGGCCTGTAGTTCTAGAGGAGAGGTACTTAGATAAGATAAGCCCATTGTTGGATTAGAACGTAGATGACGAATTATCTGATGAACAACTGCTAAATGCAATCTACAAGGGTTAGAAACAAGTTGACTCACAATATGCACGGTATGTGCACTGTCAGGTTGTGTTACAGTGAGATATACTAAACTTCTGACAATTCATCTATAAATAGCAAGATTTGAGGTAGAGTCACCATCTTTGCTGCTGTAGTGAGCATTTAATTCACAAGGAGTATCAACAGTTGTAATATTTGTGAGATCTGCTAATTCAATGAGATCTTTTGTGTATTCCTGTTATCTTAGAAAATATCCTCTCGAGTTCTTAGATATTTTTAATCCAAGAAAGTATGCAGGTTGGCCAAGGTCTTTCCTTTGGGATGATTGTTGAAAAATTTCTTTGAGGTTTTGAATACCTTCTTTGTCATTGCTTTTGATGAGAATATCATCAACATAGACTAGAACAAAAACACCGCCCTTGTTTGTTGAGGATGTAAATAAAGAATAGTCATTATAACTTTGGCAATATTCAGCAGTGAGAAGTACACTTTTCAAGTTTGCAAACCATTCTCGGGGTGCTTGTTTCGATCCATATAATGCTTTTCGCAATTTACAAACCAAATGAGATGTAGAATATCTAGGGGGAGGTGTCATGGAGACTGTTTCAACTAGGTCTCCATTGAGGAAAGCATTCTTGACATCCATTTGATAGATGTCCTAATTTTGAATGGCAAAAATAGCAATCAATGTTCTTATAGTTGTCATTATGGCCACCGGAGCAAGTTTTATCATAATCTATGCTACATTCCTGCTTGAAACCTTGAGCTACAAGACGTGCCTTATAACGATGCAATGATCCCCAGCTTTCAGTTTGATAGAGTAGACACATTTACTTCGAGCTCCCAAGGTCATTAAGCTCCAAGCATCAAGTTCTTCATACATAGCTTGACACCATTTTGCACTCTCTGCAACTTGCTTATAAGACCGAGGAATAGACAAAGGAGCAAGTGGTAAAAATCAAAGACGGTCAAGCGGTTTAAATATGTAAGATCGATGGAGGACTAGAGCTAGAGAAGGGGGAGGTAGCGGCGGCGGCGATGGTCGAGAAATTGAGGAAGAGAGAGTCATGCTTGGGTACTGAATTGGTGTTAGTCGAGGTATAGTATAGGGAACTCTGGTGCTTTCATTAGAAAATGCCTGCAAGGTGATAGGAAAGGAAGATGTTAAGAGTTGAAGAATCAATATGAATAGAAGACTGATATGATTGTGAGAAATAAGGGGTAGTCTCGAAAAATATAACATTCCTTGAGATACACATCTACTTGGCTTCCCGGTCATAATATAGATATCCTTTTTGTGTTTCTGAGTATCCTAAAAATATGCAACATGTAGACGTAGCATCTAATTTTGAATGTTCAGAATTAGGTAACAGTACATAACATGATCCAAAAATGCGAAGTGAATCATAATTGGGTGAGTATCCATATAACTTCTTCAGAGGAGAGACATTACCTAACAAGGGGGTAGGCAACCGATTGATTAAGTAAACAGCCGTTCGTATACTTTTTGCTGAGAAACCTTTGGTAATTTTGCTTGAAGTTGCAAAACACGTGTTGTCCCAAGAATGTGTCTAGCCTTTCTTTCTGCAGCTCTTTTTTATTGTGATTGATGAGAACAACTTCTTTGATTAATGATTAATCTCTGTAGATATGTACTCCCCCCTGAGTCACTGTGCAAAACCTTGATTTTCTTGTTGAATTGTAGCTCACCATAGCATGAAAGTGCTTAAATACCCGCATAACTTCAGATTTATGTCACAAAAAATATTTTTCCTTTTAATGAACCACCACTAGATGACCCCACACATCTAAATGAACGATATCAAAATCAGAGGTAGCATATTCATACTTCTAATAAAAGGTAAAGTATGAGATTTGGCAAAAAAGTAATCTTCACAATCTTTATTAATGTGACATTTGTGATTGTTTAAGTCTAATAAAGCTCAGGAGGAAACAAAGATTTAAGGTTTGAAGCAAGAGGATGCGCAAGACTGCGGTGCCAGAGCTTCTATAATTTATTTAAGGAATTACTTTCACTAAATGAAGGAGCAAGATAACAAGTAGGAGAACTAAAAGCATATCTGAAGTCTAACGCGAAGAATTCCTTTTTCCTATGGCCTCTCCCAATCATATTCCTAGTCTGTAGGTCTTGTGTAAGACAACGAAATAAAGAAAATGAGACAAAAAGATTTTGTTTCACAAGTTGGCTAATAGAAATAAGATAAGCTAATAAATTAGGAACATATAAGGCATTAGAAAGGGATAGAGGTGACGAATTTAAGGAAGTTATGGTTAAAGCCCCAATTCTTTCAACAGGAAGACTGTTCATTTGCGACAATGATATTTTCATCTTTTATCATATGGAAATGTTTCGTGAAAAACATCCATGTCCTATGTCATGTGATCTGTGGCACTGGAATCTAAAACTCAAGTATTGTGTGAATAGTTGACGCAGGACAGGTCAAAGAAAAACACTAATGTCAAATAAATCAAGTAAACACACAGATGATACCCTAGAAAGTAACTTAGTGTATGTAGCTAGTCATGTATGCAAGAGTCTAGCATGATCTCAAATATGGATGCACTCCAATTATATGCATACGATGAACATTTAAACAAGATTCGCCTATAGAGTACAATAACTAATGATATTCATAAATTGACTACAAGTTCTATAGCGTTACAGGAGCAATATTTGGATGCGTGATTATGATTAGAGATCACCTGAGGGTGTAAGAAACTCACACTAAATCGTACAAGATTCGAATCAGAACCGAGTCGAAAGATCTGTTACAAACTCGATGAACTAATCCACGAAATTGAAGAATCTAGTCCTCAACTACTTAGATTTGACGCTGTCATATACCTAGAAATAAAGAGACAATTATTGGACAAAACAATCAACTTAGATCTGAAGTAATTTAGCAAGTGTAGGGTTGTGAGTGAGCTCTGTTGAAGCTACTGTTCACACAAACAGTTTCAGAGGGTGTGAACAGCAATTGGCGACCGTAAACAGTGATTCACCGCCGTGAGCAGTGATTCACCGCCGTGAGCAGTGATTCCGCTGTGAACAGTAATTAAGTGCTGGGATTTGTCGGCCTTGAACAGTGATTGCTGCTGGAAAAAAAGTTACTGTTCACGTGAACAGTGATGGCGAAATCTTGTGAGGGGTTAGGGTTTGTTTGAGTGGAGGGTTGGATATGAGTTGAGGGTGTAATAAATGGCTGTGATTTGACTAGAGCAATTAAATAAAATGGGCTTCACATCTTTATAGAAATTCACATGCCAATTTGAAAACTCAGGTTTTTATTTCTCAATAGTTTGCACTTCTCTAGAGGCTTACATCCCTTATTTAAAGAAAACAAAAGGCAACAATCTTTCTAATGAAGAAAATTAAAATCCTCATAAAAAGGAAACTGAAATCCCTAATAATAAAATTAAATCCAAAAAAATCCTCATGACAATCCAATGTAATCTCAAAGTATCAAACTCAATCTCTGAAAATCTGATTCATATTTTCTTCTTTCTCACATAGATTTTCTGAGGATTCCCATCAAATCTCCCCGGTTTCGAACCATTCGCCTCTGGTGAATGGTGGCGATGATAAGCATCTAGTGCATCTGGGTTGAGCTGCTCAATCTCCTCAGTCCATGGCCAAGTGCAGTCTGAATCAGGTCACCCACGCCAACGGATTAGATACCTCTAGAAACCGCCATCTGCTGTCGAAACAATCTTGTCCTGTGAAATATCCTCGATCTCTGGTGGACGTCTCCTTGGTTGCATAGGTGGTGGAGCTGGAATCTGTTGTGGTACTGCAGAATCTAAGGGTGAAAGCTCTGGAATTGTTGTCGGATAGTCCACAGGTGCATGATAAGGAGTCAAATGCTCGACGTTGAAAACCGGGCTGATGCCAAAATCCCGTGGGATGTCCAATTCGTATGCATTGGAATAAATCTTCCTTAGAACTCAAAACAGATCTGTACGTTGGGCATGAAGTTTCCCCAAAGCTCCCTTAGGGAACCTCTCAGGTTGAACCCTCAGCATGACCATATCTCTAACCGAAAATTCCTGTAATCGTCTGTGAGAATCTACAGCAAATTTATAATATCATTGTCTATTGCTATCTGCCTGCGAATCTCATTGTGCAAATCATGCAAATGTTGTGCAACGGTTGAAGCATTGCCTCTGGCTCCTAATAGCACTGGTAGAAGATCTATAGGTTTCCTAGGTTGACAACCCGTAACAATCTCGAATGGACTCAACCCAGTAGACCTATTCACTGAACTATTGTATGTAAACTCTGTCATAGGCAACACCAAATCCCACCCAGACACATGGTCTCCAACTAAACATCGTAACAAGTCTCCTAGACTACGATTCACTACCTCAGTCTGACCATCAGTCTGGGGATGGTAAGCCGTCGAAAACTGTAATGAAGTATTAAGTTTCTTCCAGAGTGTCCTCTAGAAGTGACTAGTGAACCTTACATCTTTATCTGAAACAATAGTCCTAGAAAGGACGTGTAATCGAACTACCTCTTTAAGAAAGAGGTATGCAACATGGGAAGCATTTGTAGTTTTATTACAGGAATGAAATGTGCCATCTTCGAAAAGCAATCCACTACAACCAATATCGAATCGTGCTTCCTAAACGTGCGAGGAAGACCTAGGACAAAGTCCATGCTAACATCCTGCCATGGAGCAAAAGGTATAGGTAAAGGAGTATAAAACTGTGTTCTGCTTCCTACCCTTAGCAACCTGATAGACCCTACAGTGTGAGACAAACCTCGCGACATCTTGCTTAACACTTAGCCAGTAAAAATCTATCCTCAGCTAATGTCGTCGTCCTATCTTGGCCAAAGTGTCCAGCAGCATCTCCTGCATGCATTTCTCAAATCAGATGATCACGAAGGAAGGTGTTGGGAATGCATAAGCGACTACCCCTAAAGAAAAAACCATCGACAATGGTGAAACTTACTACAATACTAGCAGGATCTGTGTCAAAGAAGCATAGGTCTCACCAAAGTCCCAACAAGTAGGATAGTCCTGAAAATCCTACCATTTGTGCACTCATAGACTGCAAAGTGGCGATCTTCCTACTCAAAGCGTCAGCGGGCTTGTTCTCAACACCTACACGATGTTTGAGAACAAAAGTGTACTTCTGTATAAACTCAATCCACTTGACATGTCGGTGCCCTAGCTTCTTTTGAGAATTTAAATATCATAGGGTCTGATGGTCGGAGTATAAGATAAACTCCGCAAGAAGTAAATAGTGACGCCAGTATCTCAAACTCTACACTACGGCGTAAAACTCTCGGTCGTAATTTGAATAGTGTTGTTGAGCTTCATTCAACTTCTCTCTAAAGAAAGCGATAGGATGTCCCGCTTGACTCAACACGCCACCAATACCTTCTCTCGAAGCGTCACAAGCTACCGTAAAGACCTTAGAGAAATGAGAAAGGCGAAGGACTAGGGAGTAGTTAGCTTCTCCTTAATTTCCTGAAAAGCTCTAGCAACAGATTTAGTTCACTCAAACTCCCCTTTTTTGAGACAACTGTGAGAGGAGCCATAATGGTACTAAACCCCTTAACAAATCTCCTATAAAAATTATCCAACCCATGGAAACTCCTGACCTCATAGATGGTAGTAGGAGTAGGCCATTTCCTGATGACCTTGATCTTGTCGAGGTCTGCTGCTACACCGTCAACAGTGAGGACAAACCCTAAGAAATGTACAGATGATGACAGAAAAGCACACTTCTTCAAGTTGATATAAAATTTCTCATTTCGGAGTCTCTAAAACTTGTGTCAATCGAAGATGTTTTTCTTGGGTTCGACTAAAGATCAAGATATCGTCAAAGTAGACGACCACAAATTGGCCTAAGAAAGGACGCAAAATCTCAGTCATAACCCTCATAAAAGTACTAGCAGCGTTTGATATGCCAAAGGGCATGGCTAACCACTCGCTGTCCTTAATCTTAAAGGCAGTCTTCCATTCAGTGCCTTCGCGGATGCGGATCTGATGGTACCCACTATGAAGATCTACCTTCGAGAAGATATGAGACCCGACCATCATGTCTAAAAAATCGTCAAGTCTAGGAATAGGAAATCTATACTTAACCGTGATTTTGTCGATGGCTCTATTATCCACGCACATCCTCCAGCTGTCATCTTTTTGGGAGAGCAGTGTAGGAACAGCATAAGGACTCAAACTTTTTCTAATAAAGCCCTTCCGCAATAGCTCATTTACCTGGCGTCTAAGCTCAGTCTGCTCTGTGGGGTTCATCCTATAGTGTGGTAGGTTGGGTAAAGTAGACCCCGACACAAGATCTATGACATGCTGGATGTTCCTAAGGGGAGGAAGTTCATTAGGCACCTCATCAGGCATGATACCACTAAAATTAGTAAGGATCCAATGAACTTCAGGAGGGATATCTAAAGATTGACTAGCAGAAGTAGAACTAGCGTCGACGATCATGTAGACAATCCCTTCCTCCTTGCTCTCCTTAAGAAACTGGCTCTTACCTAAGAGATGGACATGCTCCTTACCAGCCTTAGTAGTGACCAAACCATTCTTATAACCGGAGGGAGCTTTGGGTTTGGAGGAAGTTAACACAATCTTCTTGCCATTAAACTTAAATGTATGTGTTTGACCTCCCAAAACTAGTCACATCTAAGTCGTACAACCATGGCCTATCTAATAAGACATGTGCGACATCCATGTGTAAGACGTCACACCAGATACAACCTTGGTAGCTTGAAAACTAGATATGCACTGAACAACGTTGGGTGACAGGATGTGCAGTCTTGTCAACCCAAGTGATGTTGTATGGTTGTGGGTGAGGTTCATCTTTTAGGTTCATACTCTTCACAGCTGACTTGGCAATAACGTTCACACAACTAACTCCATCAATCATCAATTTGTAAAACTTATCATCATGCTTGAAGTATGTGTGAAAAATATAAGTTCTACGCCAATCTTCCTCATCCCTAGGTGAGGCTAGTAAGCACTTAACGACATGCATGTGGGCTGCAGCATCTGCGAATGCATCCTCGGCGTGGCTGGCAGCACTATCAGGAGCATAAATCTCCTCGGTGTCCTCGGAGTTATCCCCATCATCCTCATGACCCTCGTAGGATCCATCAATGAATAAACTCTTATTAGGGCATTGGTAAGCAAAGTATCCAAACCCTTGACAGTTATAGCATTTAGGTCCTTTAGGTCCTTGCTTAGATGACTCACCAGTGACGGACTTACCCTTCTGATCCTGAGCGGCAATGTTATTAGATTTAACATTTTTATCGAATTGTTGCTTAGGTTGGTCCCTTACTGGAGATTTGAACTTTCTGTAGGTGGGTGTCTTAAAATAGCACTCTATTTCTAGAGCCAAATGATATGCCTCATCTACAGAAGTCACCAAATGTGGGGCCATCTCGTGCCGGATATCAGGTTTCAATCCAATATGAAATCGAGAGAGGGCAAACCGAGGTTCTTCCTAGACATTACAACGGTAAACTAAGTTGTCGAACTTGTCCATGTACTCTTTTACGGATAAATTTCCCTGATGCAATGTGGACAGCTGATCCATCAATCTATCTAGATACGAGGGTGGGAGATACTTCTCTTTGAGCTTCGCTTTCATCTCATCCCACGTCTCAGTTGGGTCCTGATGTATCCTAGCTAGCTGTCTCTCAACTGAGGTCCAATAGATTTTGGCTGATCCTACCAACTTCATCCTAGCAAATCGAATCCTACGACTTGGACATATCATATCAATCAAAGTAAGTGTCCATATCTGCTATCCAATCACTAAACTCTTGGAGTTCATGCCTATCATCAAAGGATGAGGCCTCTATCTTCACTTTCCTAGTAATATCGTTTTCCCTATATCTGGAATGGGTATCGTCAAGATTGAAATACTGGTGATAACCCCTCTATGGTCTAGCGTGTGCGTCATGTTATCTAACGTGTTTGGGCCTGCCTCCATGATCATCCCTAGCAAGTCTCTTATTGTTTCTATCCTGAAGGTCATCCTGATGCTCATGAAATCGTCTAAATGGTCTAGTCGTGCAGTGAGTTGCTCGTGCCTAGTGTTTCGATCTTACATGAACTTGTGAAGAGTCTCAGTGAGTGCGGTGATCTGTGCTTGTGTGTAGTTTTGTGAATCCGCCATGGTGTTTCTAAAGGTCTTACCATTGCGTAACATGAACAAATCTAGCCTAAGTTTTAATACCAAATATGACGCAGGATATGACAAAGGAAAACACTAATACCAAATGAATCAAGCAAACACATGGATGATAACCTAAAAAGCAACTTAGTGTATGCAGCTAGTCATGTATGCAAAAGTCTAACAAGATCCTAAATATGGATGCACTCTAATTATATGTATGCGATGAAATTTAAACAAAATTCGCCTATAGAGAACAATAACCAATGATATTCATAAATTGACTACAAGTTCTATAGCGTTACAGGAGTAATGTTTGGATGTGTGATTATGATTAGAGATCACTTGAGGTTGTAAGGAACTCACACTAAATCGTATAAGATTTGAATCATAACCGAGTCGAAAGATCCGTTGCAAACTCGATGAACTAATCTACGAAATTGAAGAAGCTAGTCCTCAACTACTTAGATTTGACGCTATCACGCACATAGAAATAAAGAGACAATTATTCGACAAAAGAATCAACTTAGATCTGAAGTAAATTTAGCAATTGTAGGGTTTTGAGAGAGCTCTGTTGAAGCTAGTGTTCACGCAAACAGTTTCGGAGGGCGTGGACAGCAATTGACGGCTGTGAACAGTGATTCCTCCACCGCAAACAGTGATTCGATCGTGAACAGTAATCAGGTGCTTGGATTTGCCGACCTTGAACAGTGATCGCTGCTGACAAAGAGGTTACTATTCACGTAAACAGTGACGGCGAGATCTTGTAAGGGGTTAGGGTTTGTTTGAGTGGAGGGTTGGATATGAGTTGATGGTGTAATGAAGGGCTGTAATTTGACTAGAGCAATTAAATAAAATGGGCTTCACACCCTTATAGCAATTCACATGCTAATTTAAAAACTCAGATTTTTATTTCTCAATAGTCTGCCCTTCGCTTGAGGGTTACATCCCTTATTTAAAGAAAATAAAAAGCAACAATAGTTCTAAGGAAGAAAATAAAAATCCTCATAAAAAGGAAACTAAAATCCCTAACAATCAAATTAAATCTAAAAAAATCCTCATGACAATCTAATATGATCTCAAAGTATCAAACTCAATCTCTAAAAATCTGATTCATATTTTCTTTTTTCTCACATAGGCTTTTCAAGGATTCCCATAAATAGGCCTTACCAAAACTAGAGGCATGAAGGGCTTGAGTAACTTGCTGGTGCAATTCTGATGAAAGAGTGGAAGTCTATTCGGAGATGTTGGGAGATGCCACAACTGGAGGAGAGGACGTGATTGATGGAGAAGAACATGCATGATTAGCTGAGGATGTAGTAGGTACTGCTACAGCAGCATATGCCCTTGGAATTCCTCGTCTCGTATGATGTTTCTTTGTTAGAAATAGATAAATATATATGGACTAATATGTAAAATGTACACCCTGAATCCTATAAATATAGATTTACAGAAGAGTCTCAGACTTGAGTTCTCTAGAAATCCAAATACCATTGTTTACATGGTATCAGAGCCTCAAAAACCCTAGGTCTGCAAAACCCTAGCGCCACTGTTCATCACCGACACTGTTCAAAAATAATACTATTACCACTGACCTCGTCTCGTCATTGCCTCCACCCCGAAACTTTAGATCTCATCGCCCCGCCGTCGCGCTGATCTTGTCGCCCCAAAACCCTAAACCTCCTCTCGTCGTCGCCGCCACAGCGAAACCCTAGATCTCGTCGCTCGCCGCCGCGTAGATCTCGTCATCGCCTCCACCTCGTCATCTTTCTATCTAACTTAAGAAAAACATAAACTCTCGAGTCTCTGCATTCATCTGGAGTCCCTACACTCTCTCGGGTCTCTGATCTCATCTGGAGTCCCTGCACACTCTCTCGAGTCTATGCACTCATCTGGAGTCTCTATATTCCCTTGATATGACTAATTAGATATTGTTTCTATTTCATCTGTTTTGAGAGGTTTGGTATCTAGGTGGTATTTGGGTATTTGTAACAAATCTTTTATTTAGAATTTATTTGGGTGTGTATTTGGAGACAATTTCTTTGTAGCTATGTCCGGTTCAGGAGATACCAAACCCACATCAAATGTTCAGGAAATGGTTTCCTTGAAACTTACTGATTGTAAGTTAGATGGAAACAATTACATGCAATGAAAAAGTATTGTCGAAATGAGCTTGAAGAGTAGGAGGAAGAGAAATCACATTATCCAGAATCCACTAAACCCACTCACAGAAGACTGGGAGAGGGATGACGCCATCATCTACACCCAGATCCTCAACGCCATGGAGCCGAGCATTTAGAATATAGTTCTTCATACAAAAACTACGAAGGAGCTTTGGGACTATCTGGCTGTCCTCTACTCTGGCAAAGGTAATCTATGTTGAGCTTATGATATCCATCAGGAGATGACTCGCCTCCAGAAAGGTGATCGAACTTGGAAATACTACTATTCCGAGCTTAGACGGATGCACGAGGAGTGGTATATCTTTTTTCCCATTACCAATGACGTTCAGCAGATGCAGCAGCAGAGAGAGCAGATGTCAGTTCTATACTTTCTAGGTGGTGTCCCTCAGGAGTTTTCCTCATTCATATCACAGATACTTGGGAGTTCTACCGCTAACTCACTGGTTAAGACATACAGCTTGTTACAGCGCTCCTTTCCTGATAGTTCTCAGTGTTCAGGAGATTCATCAGATTGTTCTGCTCTCGCGACATATACTCAGTTCTCAGGTGGACGGGGACGTGATGGTTTTTCAGGCAAAGCACCTAGCAGAGGAGGCAAATGCACTGGTGGTCGCACTGGTGGTCCTTATACTGAGCAGAGTGGTTGACTTAATTTTTATTGATACTGCAAGGAGGGTCATACCAAGTTTAACTGTCCTTCACTACAAGGCAGCTTCAAGTCTTCAGCACATGTTGCTGCCACCACTGAGGGCACATCGGCTCAGCCTACTACCTCGCAGACTTTGGTTGCTACTAGTACTCCTACAGTTATTATATCAGATGATGAGTATGCATGATACCCGATGTTTCTTCAGATGCAAAACTCATCCTTGACACTTGCTAACTCTAGTGCCACTCGCTAAGTCAGATACTTCCTTTGCTTGTCTTTCTTCGTCATCAGCACCTACCGATTGGATTATAGATTCAGGTGTAACTGACCACATGACTGAAAATTCAGGTATCTTGACATCCATTAAGCTCACCAATTCATTTTCAGAAATAACTATTGCTGATGGATCTAAATTCAAAGTTTATAGTGTTGGTATTGTAAATGCTTCATCAATGTTACCATTGTCTTCTGTCTTACATGTTCTAAAATTTCTTTATAACTTATTATCCATTAGTCGAATTACTAGGGCTTTAAACTGCTCAGTAACATCTTTCCTGATCATTGTCTTTTTTAGGAACTTAGCACCCATCGGACGATTGATACAGGGAGTGAAGCAGGAGGTCTGTACTAATTGGATGGACAGCATGGACCTATGGCATGTATCAGTGGTGGTGGAAATGTCTTTGACATGCACTGTAAGTTGAGTCATCCATCATTAGAGAATTTAAAGAAGTTAGTTCCTACTTTGAGTGAGTCTTTTAGAGTGTGAGTCATGTCAGATGGAAAAGCATTATAGAATGTCTTATCCATCTAGAGTTAATAATCGTGTTAGACAATTGTTTAAACTTGTGCATTCTGATGTTTGGGGACCTTGTTCTACAGAATCATTATTTAGTTTTCGTTATTATGTTCTTTTTATTAATGACTTCTCTCGTGCAATGTGGCTTTATTTGATGAAAAAAAGATCTGAAGTTTTTATGCATTTTAAACATTTTTGTTCTGAGATTCATAATCAATTTGGGTTGAAAATAAAATCTTTTAGATCTGAGAATCGAAAGAGTATTTTAATCATGAGTTTGATTACTACTTGTCCACACATGGTATTATTCATTAGTCATCATGTACTTATACACCTCAACGAAATGGGGTAGCAGAACATAAAAATCATTTATTAGAAGTTGCTCGAACCTTGTTATTTCATATGAACATGCCTAGACATGATTGGAGAAATGCAGTTTTAAGTGCATGTCATCTGATCAACCACACTCTTTCTACTGTATTGGATGGTAAAACCCTCTTCTCCATCCTTCATCCATCCCAACTAGCATTTCCCTTACCACTTCATATCTTTGGCTGTGTATGCTTTGTTCATAATACGAATCCACAGAAATCTAAGCTTAACCCACGAGCAATAAAATATGTATTTTTAAGATATTTTCGAACGCAAAAGGGATATAAATGTTATTGTCCTATTACACGAAAGACCTTTGTGTCATCTGATGTCACCTTCTTTGACAACACTTCCTATTTCTCTTCACAAAGTAAGGATGTTACTCCTAAAATGGTGTCTAATAACGATGATGATGATTCATTTCTTATACCTATTATCTCATCATCCACTAATGATATTGACCCTCCTAATAGTGTGCGTTCAGAACCTCCTACTGATACACAGTTTAAGGTCTACACTCGATGTCCAAAGCAGCTACTACCTACGTCTACTCTTCCAGTACCAGTAACTAATATGGTTCCAAGTTCTGGTGAGTCTTCTTCGTCTGATAATCTTCCCATCGCACTCCGAAAGGGTACTCGTAGTTGTACACGATACCCTATTGCTAATTTTGTCACACTATCGCATTTATCTGGTTCTTATCGTACTTTTATTACATCCATTGATTCTTACCCCATTCCCCAGTCTGTATCAGAAGCTCTGTCTCATCCAAGTTGGAAGGTAGCTATGCAGGAGGAAATGCAAGCAATGGAAGACAATCAGACATGCGGGCTTGTGGCCCTACCTACTGGGAAGAAGATAGTTGGGTGCAAATGGGTCTTTACAGTTAAACTAAATCCAGATGGCTCACTCTCAAGACTGAAAACTCGTCGGGTGGCCAAAAGATATTCTCAAATCTATGGTATTGACTACATCAAGTCTTTCTCTCCTGTGGCAAAAATGACATCCGTTCATCTCCTTATCTCTCTTGCTGCTCAGTATGAATGGTCTCTGTATCAACTTGATGCGAAGAATGCGTTTTTGCACGGAACGCTTGAGGAGGAGGTCAACATGGAGCAACCTCCTTGGTTTGTTGCTAGGGGGTATGACAAAGGCTGTCGATTAAAAAAGGACGTGTACTGTCTCCACGCGCGTGGTTTGGCAAATTTGCAGCTGTGGTTCAAGAATTTGGTCTTCATCAAAGCTCAGGCGATTATTCCGTATTCTTTCGAAATCAAGCAGGGAATAAGATTCTACTAGTTGTGTATGTTGATGACATTGTTATTACAGGAGATGATGCATCAGGGATTATGCTTTGAAGAAGTTTATACAGCAGCGCTTCCAAACTAAAGATCTGGGAAATCTTCACTATTTTCTAGACATTGAAATA
>JBAKGM010000002.1:13615259-13636233 GCA_037177215.1 Asparagus racemosus | reverse complement strand
TTTTTGCATTTTTCTACACCATTATTATACATTTCTCTTCCATTTTCGTTTATTGGTATCAGAGCCATAGAAATCCGTTCCCTTCCCAAATTTTCTTTTTTCTTCCACAGAGATCAATCAAGTCAAAGCTAGCTAGTGCTTAACCCATCCTAGGCCTACTTATAACTTTCTAAGACTACTTTATATTATTTTATTTCAATGTTTGAGCTACTGGTTCTTGTGAGGCCCACGTAACTCTCTACTCCATTATTGTCATATAATATTTATTTATTACATATTTTCGAAGAGGCCTTCACCAAAACTTGTTATTTTTTCAAAAACAACCCATATCCTCAAGCCCACGATTCTCAGAGCAGCTCCTTCTACTTGATTATTTTGGCTGCACTTCAGACAACATCAACTCCAATAAAAAACCACCTGAACGATCACCGCCCGAGATCAAACCCACCCGCGACAGCGCACTCCATACCTTGTGTTGTAAAAAAAAACCACCGCCGCCTTGAGACATCGCCTCCGAACAGAGTATCGCCGACTCCCCTCAGATCTAATTCCTGAACGTCACTGTGACCTTGAGTTTGCTCGGCCCAGTTTAATTGCTATCTTGACTTCACTTAGATTCAAATAATTGCAGTCTCCACAGATCCAACCAGATCCGACGCATCTTCAACCTTGAGCAGTGTTTGTTTTTCTTCATTGATCCGAGGTTTCACTATTTGCATTCTATAGAAGTCTCAGGTTTATTTATTTCATTTATTTCAGTTTATTTATTTTTTATTGCTGATCTCTTAGTACTACTAGATATATTATATCCTAATCCTTGTTTAAAAATAACAGTTTTAGTTTTTAGTTATCTTCCAACTGGCTAGTAAATTGGTTCTAAGTGAATTAGCAAAGATTGAACAATTTAATGGTAGCAATTATGATATGTGGTATAGAAAGCTTAGATATGGCCTTACACATGACAATATAGACGATGTCATCGAAACTAGTGCTGCTACCTTAACTGATACTTCTACTGTTGAGGAAAAGAAAGGATTTGAGCAGTGGAAGTCAAGAGACAAAAAGACGAAAAGTCTTATGCTAATGTTCATGGAAGATAATTTGATTAAAGTTTTTGAAACTTGTAAAATTTCTATGGACATGTGGCAATCAATAAAAGATAAATACGACACTGCCTCGGAAGTTAATATTCAACTCCTCTTGCATAAGTATAAATTCTTCTCGTATACAAGAGGGAGACAATGTCGTAGAATATATAAACAAAATGATTAGCATGACTAAGGACTTATCTATGGTCAGGACCGAAATCCCAGAAAGAATGCAAGTGACAACTATATTGAGTAGTCTTCTACCTTCCTTTGCTGTAGCTACCACTACATTAAGAATAAATCCTACCATTAAATCTGTTACGGATTTGCCAATGCACTTAGCTATAGAACAAAATTTAATAGCCAGTAGGAAGGAACCAGAACTAAACATAGTGCAATAGGAAATAAACTATGTGCATCAGAGGCAACAAATTGGAAGAAATAGAAACCTCGGCCCTAATAAACCACAGCTTAGATGCCCAAAATCACATCAATTTAAGAAAAAGTACCCCGCTGAGCCTGCTACACCTATGAAAAGTTTAGGTATTTTAGATCCAAATGTTCACAAGGAGAAAAACAGGAGAATAAGGGAGGCTCCAAGCCGGGTTTCTATAGGCAAAAATAATAAAGTGTATGCTACGGGAAAAAAATATACTCGAGCATGAATTATGCATTCTTTCAGTAGTTTGCAATAATTCTGATAATAAAAATTTCAATTTGAACTACTTGTCCTATTATATTTTTGAGTCTGAATCGTGGCATTCTGGACTAAGGCATGCCAGTGTTTAAAAAATAAAAGAAATTATCAGAATGAACTTACTACCTGCACTATGTAATGCTCAATTGCCATCATGTGAACATTGTCTAACTGGTAAAATGACCTAAAAACCTTTTATTGGCGGACAAAGAACCAATGAACTTTTAGGGTTGATACACTCAAATATTTGTGGTCCCTTAAATGTTAAAACTCATGATAATAAAAAATATTTTATTACTTTTATAGATGATTTTTCCAAGGTTGCACACGTCTATCTTATCTTTAGAAATTAGAAGCCTTTGAATGCTTTAAGAGATATAAGACAAGTTGAAAACTAACTTGGAATGAAAATAAAAAATTTGAGAACTGATAGAGGTGGGGAATATAGTTCTAAAGAATTTGAGAGTTATTGTTTTCAGCGTGGAATTAAAAGGAATATAACAATGCCGTATAAACCACAACAGAATGGTGTAGCTGAAAGAAAGAATAGAACATTATTAAATGTAGTTTAACATCTCATTTAAGCCTCTCCAAGAAATTTTAGGGAGAAGTATTATTAACTGCGAACTACATTTTAAATAGAATTCTCACCAAATTAGTTGTGTCTACACCTTATGAGTTATGGAATGGGAGCAAACTAAATCTGAGTTATCTCAGGAAGTGAGGATCAATAGCCCATGTTCTCATTCCATACCAACTTAGAAATAAGTTGGATTTTAAAACAGTGAAGTGTAGATTCATAAGGTATTCAGAAAAGTCAAAAAGTTTTAAGTTCTACAATTCAAAAAGGGATCATTGAAAGTAGAGATGCTACATTTCTAGAGAATCTAGAGGAAGAGGAACAAGTTCAAGAGGAAACAGAACCTTTAACTGTAATAGATGATTATTGCAGTGTTGTTCCCACTAATAATCTGGATATTTTGAATGAACTTAACCTTGAAAATAATGAAATACCTATGGAAAATGATGTATCTCATCAACCGGTTGTAGGCAACAAAAGGCCAAGAACACAACAGGCCAAGAACACAACCTTCATGGATGGACGATTACTATTTGTATTCATGTGAGCTATCTTGTTTCTTGGTAGATACAAATATAGAAGAATAAGATTCCTTAATCTTCTCTGATGCGATGAAATCACATGAATCAGCTTTGTAGCTAGAAGCCATGAGGTAAAAACTTGATTCTATAAAAAAAATAAGGTTTGGAAGTTATGTGATCTACTGGAAAATAGAAAAGCCATAAGATGCAAATGGGTGCTTAAAAAGAAATACTGTGTAGATGGATCTATTGATAAATTCAAAGAACGGTTAGTTGCCAATGGTTACAACCAGAAGGCAAAAATAGATTTTCACCAGACGTATTCTCGTATAGCTAAATTTACATCCATTAGAATCATTTTGGCTATTGTTGCATATCTTGATTTGAAAGTATTCTAAATGGATATTAAAACTGCATTTCTTAACGGAGAGTTGAAGGAAGCGATATTTATGCAACATCCTGAAGGTTTTCAGGTAAAAGGACAGAAACATAAAATGTACAAATTAATGAAACTTTGCACGGTTTAAAACAGTCTTCTAAAATAGTGGTATCTCAAATTTCATGATGCAGTCACCAAACTTGGTTTTATTCAAAATAAATTAGATAATTGTGTATATATCTTGAAAAGTGGGAGCTAATTTACTATATTATCTTTATATGTGGATGATATATTGCTCGCCGGAAATGGCATAGAAATGTTGAATAAAACTAAGGCAGATCTCAGTGAAAAGTTTGAGATGAAAGACATGAGAGATGCATCATATATTCTTAGAATTCAAATAATTCGAGATAGAAAGTTTAGAATGCTAAGTTTAAACCAAGAAAAATATTTAAGATCAGCTTTTAAAAGGTTTGGAATGGAGAATTTCAATCTGGCACCAACTCCGTTGGTCATGCGAAAGAGATTGTGTAAAGAGCAAAACCTTGGAGAGGGGCAAAAGCCATTAAATATTCCTTATGCTTAAGCAATTGGAAGCTTGATGTATGCAATATTGTGCACTAGACCTAATTTAGCTTATGTTGTAAGTTTGGTTAGTCGATATCAAAGTAATTCAGGACCAACGCATTGGGAAGCTGTCAAAAGGATTTGATATATCAGAGGTATATTGACTCATAGATTGGTTTATCAAGCCGATTCGCTTGATCTCTTCGGTTACTCTGATGCTGATTTCGGAGGTGATAAAAGATAATGGAAAGTCTACTTCGGGATACTTGTTCATCTTTAGAGGAGGAGCTGTTTCTTAGAGTAGGAAGAAACAAGGGTGTGTTGCTAGATACACACAAGAAGCTGAATATATAGCTTGCAGTATGACAACTACACATGTTGTTTGGATAAAATGATTTTTAGTTGATTTATATCTCAATTTGTTAGAAGGACCTGTTGATATTTATTGTGATAATCAAACAGCGATTAGCTTGGTCAATAGTGGCGCGAATAACTCTAAAGGAAAGCACATTGAAATCCAGTATCACTATATTAGAGATATTATAGAAAAGAGAGAAGGTAAAGTCACTTATATCCCTCTTACTACTACAGATATGATTGTTGATCCTTTAACTAAAGGAATACCAGCAGAATTCTTTATCAAACATGTAAGTTTAATGAGACTTAGGAATAAATAAGTCCAAATAATATTTCATGAATAATGAAATAAGAGTTGCTCTCTACGAATAGTGGGAGTAATGGTAAGAAGAAATATCTGATCTTACGGATAGTGGGAGGCATATCACTTGGTTTAATTGGTCAAGTGGGAGTTGTTATTTGACCCATTCAAATTAGTGACCAGTTCAACCAGTAATTGCTCAACAAGAGGATATTTTGTTTATAGGATAATGGGTAGTGGGTTGTTTGAGAGAATATCTCTCTCAGATATTGAGGCAGTTTTTGAGGGGGTGGAGATGATGGGGTATAGCCTCTATATAAAGAGTAGAATTTCTTTGAGAAAATATAAAACAGAAAAGTTACTGGAGCCCCCACAAAAACCCATTATACATTTCTCTTCCATTTTCGTTTAAAGACAAATCATTGATCATTACCTGATTGCTTTGAGAAACCTTGTGTGCATCATATAGGCACTGGAGGTAAACCGTAAACAGCTTCTTTCATATTTCCATTTTTGCAGCCACTTAAAAAGTATAGAGAAGAAGCTCAAAACCCCTTAGGAGCAATTATGTGCATCTTTCCTGGGGGCAAGTTCATTCCAATCCTGTTTCCTTGTATTTCTATGCATATGTTATTGTTCTCTTCATTTCATAAAATCATACATGTATATGTCTAAGAAGAATTGTTAAGCTGATTATATAATTACAGGATGATAGAAGCAAAAATTGGCGAGTGCAAGCAGTCGCGATATCTGCAGACAAATTTGAGAGCCGCCGACCTCTCCCACTTCCTTGGAGAGGCCTGCGAGATGAAGAACTTTCAAAAGAATCTGGTATTCCTGGATGCGTCTTTGTTCATATGAGTGGATTCATTGGTGGGAATCGAACTTATGATGGTGCCTTAGCTATGGCTAGAACTGCTCTCGGATTTTAATTCAGCTGCATGTTTGATTTATATTCCTATTTCAGATGAGATCAAATTGAAGGAGACCTTTTTCTCCTAGAGAAAAACATTGTATTATTTAGATACAAAAAGATCTTAAATTTATATCTTTTGTTAACTTGTTTGCAGAGGTCATAATATTTTTAGCCTTTCTTGGGATGATAATTAATTTGAGAGGAAAGAAGATTTGCTAACTTCAAGAATACTTTTAATTGGAAGAAATTCTTTGACTTGCTTAAACTTCAATCGAATGCATGTATTAGTTTCTGCTTTGACTTGCTTAAAATTCATTCAAATGTATGTATTAAATTCTGAGTCATTATTGATGACAAATGGAACAAGTTTCAAATATGTGATGCCTAATATATGTATTAAATTCTGAACTAGTTAAAGGAGAAATTTTGACTTTCTCGTCAAGGTACCATCTGATTTGCTGAATTAAATGTGAGCATTTACCATATAAATTTCAGATATCTTGGGCATTTTTTGTAATTTGACTTTTTCTATAATTTCCAATTTACGGTAAGGCATTTATTTAGTTTTCTGGATTTTTTTGTAAATTTATGTTTTAGGGGGTCTTTTTGCAAATTTCAGTTTTCATGGACCTTTCTGTAAATTACACTTTTCAAGTGTATTTTTGTAATTAGCAATTTTCAGGGCCTTGTTGCAATTTTCGGATTTCTGCAGTGGTTGTAACTTTAGTTTTCAGGGAGTCTTTTTTGTAAATTTTAATTTATGGGGGATATTTTTGTAAATTTTAGTTCGTAAGAGAGTTCTTTGCAATTTACAATTTGTCGGAGGCCTTTTTGTAGATTTCAGTTTCTGGGCCTTTATTTGTAAATTCTAGAATTATGGGTGCTATTTATATTTCGGATTTTTAGGAATGTGTTTGTAATTTTTATATTTTTTAGGACGTGCTAATTGTTACATATTGATTAGGAGTCGGATAATGATTAGCCAAGACCAATGAGGGATTCGGTATTGGTTTGTACCCATTTGGGTATCGACCTTGATCCCAATCTTAGGTTAGTCTAAAATCCCATGGCCAAGTAAACATGTGATTAATTCCCAAATTCCTGGACCATTAATTCCACTTCTAATCCTAGGGTGAAGTAAACGGTGGATTTAAAAAATGTTAAAGATTACAGAATATTTTCCCTTAATTTAAACCCGCTTCTGATTAGAAGAGCTAATTCAAATCAATTAAAAGATTTAGGGGGATTAATATAAAAATATGAAAATTTAGGGGACTAATTTCACAATATGAAAGATATGGGGACTAATATCGAAAAACCTTGCATAATATACATTTTTCTCAAGTATATCATGCTAAACTTGAGCTATAATTAATGTCTTAAGATTTCTTTTGCATCAAATAACAAAAATTTCTGTTTTTTGAATTTGTGAAAATAAATTTAAATTGGTGTTGAATTATAGTGAATCTTTCAATACTTGTCGTATGCTTGGTCTATCCGCATATACATGGTGATTCTGATACATGGCTGCTCTTTATTATTGAATTATCATATTCATAATTTATTACTAGATGTATACCTTTAGGGCGAAATCCTTCTCCTCAAACCCTTCTATAGATTGCCACATCAGCATCCTTCTTCTCAAACTCTTTTGCCACCTTTCATTAATCTCATCCATCCATCTGTCCATCTTCATAACATTCTATTTAATCATGATTTTTTAAATCATATGGCAAAACTGAAACCAACCCTATGAATACCTGAGCAAATATCGCTTATTTAATATTATTTTTAACGATTTCCTTATATAATCGTTACTAAATTGTTCCCTAACAAATTCCTGATTTTCTTATATATATTCCCTAACAAATTCCAGATTTTCTAGGGTATATAGAAAATCCGAATTCTATTTTAAAATGTGATTTTTAATAGTAGTTTTAACAGCAAATTTAATGCATATTAAGAGTTAAAATATTCTAAAATTAGAATGTGAGTGTCTGATGAGAACTTTCGAGGGGAAAATCTCATGTTAGCATAACTGAAGGTATTAAAGTGCAAAATTTAAAAACTGAGGGTGCATAAGTGATGCAAAAAACAAGTGAGACTATATTAAGTGCAAACTAGGAGAAACTATAGGGTATTTAAGTGCAATCAAGCTTAAACATCTAAAAAATAGTTTGAGCTAACTAATTATTTCCAATATACTTATGTATCTTAGATTCTTGCCGATACGCTTATCTAAAAAATAGTTTGAGTTAAATGATTGTTTATATAATTTATTTAAACATCATTCATGTGAACATAACTAAATTGCAGTGTTTTTCTATAACCAAAGATAAAAAGGATCTCTAGCCTTATAGAGGATATGCTTGCTTCTTCTCGCATCTAGCAATACTAAATTGTTTTGATGGAAACTAGCTAATATTAAAATTAGTAACATATTTTTAGTTTTGAAATTTGTCATGCTTTCTTTAGTAATAAAAAATTTCAATTGCAAAGATAGCATTTTCACACTTCCAAGTTTCTTCATGTTCAATCAAATAATCATGCAATTAAACCCCCCTCCCTCGGCCCCCAAATGGCCTAGTGGTTGGGGCTTGGGGTCTTGCCTTAAAAGGTCAATGATTGATCCGTATCTATGACATACTTATCTCCAATTTCTAATTATAAGACATTGCAAGACTTATGCTATTCACCTAGAATCTGAACTATCGGAGGGGGGGGGGGGGGGGGTGGTTCCTAGGCCAATAAAATAATAAAATCATGCAAAAAATGGATCACCTGTAATGTTTTAGCAGATTAAGGATATTCTTCTTTCCATTCATGATAGTTTATCTCTGATATGATTTCGGAGCCATCAGTGCGTAGGAGTGATCATGCCCACGTGGTGTATAATTACAAGAAGCTACATAATGAAGAAATCTAAGTCTTAATAGGATTTGATTTGATTACACAAATATGATTTATTTTAGAAAGTAGGGAGTTGTTTAGGCAAATAGGATTTCTTTGGAAAGTAGAGAATTATTTAGGAATAGGAATTTATTTACAAATAGGATTTATTTAGGAAGCCAAAACAGAGTCTATTTAAGATCGGCTGGGTATTAGGATTTTATTATATTTTTAGTGATTGAAAACTTGAGAGAATTTTATCAGTAAAATTAAGGAGAGTTTTGTGACATCTTAAAAGTTGAGGGGTTATCTAGGGAAACATCCAAACGTTTTTTTAAAGGAAATAAACGTCCATACTAATTTTGGGGGTGGCGTGGGCGTTGGGGAGAGGGCGCATAGGGGCGGGGGTGAGGGGGTGGGTTGTGATATGTACTCATTATAAATTATGTACTTTCAGCTTAGCTAACTTTGACCCTCTTGTTCTTTGATTTAGAAATGTCTGGAGAACTTCTTTGACTTAGAAATGAGAAAAGAACATAAACATTTTTTTTGATAGAGCAAAAAAGATAAGAAAGCAGATCATAAAAAATCTTGCAAAAGACATGAGATAGCGTCCAGGCTGTTTTCTTAGTGAAACTAAGGTACAAAGACCTTCGCCTCATTAGCATCCATGGGAGAAGAGAGGGCCATAGCCTTCACCCTCCAAACATGGTTATATGACTGTCCAAACGGGCCCAGACTCAGCCCCACGTCCATTCCGGACCTAGGAAAAGCCTGGGAATCCGGGCCTGGTTGGGCTCCGGGTGGGTTCGGCGAAACCAGCACTAGGCCCAGCTCGGCCAGATTTTTGGCTGGGTCAAACTATCCAGGTCTGGATCTAGATCCCGCCACAGCATTTGCACTGGACCAGATGTCTACGCCACACCCAGCCTGACCCGGGGGTTGGACTTGGTCCAACAAGTAAAAAAATGCCCATTGGACCGAATGACCCAGACCCAACTTGGTTCAGTTCGACTAAATAGCCTAAAACAACTATTTTTGGTCATTTGACCAAAATGCCCCTAAAAATAGTAAAAAATTACAATTTAAGGGTATTTTGGTCATTTGACTAGGGGCTGCCTCTATAAATAAAGGGGATTTTCATTTGATTTTCTCATTCTAAACTCATCTACTTCTCTCTAATACTCTCTTATACTCTCTAATACTCTCTTATTCTCTCTTATACTCTCTAATGTAGGACGCATAACAATTAAATTCATAGAGATATGGGACCTTCACTTGTCAAATGCGGATATAGATAAATTATTGACTGATCGTAGAGAATCAACTATATCTCCCAATCTGGAAGGTGGATTCTAACATATTACATATGAAAATCACCTATCTTGACGAGATAGAGTCAATCACCTTGGAAGAATCCCACAATCCTATCAGTAACACCCATTATTGATGGGATTTCAAAATAATCAACCTTTAGTTTATTTTTAGTAATAAAGTTAGAGTCAATTTAGATTAGGAAATAAAATCAATTTTGATTTAGGGACTGATTTATTTCCTTTATTATAGAGAGTCTTTTAGGTAGTTTTAAATTATTTTTTCTTTGAGGAATTCTGTTCTTATTAGGAGTAGGCTTTGATTTTCTATTTAAGAAGAATGATTGTAAACCTCATGGATGAGATCACTTTTATCAATAAATTTATCTTATTATATTTTCTTCGTGGATTCGGAGATCATTCTTTATGGATTCAAAGAGCACCCCTTGATGGATTCCGAGGTTTATCACTTTCGTGCTGCATTAATTGGTATAAGAGCCCTGTTTTTGCAATCCGATGGCAGGCGAGGAAGCCCGTGTTAGCCGAATTGAGTTCGATGAGTTCAAGATGGGAATTACTCAGTTGAAGACTTCCATAGACCAACTTGCATTGGTGGTGGATCATTTGAATCTAGGACGAGTTCGAGATCGCATTGATGGTCGCCAAAGATGAAATCCGACTATGTAGGACAAATCCTACAGCGATGATCAGAGAGGCTACTGAAGAAATGAGGACTATGCCGCTAGAGGATTAAAGTTACCATCTTTCAATGGAAAGCTTCATGTTGATGATTTACTTGATTGGATTGATAAAGTGGATAGATATTTTGAGTATTAGATAATCCCAGAAGATTGAAAAGGTAAATTAGTGGCTTACAAACTTAAAGGAAAGTCATTTGCATGGGGGATGAAGTATTGATAAATCGATACCATCAAAGGAAGGATCTAGTTCGAATATGGGCAAAAATGAAGAAATTATTGAGAGATCATTTCTTACCTTCTAACTACAAATAATGTCAGGTGTCTTTGAAAGATTCTTTTACCTTAGCTGATACGGTCCGTCTAGCAAAGAAGGTGGAGCGAGAACTTGAGCAGAACGACAACCTTTATCATGGATGTTTTTAGAGAGTTATCAAATTAGTTATGATTATGGCAAAACTAAAAATTCTCAATTCATCTCTCAGAAAGAGTCTGGATTTGTGAAGAGCACCGAAGAAGCAACAATAAAGACTTCATCAATTATGTCAATCATAGAACCAGAGGTATTTAAGACAGAGATTGCTAAGGAGAAGGTTTTTCTAGTGGCAGACAACTAGACACTCACCACTGAAGAGGAAGATTCTACCACCATCAAGATTCATCCTGAGGTTCTCGATGTTGATGGTGATATGTTAATGAAGATGGATATTATGCATGATATCATAAGTGATGTTACACATACTGAAGTTGTCTCAACAGAGGAGAAGATAAATTAGAGAGTGAGGTAATTGATGATATGTGTGAGTTATTTGGTGGAGAGCTCGAGGCAAATGAGATGAAAGAATTGTGTATGGAGTATGAGGGAGAATTTCCTTCTCTGGAAGCAAAGGTTGTGAATAATTTCAAGAAGATTTTAATAATACTTCTAGCACTAGAATATGAGAAGCAACATGGAACATATTTTGAGGAGTTTTTCAAGTCATCTATAGATCCACATGCCGTTAGTCACATTAAAATAATATGAAAAATATTCATTAAAAAGTTTAACTTAGAAGAAGCCCTAGCTGAGGAGGTAGAAGAACAGATGAAGAAAATCAATACTAAGTATAAGGCAGATGCTCGATGTAGGAGAAGAAAAATATTTATCAAGAAAATTATTATTTAAACAAATATAAGCTCCGGGTCAAGCTTGTTTCAACAAGGGGAGACTGATGTAGGACGCATAACAATTAAATTCATAGAGAAGTGGGACCTTCACAAGTTAAATGTGGATATAAATGAATTATTGGCTAATCATGGAGAAACAATCATATCTCCCGATCCAAAAGGTGGATTCTAATATATTATATATTAAAAAAATCACTTATCTCGACAAGACGGAGTCAATCAGCTTGGAAGAATCCCACAATCCCATGAGTAACACTCATTGTTGATAGGATTTCAGAATAATCAGCCTTTAGTTTACTTTTTAGTAATAAAGTTAGATTCAATTAGATTAGGAAACAAAATCAATTTTGACTTTATTTAGACTGATTGTTTTCCTTTATTATAGGGAGCCTTTTAGGTAGTTTTAAATTATTTCTTTCTTTTAAGAATTTTTTCTTATTAGGAGTAGGCTTTATTTTTCTATTTAAGAAGAATGATTGTAAACCTCATAGGTGAGATCACTTTTATCAATAATTTTCTTTTATTATATTTTCTTCGTGAATTCAAAGTTCTTCATAGATTCAGAGATCATTCTTTGTGGATTCAAAGACCACTCCTTGGTGGATTCTGAGGTTTATCACTTCTGCGCTGTGTTATGTTCGCGGAGAAAGTTGCTGATTTTTCCATTGATCTGAAATTGTTACACCTTTATGGAATTACAAACACATTCAAATACAAGATCGCCTTTTTATAAGGCTTACAATGAAAAAATCAAAATAAAATTACAACTTTAATCTAATTGAACAAACGCGGGGATCGTTTATCGGACCCTCGCTTGCGTGGGTATCTTTGCCTGTGCCGGAGACTTCTTTTCCGTCCGTGAACCACCGTGCAATCCTGATCTTTGGTTGATGATCTAGGTGCTAGGCTTGTAGATCTAAAGGATCTGTTTCACGAAGGAAACAAATACTTGAAGGGAATTAACCCACGAAGGGGAAGATCACCGGAGCCGGTGAGATCTACTAGGAGAAATCATGAGCTATCCTTGAGTCTAGGATGCAGCCTAGACTGGAGGGTAAGTTTAGATTGCAATACCTGACCTTAGATCTGGCGGGTGTTGGCTTGAACGGCGTAGATCTGACGTTGCAGCAGCAGTATTGACGCCGACGGCAGTTTTTTGAACCTGCAGAGCTCCCGCGTATAGATCCAAGCCTCAGAGAAAATTTCCAGCCCCACAACTGAGACCCCCCTGTATTTATAGGAGAAAAGGGGAGAAAGTCCGCGCTCAGCCGAAAACGGCCGAGCACTTCGGCCCTTGGCCGAAGCGCTTCGGCCATGGCCAAAGCATTTCGGCCATGGCCGAAACGCTTCGGCCATTGGCTGAAGTTTGGCTTTTGGGCGGTTGTTTTGCCGGTTCTTCTTGTTGTTTTTCCGACGTTTCGCCCGCTTAGACCCGTGTTCCGGTTTTTTTGATTATTTCGTCGAGTCCGGAATTGGATTGGTTATTCCGTTGATTCCAGAATTGGATAGGCACGGCGTCGCCGCTTGCGTGCTGCGTCGACACTCAAGTCTGATCGACTCGCCTTGCTGAATTCCTGCTGACTTGGAATGTTGCCGTCGGATTTATTCTGCGGCACGTCGTTCCGTTGACGCGTACACCTGGTCGACTTAGTTCAGATATTCATCGATCCGCTTCATGCATTTTGTGACGTTATTGCGTCGTCAGCCGTTTCTCGATCGTGTTGGTCGATGGTTCGTCGGTCGCGAACCCACCTTCACGAGTCAGGTTCAGGGACTGATAAGCGATTTTCAACGCCTACATGTTACTCTCTAAATCTCTAATTATAATGGCTTCCTCCTCCGATCATGAAATGCAAATTCTGACTCCCGACACCAAAATGAGTTCTACTTCTACTACTCTTATAGCTACTCCTCCTACTACCGATGTTGATTCTGAATTTGGTGGCGATGATCCAACACCTATAGCTCTTAAAAGGTCGAGATCTAATGTGTGAAAGTTTTTGAGAAGATAGAAGTCACCAGGTATCAACACAGCAAACCTCTCATCTAGAAGGCCAAATGTGCGTTGTGCAGCCATGTCATTGAAGCTCATTATAAGAGCGACACTAACCACCTCAAACACCATTTAGAAAAATACAACAGAGCTCAAGCAGCAGTGTCTCAAGGAGACATCTACCAATCTCTACTCTTTCAATCATCTACCTCCGGTAGCCTAGGTTCTTGGAACAACGATACAATTAAAGTCAGAAAATGTGTCATCAAGTTTATTATTTTTAAAAACCTTTCCTTTAAATTAGTAGAAGGTGATGAATTTGAGGATATGATTAGAGATGGTTTTTATCCCTCATTTCACAAAATTTCTCGTCAATCTTGTCAACGTGATATTTTGAAATATTATCATTAGGAACAAACAAAAATAATTTCTTATTTTCAAAGCTTAAATTGTAAATTTTTACTAACTTTTGATATTCAGACATCTAGAGCACAAATTAGTTATTTATGTATCAGAACACACTAGATTAGTGATACTTGTCAAATATTTAAAAGAGTTATTTTTTATTGCATTTGAAGATTCACGCACTGGTATTAATGTCACAAATTTAATAATGGAAGAACTTTTAAAAGTAAAAATTTCTAAAAAATATTTTCTCTTTCACTAGATAATGCAAGTAATAATAATGTAGTTGTAGATCACATCAAATAATCTTTGCTGTTGCCATGTCATGGTGATATTTTTCATATTAGATGCGTGTATCATATTTTAATTTTAATTGTTCAAAGTGCATTTAATAAAATTAAACCCGTGATAGAAAAAGTTAGGGTTATTGCTTATGCCCATAATGCTTCTGAACAAAAACTTATGAAAACAATTATAAAAGAGAAAAATTTAAAACCCAAGTTAATTCTAAAATATGTTGACCACAGGTGGAATTCCACCTATGCAATATTAAATGTAGCAATAGAGTATAAAAAAATTATAAATAATTTTATTACTTTCTATGCTTCTAGTTTTAGCTCTAGTAGTATGTATGGAATAGCTAATGTTGAATGGACAATTATATAGAGTGTAAAAGAAAAGCTATAAGTTTTTTATGAAGCTACTATGTTATTATCTGGTTGTTATTATCCAACTATTACTCAAGCTACTTTACAAGTTTTAGGTATTCAAACTTTTTTTACTAATTATCGCATGGATAATTATTATGAAAACATGATTTTTGAAATGGAAAGTAAATTTAATAAGTATTTTAGACTTATTCCTATTATTTGGTTTATGGGTTCTTATTGATCTATGATTGAAGGATATTGGCCTTCAAAATTTGTTAAATTCTTTATATGAGAACATGATAATAGACACTGATGATAGTCAGACTATTATTTCTCTTACTCATCTTAATACTATTAAATATTATTTTCAAAGATTATTTGATGAGTATGCAGGTAGATATGGTGTAAATACACCTCAACCTATAGCTTCTACGAGCTCAAGATGGGGCAAAGGTAAGATTTTTGATAGGCAATCGATGATAGCGAGGCTAACTGGTAGCCGTGGATCTGGATCTGGATCATCATCAAGGAACATTTTTGAAACTGAACAATATTTAGTTGTACCTTTAGTTAATTCTTAAAATAATGTTGAATTCGATATTTTGCAATGGTAGAGAGTACATGGAACAATTTACTATCCTATGCATTCCATCATGGCTCATGACTTACTAACAGTGCAGGTGTCTATAGTAGCTTTGGAATCCGTCTTCAGCACATCTAATATTTAATCGACGACTACATAACATTGCTAGATCTGTCTACCATACCTGCACTAATGTGCCTACAAGATTGGTGGAGGTCCGAGAGGAGAACTCAAGGCATCGACCGGATAGCTAATAATAGATTTAATGAGTTGACGATAGGAGATAGAGAATAGAAAGTAGTTTGTAATTTTTATTTCTTAGTTGTAAGTTTGTGATAAATTATTTTGGTAAGAGTTGCAAATGATAGTGAAATAGATGAGTAGGTGCTAACCTAGTTTGGATGTATTCATTTATTGTGATGCGATAATTTTCAAAAAAATTTATAATTTTTAGTGATTAATAATAAAGAATTTATGTTTATCATTTTAATTTCTATCATATTTATAAATTGTATAATTATAAGTGATTAATAATATGATTGAATTTTTGTCAACATTTCGCTTGTTTTCATTACTCATAAATTTCCTTTTTTTTTGAAAAACTAAAATTTAAGCAATTTTTTGCCAAAAAAAGAAAAAAAGAAAAAAAACGGGCTGGCCCGATGCCCGGCGCGATCAGACCTAGACCCAGACCTAGACCCGGACCAGTGTCCGGTCTGTGGCCTCTAGGTCTGGGTCCAAGGCCACCCATTTTTCCCGGCCCGGACCCTATTTTTCGGGTCGAGCCCGCCCGTTTGGACATGTCTACATGGATACAATTAGGGTCCAAAGCCAGTCTCAAACATATACTTATGTAGCTAGAGTTTTAAGGTTAAAAAAAAAAGACGACCAAAAGCGAAATACATAGTTCAACATATTATAATAAAGGCAAGATTACGTTCAGAAAGCTTTAGAGGTCAAGTTGTAGCAGCTGTTCCAGCAGCATCCCCATCATATTATTACCGTCAATTCTGCTCCGTTGAGGTAACGGATGTTCATCCAATGCAATCTTTAATGCCTTGCACGTTTGTTAGCTGAGGCCCCTATCCATTCAGAGACAAAGTGGAAACGCAGATTAGTAACATCTTCATGAGAGGAAGCTTTTGAGTTAAAGATGAGATTATTTCTTGCTGACCACAAACACCAACACGCTGCTGGAAAGGTGATATTCCACAGTATTACCTCCCCTGTTGACATTACAAAAAAATTCATCAAAGTACATGGGCACATTCTATGAGATAGAATAGATTTGAAAAAATCCCATACATCTGAAGAGAGAGGGCAACTGAAAAACAAATGATCCATATCTTCATTTTGATCCCCACAGATGGTCACCTTGCCAACCTTTCACCATTAGCTAAGCTTTAGTTTGGAGTTTCCTTTTGGATAGAATCCAATAGAAGACCAAAACTTTGCTTGGGAGAATGGCACTCCACATCATCTTATATGATGAAGACCGAACACTTGCATCAGTTGGAAAGAACATTAACTTACAATTGACTTCTTTCAAGCCTATATTCATAAAAAATATCATCACGTAAAGAAAAGAACAAAAATTATAAATTCTGAACTATCTAACAGAGGTATCAGTGTACTAACATACAAAAGACAATTCAATGGTCTGCATCAGTTTACTTTTTTGACAGAAAAAATGTTGATCTACGGCTCATTTCATGAACCACCCGGAAACTGAGGGTTTATACCATTCGTAGTGATCAGTAATAAACCACTTGACTGATTCAAACAACTAAATTTGCAAAATTTCATAGAATAAAATGTTGTCCATAAAACCATTAATACATCAATTTATCTCCAGAACTTAGAAATTTAAGATAAATCAGAAATACCAAAAAAAGCCTCAATATATCTCCTGAAGACAACCAACACCAGCACTAGTCTGAAGAGAACTTTGGCTTCCATGTGAAGCTTGAGCTTTGTGAGGACAACCTTGTTCTCGGGAAAAGTTGCTGAAATTTTCATTGATCTGAATTGTTTACAAACTTCAGTCACCTGAAACAAAATTCAAATAAATATCGCCTTTTATAAGGCTTTACAATGAAAAAATCAAATTAAGATTACAACTTTAAACCCAATTTGAACAAACGCGGGATTCGTTTATCGGATCCTCGCTTGCGTGGGTATCTTTGCCTGTGACGGGGACTTATTTTGTTCATGGACCACTGCGTAATTCCGATTCAAGTGGAGATCCAGATTCTGAATCTGCAGATCCGAGGGGTTTATTTCACGAAGGAAATAAAACGCCAACGGGGATCAACTCACGAAGGAGGTGATCGTCGGAGTGGGTGAAATCTACAAGGAGAAGTCACGCACTGGATCCTGGACTAAGACGGAGCTTAGCCTAGAGGGTATATCTGAAAATCTGACCCTGATCGCTGTAGATTTGAGCTCGATTCCCTACCTCGCGATGTAGATCTGTCGTAGACGAGCTTGTTGCTTGCACGGGCTATGGATCTGACTTTCCTCCTTCGCCAGTGTTCTCATCTGTGCAAGGACTAGTAGATCTCGCATAATGCTCCGCCAAAAATCCCAGATTTTCTAACCCTCAGCAATGAACCCCCTGGCCTATTTATAGGCTCAAGAGAGAGGGGGGAGGCCGAGGCACCTGGTGCCTCGGCACAGTGCCCGAGGCACCAAATGGTGCCTCGGCCTGAGCTGAGGCATGCCATTTGGCGTCTTTTGTCGTCGTCTAGTCTTGATCGTCTAGTATTTTGTCTGGTCTTGTCAGATCTGAACTCAGTTACGATCCCGAGCTCGCTTTGATCGTCCCGTCAGTTTCGGGACTTGATCATCGCTGTTTCGTCGATACTTGTGTATAGTGGACTCCGTCGAACCGAGTCCGGTCGACTCACCTTGTCAAATCTCGCTGAACCGAAGCTTCATCGTCGGATTTATTTCACGATACGTCACTTTGTTGACTCATACACCTTGCCAACTCACTTCACGCGTTTGTCAGCTCGCTTTATGCATTTTGTAGCGCAGTTACATCGTCAGCGGTTCTTGGTCGCATTGCTAGACTGGTCATCGGTGTCAACCCAGAGTCACGAGTCTCGTTCAGGCACTGATAAGTGATTTTCAACGCCTACAGATGCCCCCTCCAAAGTGTCTCAGTCTCGATTTTCTGACGAGCCTGGGATACTTTGGATATGATAGGCCCCAACCTTCAGTCGGTGCGACGGGACCTATGAATGGCTTCGGCGTTTAACCTCTTCAATCCTTTCAGACTCTCCAGTTCTTTGTAGGATAACTGAAGGCATTACGGTACTAGACTTTTTGACTGACCGCTGTCGAGATCTTGACCTGAAGTCGATAAATGATTTTCTTTTGAGATTAGCCTCAATACTCAATTCCTCCAATCCTTTCTGATTCTCCAGTTCTTTGTAGGATAGCTGAAGGCATTACGGTGCTGCATTTGTTGTCTGAACGTTGTTAAAATCTTGAACTGTAGCTGATTGAGCTCACTTGCTGTTGACTCGTGTTGGTGAGTTGACGTCCAACTGACCATCAAGCTTTTTACGAGACTCCTCGATCGCTTGGGGAATTCTTTGGCTGGCGTTGAAATACATAGAGTTCTAGCCTTCAATTGGCGAGTGCGACGCATTGATCGACGTCCAATTTTACCCGGATTCGAGCTGTTAATCGGAGAATCCTACGGCGGCAACGTGTTGATTGGCGTCGATACGCTTCGTTGGCATCCGTCGAGTTATCCCTAAGAATATTTAGAAGTATCCTCGGGGAACTCCTCGACAAACTAGTTTCCACAGCGGGAGGAATTTCCTTGATACGAGATGCGTTGTCCGGCGTCGAGAATTTTAACCTTTGATTGGCGAATCTCCCGTGACGACACTTGTCGGAACACCATAGTGGAAGGAGATTGGAGTTCATCCTTTAATCGGTGAATTCTCTTATTGCGACGTATTTGACTGCCATCTTGACCATTGTGGGAGGAAATAGGGATTTGTCGAGTTATCCTTAAGAATACCCTCCAGGATTTCCTTGATAGGAACTAGGCGAATTTCCTCGTCGGTGACGCCTCGACCGGCATCGATATAATCCTCACGCTTTATTGGTGACTATCAAGTTATCCCTAAGAATATTTTTATGGAAATATCCTCCGAGAACTTCTCGATGAAATAGGATACAGTTTATACTCGTGTACCTTTTTAGATTTTTCGGGGAATAGTCTATCCTCGTATACCTGTTTGGAGGTTGGCGAGTTATCCTTAAGAAATAGTTATGAAAATAATCTCTAGGAACTTCTCGGCTAAAAAAGGAAACAGTTTATACTCGTGTACCCTTTTGGAGTATCGGTGAATTTCCCTGCTGGCGACGCGTTGGCCGGCGTCGATATAATTTCCGCACTTTATTGCGTTTATCGAGTTATCCCTAAAAATATTTCTTTTATGGAAATATCCTCTGGGAACTTCTCAACAAAGTAGGAAACAGTTTAGACTCGTATACCTTATTAGAGTATTTGCTGCTTGAACAAATTAGGCCGGGCATATAGTAGCCTTCATGAAGTGTTATTCTGCTGAATAAATCTTCAGAATCCTTCAAAATATGTGGGAGAGAGAATAGGCCAATTATTGGGCTGGTTTGGTGCCATTTGGATATCCAGTTTGGTCCCAATTAGAATTCCTACTTATGATCAAATAAGAGTCCTTATTCAAAGAGGATTGGGTCCATATGGGGCTATTATAAAAAGCCCCCTACCCCTCTTTCTCTCTCCATCAGGCCCCCCCTTGAGCTCTCTCTTCTTGTTTTCTTCTCGTCTCGCGTCATCTCATCTCTTTTAACTCGAGGTACGTGTACAAGAGTTTAAATTAGGGCTTTGCATGAGAAAAGATTGTTCTTTTTTCTTTTTTTTCTTCTCTTTCTTCCCTCTTTTCCTTCCCCATTTTTTCTTTTTTTTTCTTTCTTTTCTTTTTTTTTGATTTCAGCTTGGGTGACCTGCCTCGGATTTGGCCGAGACATTAGTCTCGGCCTGGGCCGAGACGGGTCTCAGCCTTGGCCGAGGCCCAGTCTTGACCTTGGCCAAGATTGTAGGCCCTTTCTCTTTTTTTTCTTTTTTTATTTAATTGCCTGCATCTGATACGCCTATATTTTTTGTGCAGGTCATCATGTCGTCAGGAAGATCACACACTCCGAGGAGCTAGCTGTCTACCCCTTCACGTGAGGGCGTACCCACGTTGTTTGCCGGTGAGCTTTTCATATCTTTTTTTATACTCACGGCTTGCATTTGCATACCATATGGCCTTGTTCCTCCTTGGTGAGGATCGATGCCCAAATAGCCTTGATTCCTCCTTGGTGAGGTTCGACGCTTACATGGCCCTGATTCCTTCTTGGTGAGGGTCGATGCCTACATCTCGGCTGATAACAGGGGGGGCAATTCTGAGATATATTACGGTCGGCAGGATGCCTGGTCATCTGTACGAGACGGGGTATATTGTCCGTAAGTATTCGGAATCTGCTCACCTGCTATGAAGTCGTGACTCTATCTCACGGGCTTGTGAAATGAGTTCAACGCTTCATATATATATTTTTATTATCATCTGAGCCTGACCCGTCCTAATTTTTGTATCAGTCGAGTATCCCTTTGGAGAATTCCCTTCTCATGCGGTTGATGGGCGCCGCAGCGAGGACTATTCTACATGCGATGATCCTGCCATCTTTATTTCGCCTCAGTTTGCACCGAATGCGCCTGTCACGCCCCGCTTCCCAAAATACATGGAAACGGAACGCGAACAAGTCCGCGACGTATTAGATCGGGGAGTATAAAATAAAATCTCTTCTCCTCAATCTAGTACGCCAAG
>JBAKGM010000002.1:13599341-13609957 GCA_037177215.1 Asparagus racemosus | reverse complement strand
CATCATAAACATACCACCTAAGCACATGTGGTAGAGTACCTAAGTGGTTGCCGGGAAAATGATCGAAAAATTTATTTTTGGGTCTATTTGTCTCATCGTGCAAGTTTAAATGCCTTGTTGTTGCCGGTTGCCGGAGATAATTTTAATACATTGTTGGTCATGAGGTACTTTTTTTGATGCCAATCTGGTAATTTAGCCTATTACTATTTCATGATATATATAATTTTCCTAAAAAGGAATAGAGCAATTAGGGATACAAAATACAATTCTAAAACTAATACCACGTTGAAATTTTCACAAGAATCTCAACAATAGACCGACTTTCTATTAAGAATAAAGCCTCATCTCTGCAATTGATCTTTCGTTCCTGCAAACACAATGCACCATACTAACCCACACACAAAACAACAGAACTCGCTATCCATGAGGGGACCTAGTCGCGGCAAAGTGGCTGCAAATGACGCAAGGTTGTATGTCGAAGTTCTCGCCTCAGTCTTAATCTGGGTCATCTCAGATTAAGATTACGAAACATTGGATTTGGGAGAGTTGCGCTTCCCATTCTAGCTCATGGCGCCAACATTGAGATGATAACCATATAATATGTTCTTCAATGCTCTCCTAGGGATACATATGTTCTTAACTGTAATCATCTCTATATCTTTTTATTTAGATAAAAGCATTGTATTTATTTTGTTTGCAAATCATATTTCATGGTAAAAAGTTTCAGTGTGTTTGCCTTTTCTCCTACTAATTTGTGAAACAAATGTATGTACGAATTGAGCCTACAATTGAACCTGGTTTTGTGGTTATAATTGTTTACATAAAGGTTTGCATTCACCATGGGGGATTTGTCTAAGATTCTACTTTATGAAAAGCGGTACGAGCCTAATAAAAGTATAACGTATTCTCTTTTATATATTTATATATATATATTTCTATTGTTTTCATTTTGATTTTTTATCTGATTAATTTTGGAGTAGCATTTCATAGAATAAAGATGTAGAGGTACTAGGCATCAAGAACCTTGATGCTAACCCGAAGCAGATGGCATGTAGCATTTCCTTCATTTTTCCCAAGAAAATGCGTTAATAAGATGCATGCAATAGAAATAAGAGATAATATTGTGCCATAATTAAATATTATTATACATTTGATGGTGCATATTATTGCTCTTTCACACAATCTCCTTCGATGAAATAGGAAAAAGAAAAATGATCTGATACATCCCTCAAAGCACTAATTTCAATTCGTATCTACGCCATAATCTGAAGGTGTATGCGTCGCAAGGTTATCATCCTTGGAGACCATGGGTCTTTTGGAGACCGTGGGTTAGAATCTTGATCTAATTTGCTTTTTAAAAAAAACTTTTTTCCTTTTATTTTCTAGTAATATGATTAATATATATGCTTTTTGTTTGACGATGAATATTATCTACTGTATTTTTGCAATGCAAGTTAAGAATGTATTATTGTCTACTGTAAAACCTATGAGCTCTGATGAATATGCTTCTTCAGTTGTAACCCTTCCCCTCCCCTTCAGGTGATATATTTCTTTCAATTTACATCCTTATCAAGGAAACATATATTATTATGGCAATGCTTCAATGTTATTTTTATAAATTTCTTTTATTTATTCATTAGCTTACGATCTTTCAGCTTATTTAAGTTATTATATCTAACAAATTTATTTTTAATTATAATTATTAAATGAATAATAATGTCTTCTTCTTTACGTTTATTTTGTTTAATTTTTTAGATAGTTTATTTAGTTTATTTTGATTTATTAGTAATTGAAACACTCTAACTAATAGTGAATATTTACTTTCCATTTTAATATAGGATTTTAGATCATTGATGACCTTGATCCTCACAACACAAGTGTAGTTGGAGAAGATATTACTTTTAAATTTTTAGTATACGTTTTATTTAGTGATGATAATTATCTATTTCTCTGTTACGCATATTATCTAATCCTTATATGTATAACTATAAAAAGTATTCTTATTAATTTAATAAATTGGATTATGTAATAGTTTAGAAATATATAGTCAGTACATGCATTTTTTTTTTGAAATGCTTGTCATGAAATTAATACGCAAGTCATTAATAATATTAAAATTTTAATAGAGTTGGGGGGACTAATTTAAAATTTGAAGATTGGATGAGTAATAGCAAAATATGAATGATTCAGGGGGCTGCTATAAAAAAATCTATAGTGGACTAATAAGAGAAATGCTTATTAATTTAAGCATATTATTTTATTTAATCTCGTATTGATACATAATAGTTATAATTATTGGATTTACCGAATGTGACATTCCTTAAATAGCATATCAATTAAGAACATGAAAATTAAATGCTATCATAATATTCAGGAACAAAAGAACATGAAAATTAAATGCTATCATAATATTCAGGAACAAAAGAAATATAATTAATATCTTATCGAGATGAAAATAAGATATAAAGAAGTCCTGCAATAATTAAACATATGCCAATGTCTAAAATTAATGTTTTTTATTTATTGAAGGACTAATTAACAAAAGTGAGCATAAAACAAAATTTTTTTTAACTATAAACTTTAAAATGATATATTAGTTAAAATAAAAAATAAAAAATATCTTTTATATGATATACCTCATAGTAGCATTGGTATAAAGCATCTAAAGGAATAATAACAATGATAACATTGGTCTTATAAAATTTATGAAAGTAGTCAAAACATCATTACAAAACAATATGAATTCTCGTTCAATTTTTTTGGATAACATTCCTAATATGTTTTGATTATATCGATAATTTTTAAATAATATTATTTCTAAAAAATAGTATATATTAAAAAATAAATATATGGAAGAGTATTTGTGTTATGTCATCAAATAATCTAAGTGTTAATCCTCCATCTAGAGTCGACATGTGTCCCATACTAACTAATCATCAAGTATACTTCACCCCAGTTGGGACAAGTTGAATAGCATGGACACTCGTCCCTTCTCAAGGAGGACCGAGTCGGGAAGCATTCTCACTCGAGCTCATCATTTGAGTCGACCTCCACTTCTCCTCACTCTGCAAGGCCGGGTCGACAACTCTTGAGGACGACTAAAAAGACGGTACGTGTCGACCCACTCACAGTGTCGAGTCAAGAGGCGATTTGTCCTCGAACCCCTCACCGACAGCTAATCAGCATCATTATTGCTTCTGCTAGGATAGTCTCCATGACTCATCATCTTCCGTCAGCATCATACCTTCCCAGTCGCCACCACATCAAACTTAGAGGTGACTCATCTCATCTACAACCGACACTTGTAGATTATCTACCGACTCAGCTGCCTGCCTAAGGCTCGACCTAAGTTACATATTCACCTCTCTCAGCTGTGTACATCTAGCCTCATCGCCCATTAACCAAGGTAAGCCATCTCTGGCTAAATAAAGCAATTTCTTGCCAAAAAACACACTATCTCCATACTTGATCCCACCTCAAGCCTTATTACTGACTTGATCGTCAGAGGAATCACCGGTGAACCCAACTCCGGTCCTCTAACGTATTATGGTTTTGCATGACTCTCAACCTATTAAGGAATCAACCACCAGAAGGGGCGAAGGGACCCCCAACGTTTTCAATGCCAACCCTAAACCCTGCTATTGTTTGGGATTAGCCCTTAATCCCGCTGTTGAGCCACCGACATCAACATTGGCGCTCACTGTGGGGCCTCTTCATCCCTCTTTAAGGAAATGGGTGATCCTCTGTGCCCAGACCTCGAAACTAAAAGCTGTCATCGTCGTCTGAGCACCACGGCAGTAAAGAAATTCTGCCCAAGTTTGAACGAAGCGTAAAGCTAAGGCAACATGTTTGTCATAAAGTATAAAACATCTCGGAGGATACCTCCCCAAAATATAATCAAATTAAGAAGATCCTTTGATAAATTAGAAATATTTTGTGCAATGTACTAACCTATATGCAGTCTTCACCATTTCATCTTCATCGACTCGACAATGGAGACATAATACATTGATATCCTTTCGGAGTAAAACCAAGACACGTCATCAACACTAAGACTTTGGTATCTTCATGAATAAACCCCAAGGCACGCGCAAAAGACCTTGGTATCCTTTCAGAGCAAAACTAAGGCACATCATCAACTCGGTCGTCTTCGACTCAAAAGACCTTGGCATCATGCTCATAAGCCCAAGGCACGTACCCTAAGACCTTAGTGTCATTGTGAATAAACCCAAGGCAGGAGGTCAAGTTGTTGCCAGTACAACGCACAAAGCTAATTTGCCTCGACCCGGGAACATCCGAGAACAAACTTGTACTCAATTAGAGAAGATTGCTAACTCTTAAACACATCAGAACACAAACACAAAGGTACACGGTTCAAATTGACAAAAGTAAATCTTTTTTATATTCGAAATATTTACAGTATAAAAAAGTGCTAACAACAAAAAAGAGAAGATACATATGAGCCCCTAAGGGGCCGGTCTCAGGGAAGGCGCTGGACTGGGAGATGGAGCAACACTAGGGCTTTGGGTAGGCTTGGCCAGAGTGACACTGGGAGCAAAAGTCAAACACAGGGAGACAATGGTAGAGAAAGTTGGCGGAGGAATCGACTGAAGCTCAGACTTGACCTCCTCGCCCCCTTTCTCTTCGGGCTGACTCACCTACCTGTCATGGGTCAAGCCCTCGCTTGTTCCCTGAGTCGACTCTTCATCATCTTCGTCACCGCTCCTGGCATCAAGCACGAGCCCCTCTCCTTTCTTCTCTGTCTCCTATAGCGCGCCAAGATAATTTGCCACTCACAGAGGATGGAGGAATCATATAGGGTCAATTTTGAGGTCGGGCGGAAGCTGCGTCCCCAGGAAGTTGAAGCCAGCCTTATAAGTGAGGGCCACTTCCACCTTCTCTAAAAGTGCTGTTGTAGTAGTCCTCAACAATTTCGAACCAGTGGACCTCAGACTCTAGATGAGCAAGGCGACCCTTCAGCACTTGTATTTTAGCCAAAGATGACTCACGTTGTCTCTCGGCCTGTAAGGCTACTTGGGAGGCATCCTGCCTTAACTTTTCATGAGTAATTTGCTCCTCCTTCAGTTGATCCTGTAGAGTCCCAACGTTCTGGCGAGCCAATCGAGCTTGCTCGTAGGCATCAACGCTCTCTCGCCTCTCGACCTCGACCTCCTCGGACAAGTATTTTATCTTCTCATCCTGCTCACAAAGTTCATGTTCCATGGGCCGAGGTCTTCCTGGAGCTTGCTGATCTGAGCTGACTTCTTACTATTTGAAACTTTTAGGCCATTGACCATACCATCCCGCATCTTCACCTCCAGGCACCATTTGCCCTTACTTCACTTCCAGGCCACTAGCTCCTCATCTTTGGTAGCCAACTTCAGAAGAGTCATCTCAAGAGCTGCCTTCTAAGTTTCTGACTCTTCTTAGAGCCTAAGGTAGAGGTTTCGTGCATGCTGCAACTGACTGAATAGCTCCTGCTCTACTGGAGTCCCCCAAAGCATGTAGCCCTTCGAGGACTGATGGAGAGCGACATCTGGCATGGGCGAGAGGATTTCATCATCCTTGGGCAAGAAGAACTGCTCCACAGCCCTGGACTAGGCGAGTCGGGACTCTAGAGCCAACCCTCTCCTATCAAGATATCACATGGGCTCGAATTTGAACTCCTCTGACGGTTCTTTTTCATAGTGGGGGCTGACTCTGGAAGACCCCATTAGCAGCATCTTCAGTTCATCCAATTTCTCCACATTGAGTTCATTTATACAGTGGGAGAAAAGCCAGAATGCCTGAGCATGGGACACCCCTTCAGCTGCCGGTTCCTTTTCATGTTGGCGAGCCGCCTCAATAGACAGTTCTGTAGGCGTTGAAAATCGCTTATCAGTATCCAAATCAGACTCGTGACGGTGGGTTCATAACTGATGACCCATCAAGTGATGCGACTAAGAGCCACTGACGACGTAACTGCGCCGCAAAACGCATAAAGCGAGTCGACGAACGCATGAAGTGGGTCGGCAAGGCGTACAAGTCAATGAAGAGACGTATCGTGGAATAAATCTAGTGACGAAGCTTCATGTCAGTGAGATTCGACAAGGCGAGTCGACTAGACTCGAGCGTCGACGAGATGAACTCAAGCGATGACACTACGCCGATCGGATTCTAGAATCAATGAAACGATCAACCAAGCTTTGATTCGACACAACCAGACAAAGACGAGCTCGGATAGAACAGCGACGAATGAATGAACACTAGAAAACCCTAGAAAAGAGGCACAGCGTCTTGGCCAAGGCCGAGACACCAAATGGTGTCTCGGCCATGGTGTCTCAGCCAAGAGGTGCCTCGGCCACTTGTCCAAGACACCTCAGCATCTCTCAGCCACAGAACCCCCCTCTTGGCTATAAATAGGAGAGGGGGTCTTCATTTGAGGAGGTTGGAAAAATTCTCCTGAGATCCAGAGCTTCGCGAGCCCTTTTTGCACAGATCCGAGCACCGGCGAAGGAGAAAAGTCAGATTCACGTCCCGTGCAAGCGTCGAACTCATTCAAGTTTAGATCCACATGGCAAGGAGGTGATCCGGGTCAGATCTACACCTTCACCCTCTAGATTAAGCTTCGTCTTAATCTTAGGGTCCAGTGTGTGACTTCTCCTCGTAGATTTCACCCGCTCCAGCGATCATCTCCTTCGCGAGTTGATCTCCGTCGGTGTTTTATTTCTTTCATGAAATAATCAACTCATATCTGTAGATCTAGTACCCAGATTGGGATTACGCGGTGGTCCACGTACAAAACAAGTCCCCAGCATAGGCGAAAACACCCACGCAAGCGAGGATCCGATAAACAAATCCCGCATTTGTTCTAAAAGCGTAAAGTTGTAATCTTTCTTTTTTCTGATTTTCGTTGTAAACCTTATAAAAAGGCGATCTTTTTATTTGAATTTCGTTGTAAGCACCTGAAGTTTGTAACGAGTTCAAATTAATGACAATCGAAGCAACTTTTCCGGTGAACAAGCTGGCGACCATAGTGGGAGGCAACAGTCTCAAGTCTGAGATCGTCATGTCGTAGTCGCGGATCCCGATCCCGGTCGAGGAAGAGGTCGACTTCGAACTCGACCAGCAGAAGTTTGAGGAGTACCTCTCCTCCTCCTCCTCCAGATCCGCTTCTCCCCACCGCTCCAAGAAGGTCTCCGCTGCAAGGAGAATCCGTTGGGCCTCAGATATAGAGTCCCAGGACAGTGAATCCAACCCCGCCACTGTCGGTAGCAGTAAAATTTCCTCGGCACCCGCAACCCAAATTCCCCCAGCGCCCGAGATGACCGCCGATGCCGTGCCCCCGCTCTCCAAGCAAGCACGACAAAGCATGGCTCGTAGGTTCGCCAAGGCTGTGGAATCCACGGATAGGATCCGCTATGAGGCGGATCTAAGATCCAAGCTGACGCAGAGGCTCTAGACTCAAGCGATTGACGGCCCTTCCAAGCCGTCGACAAATGAATGGGTTTAGATCAAACAGAACCGTTCAACGCTTCAGGAGCGCATCCGGAAGCGCCGCGCACTCCTTGCACAGGCACGGACTTTGGTGCAGCAAGCCCGCAAGCTGAAGAGGGAAGAGGTGGCCAACAAACCACCAACAAGCCGCCAGGTCTGGAGGCCCAAGTCCACCGGAATTCTAACTCCGGCGATCGCGGCGTCCAAGCCCAAGTCCGCCGTCACTCCAACTCTTGCCCCTGCACCCAAGCCAAAAGCTGCAGGTGCCCCAATGCCAATTGCCCTGGCGCCCGAACTAAAATCCACCGGCGCCCCAACCCAAGTTGCCTCGGGGCCGAAGTCACCCCCAGCGTCCACATCCAAATCTATGGCGAAGCCAATTTTTGCTGCAGCTGGCAATCTATCCATTAAGGAACGCTTGGGTCCACTGAGGAAATCATGGGTCACTCCTGATACAGGAGGCCACACTCACCTCAACAAGGACAGGGAGACGCCCGCAGCTCCGCCAACTGGACTGAGAATCGAAATCCGAGAGTCCGCCGAGACTTCACGCTTACACAGGCGAACGTCATGGCGAGTCACTTTTGGCAGCTTTGATAAAGCAGTCCGTCCTCAGAAGGAGACTTTTTCATCTGACGACGACGATGTTATACCCGAGAGATTGTACCAACGCATAGTAAGTTGCTCTGGCACTCATGCCGATGAGCTGTACTATCGTGTCGGGGTTATGAGAAGACCCCGAAAGAAGAGTTCTCCCGAGAAACCTGCGCATTGCCCCTCTTCCAGACTAATCAAGGCAGTGCTATCGGAGTGTAGCTGCAACCAAGCAACTCCAGACAGAGTTTCCGTCTTCAACAGACTTGGCGACAGATTGCCAAAGCCCAAATCAAGACACTTTCATAGGAGAACATCACTGACTCAAAGGGATGAATTACCCAGAGTCACAAATAATATGGCGAGCAGAGGGGCGTCAAATCGTACCGGTCTCCGATCATCTGATCGGATAACTCGGTTGCACACCAGAACAATTTGGCGCCCAAATTATGACAAAATATTAAAAGGACTGCCATCAGATAATGAAGTATCGGATGCTGGCTCCACGATGGCTTTCGACAACACAGTTTCCAGTGAGGGACAACCCCGGGAAGCCTTGATGATCAGTGCTGAACAAGTGGCCAAAATACTCGAAGAAGCGATGGCCAAGTAGAAGGAGAACTTCAAGTTCGAGATGGAGATGGCCATGCAGTAGATGCGAGAAATGCATGACCAATAAATCCAGGAGCTGACAAACTGCCAAGGTGAAACCAGTCATCACAACAACGTCAATCAGGTCGACAGCGACACTGACGGGGAAGAAGACCACGGTGCCGCACAACATCATGAAGAGTGAAACGCTGGGGGTAGCCAGGAGAATTCCAGCGGCAATACTATCCCAGAAAATGAGAAAATCAAAGGTCTCGAGAGTAAGATCAACACATTGATCTCTGCTCAAGAAATCAAGAAGAAGGGAATACCGTGTCCATACCCTAAGGAGTGGGAGTCGATCCCATATCTGTCAAAGTTCAGCTTGATTAACTTCACGCCGTTCGACGGAAAGGGGTCCCCTACTCACCACTTGATTTACTTTAAGTCTCACTAGGGGGTGATTTCTGAAAACGAGCTCTTGATAGTTCGGTCATTCGTTGGCACCCTTCAAGGAGCTGCCTTCAATTGGTACCACCGTCTTAAACTGGGCTGCGTTACCAGCTGAGATGACATGGAGTCCATGTTTCTCTCTAACTTCTTCGACGACGACACCGAGATATCCATCAGGACGTTACTCGATGAGAAGCAAAAGGACGGAGAGACGGTGGATACCTTCGTCAAACGATTCTGGAACAAGGCGATAAACTGCCGGGATCCGATTACAGAGGAGTTTATTCTCCAGACTTGCCACAACAACTTGTCGTTGGATGTGCTTGAGGCGATGGGAACAGCGCCCTCCACTACATGGAAGGTCCTGAAAGTGCGCGAGGAGCAAGTCGAGCGGTTCCTAAAGAGAAAAAAGGCGGAAAGAGGCCAGCCGGCTACGGAAGCCCCAAAAGGCAACTTTGTCCCATGCGGTAAGGGGAAGAAGCAGACTAGAACGGCGGTCGTAAACTAGACGTTCGAAGTACAACCCCAGTAGCAACCGCAGCAGCAAGCGCCACAGCAGTCACCATCGCAGTGGCAACAAGGACCGCAGAAGCAGAGGCCCTTAGAGCTGAGATTCTCGAAGTCCTATTCTTTTAGGGACGGCGAGATTCCCAGCCTCTTCAAGTATTTAGTGGAAAATAACAAGATCATTCCCCCCTAGTCCAGAATCAAGAGGAAGCGAAGAGGACCAACGACTCGAGGTATTGTGCTTACCACAGGACAGTTCACCACCCCACCAAATCATGCTTCAGCCTCAAGGACAAAATTCAGGCCTTGATCGATGTAGGGGTCAATACTATGAAGCCGTCTAAGGAGAAGAAGGTCGGAGCGAATGCAGCGTCCATCAACTTCGGTTCGGTGCCTTTGATGTGGTTCGAACCCGAGATTGTGGTAAAGGTGGTGATGAAGACGGTAAATGATGATCCGCACAAGTAGCGTCAAAAATGGCTCGTACCACATACGGTTCCAAATGGCGAAGTTTTGTGGGTCCATCTAGACCTACTTGAAGATGATCAGTGGGCAGCTTCCTCTTCATCCAAGAAAAGGTCGAAGGGGAAGGGAAAATCATGCCATACTACTTCCGCAGTCCTGGAGGGAGATGATGAGTGGATAGTGACATTCCAATTCTCAGAGGAGGAACCTGAAGTCCACGCCACCAGGAGCGGACATAAGTATAGGTACAAGTACCCAGAAATCCTCGATCCGAATGCCAAGACGCTGTCAGAGTAGGGGGTACCAGCAACTCCCCTCACCCGTAAAGAAAAGGCACAACAAGTAGCTGCCAAGGAAACCGCGGCCAAGATGAAGGAAAAGCAGCCTCAAGAGGTTCAACTCCCGAAGTAGTCTTGATTCAATCATCCGATTGTGAGAGACAAACCGGGAAGTTCAAATTCTCCCTATCGCTTCGACGTCATGGCTCAACTAGCAAACATCCCGGTGAGAATCACACTTTACGAGCTTTTGCG
>JBAKGM010000002.1:13563733-13577084 GCA_037177215.1 Asparagus racemosus | reverse complement strand
CCCAAAAAACTAAAAACCAAACTTCCAAATCCATAAACTTGAGATCCCAAAATTTTTTTGAAACAAACACCCCGTTAGACAAACCTACTCTTTTCACTTAGGTTGGGCTCCTAGAAAAGGGTGGTCAACCAGGGGTTTAAACAAAATGTTCCCTTTTCTTTATCTCTTTCTCTTTTCATCTGCACTCCGGCCTCTCTTCTTCCCTTTTCTTTCGTTTCTTTTTCTTTTTGCTTTTTTCCTACAGCAATACAACTCATGCTCCCTTTGTCCTGCTGCATGCTCGCGGTTGACCTGAAGACGGCGGGGACCTGCCGGCGACTGAGGGTAACCCGCGGGGACTGAGGGTAACCGGCGGCGACTGAGGGCAACCGGCGGCGAGGTCCTCACTGGCTCTAGGGTTTACTCCTTTTTTTTATAAGCAGAAATATCTTATAAACTCTATCCAATAAACAAAATCAACATCCATTCCTCATCATCGTCATGCTACTAGAAATTCAAATTGGATAGGAAGGGAAAGGGGTTGTACCTTCGTAATATTTGCATAAAGGCCCCCTTCAACATCCTATTTGCAATACTTCTTGTTTAAAGGGAAAAGGTAACTAGCTAATTGTGTAGGATTGTTACAAGAAAAGCGGAGAAATAATGAGGTATAACAGCTCAAGAATATCCAGTTGCCACTCATTATCCCAACTCCCTCAATATTGGGTGTATGCGAGAGTTAGGAGAAAGTTAACCCTTGCTCTCTTCTAACTCCCACACTGAAACAGGGACTAAGACATTGTTGTGACTGAACTTTTAGGTTACATTTGTCGCCTGGATTATAATATTCTGGTGGCATCATAAATCTAGGAATCAGAGTTACAGTCGCGAAGTTCTTGGGTCTGTGGTTTCTCGTGTTTGGTATGATAAGAAAAAAAAACTTACGGGATAAGGCACACCCATGTATATATTTCCTAAATTGCTCAATTTTGGTGTATGATAGAGAAACAAATGTGGGAATAGGCATAACCTGATAAGGTCTATCATATTAGTTACGATCATAATAGCAAATAAGCAATAGCAATGATGTTGTTGCTATGAGCCTATGATGGTGATGAATGCTGATGGACAACAATGATGTAATGGCAATGGTAACAATGTTGACAATGATAGCGCAATACAGATGATGTCAATGGTGGAAACTCCTGAGTGAAGTCATGTGAAGACGATGTCCATTTTTGTGCATTGGTGTAGAGGAAGAAATGAAAAGACGAGGAAATGTAGTTTTCTAGAAAATATGAAGAAAATAGGAGTTTTTTTTGGATTCCCACCGGATACGAATATAATATACCCACATCGTGGGCAAAATCATTTCAGCAAAATGCCAGAAAGTTTGTTGATAACATCCCATGTTTTCATGGCAATTTAGTTTCCTTTTATCGAGCATAACATCCCATGTTTTCATGGTAATTTAGTTTCCTTTTATCGAGCATGAAGAATTGCTTGCAAATCTTAGATTTTCAAGCATATTTTTGCATATCAAAGACAACCGTAGTTTAATCTCAATCTGTATCTATGGATGTGTTTGGGTGCATAAATAAATTATTGAAACTTGGTTTCTTGTTTTTAAAAGATTTAAATAATCATTAAATCATGTGCGGGTTAGGTCGTAGTAGGAGATCACAAAATCCCTTGAAATTTTGTTACTAAAATGTTTAGAAAACTGAATTTACTAGATTCTTTCCTTTAATCACATGAAAAATTTACCTATTTTAAACCATATCTTCAGTAAACAAACAACTAAGAATTTCAACATCTTCCAACATTCAAATCTAGGAAAAATAGAGAAGCCAATTTTAGCACTAAAATATCCAACTTCACCAGTTGCCTTTTACTTAGTTTTTATTCCAATTGTTGAGTAATGACCATAGCTTTCCTCGCTTTTGGTTATCAACATTGTTATAACACTAAAGTCTGAAATCTTTGATTTTAGTGTGGGTTTAAAATTTTTGATTCCTGGTGGAAATTAGGAACCAAGTCAAGAAACTTCTCTTCAATAAGTGCAGAGGCTTGTTTTTTTTCTTGATCATTGCTACCATAGCTGTGAAAGGATTGATGATACATAGATATAACCGAAACAAGTGCAATTTATGCCAGTAGTTATATAACCTGCACTCGCTTACTTTGAAAAGCTTAAGGCTCCTAACAATCTATCTATCTACTATTCTTCAATTCTTTTAAGCTTTGGTGACAACTTCCAACATTGCATCATATAAGTTATTATAGGAGCTACAACAACACCAACTAGTGTTATCAATGCACGGGGTGCAATGCGGGGGCGCAAAGATCCTTTACCCGCACATGCGCAAGACACAATGCAATGCGTTCGCCGAAGTGAAGCAAGGTGCACACCGTCGCTCATAATTCTTCAAGATAGATAATCAAGCCTGAAAGGACAAGTTTGTGAATTTTGACATAAAAAATATGTCAAGATAAATATTATTTACTAAGAAATCACAAAATAAGATCTTGGTTCATAACGTGAACACATCCAACAAAGTAGCAAAGTTCTTAATTTTCCAAACCAAAAGTCAGATCAAGACTAATATCATAGCCAAATCAAGTAGTATACAAGGATCAGTGGTCCTCAATCGGGCTACTAAAAAGGCCTAATGCATTTATTTTTCTTTTTGGGATATAGGTTATTAGGTACAAGGACCTGGTTGAAATGTTTAAGAAAAAAATATGCAAGACTATGCCTTGGAAGACACAAAAAAGCCCTGCTACATAAAATGTGGGATGCTTTGTCGCTACCTTGCAATTTTAGGGCACATGAGGCACAGTAAGGCGCACGCCTTTGATAACATTAACACCAACAAATGCTTTATCCCATACTTTTGGAGTTGGCTACATAAGTCCTACTTTTCCATTCAGTTTTATTTTGGATCATCTCCTCTATAAGTTATTCTTATTATATCCCTCTTAATTTCTTCTAACAAAGTTCTTGTAGCCTTTAGGTCTATCTCTAGATCACTTTGTCCCATTAACTATAATCCTATTATTTTTCTTAGTTGCTATAGAGGTCTCTATTGTACATGCCAAAAATCATCTCTGCCGATTTTCTCTCATTTTATCCTTAACATGAGCAATTTCTAATCTTCTTTGTATACCCACAATACCATCGTGACATTCTCATTTGTGCTACCCTCATTCTTTGGAACAACTTCTATAACTAAAAGACATGTTATTTTTTTGAATACCCTACATTCTAATCCATATGACCAGTGTTCTAAAAAACGGCATATGCGGCCGCTTATGCGGCCGCATATGCGGAATCGGCCCATTTCCGCTTGGAAATGGGCTGATTCGGTCTTATATGCGGACAACTGCATATATCCGCTAAAACGCATACTCACCCGCATAAAACGAGTATGCGGGCGAGTTTTAAACATAGTATTAATGGGTTTCGGGTTTAAAAAACTGAACCCTAGCATTTTAAACCCACTTTTAAAAATAAAACCAAAACTGAGCATATTAGCTAGGTTTTTTTCTCCTTGTCTGCCCTAGCCGCCTCCCCCATCTCTCTCTATCTCTCTCTCTCTCTCTCTCTCTTTCAATCCCCCATCTCTCCCATCTCCGGCGACGACAAGCGGCAGCAGCAACAACACGCAGCAGCTGCGGAGGCAGCAGGCGGCGGCTGCGGCGGCAACAACAGCAGGCGGCGGTGGCGGGACCAGCAGCAGACAACGGTGGCAATGAAGGTGAGTTTCTAGGTTTTTTCTTCTTTTTAATTATTTGACTGTTGCTTTATTGGTTTTTTAATCTACTGTTCAAATAAAATAATGAATGTTCTATGATTCTAATTGATTAATTCATAGTTCATTGAATCATTATACATGATTAGGAAATAGGAATCGAATACGTTATTGATTATAAATATTCGTAGTCTTTAATAATGCTAACTAGAAATTTATGAATAATCATGTTTGTTAGTTACTTAATGTTACTTTAAAATACATATTTTATATTTTAGATGAAAATACATACTTATTAGTCTTTTTATGTGACTAATAGGCATCTTACGTTCATTCATGTATTTTATTTTTATGTGTAGGATTTCTTGATTTATATGTCTTCATCGATGGCCTCAAATTCAAGCATGAGCGAGAGACCAAACAGCACTAGTAGTGAGCAAATACTGGACAAACGTCCTGGATCTACTGACGTGGGATGGAATTATGGGAAGCTCATGAAGAAGGATTGTCATCTTACTGTGCAATGTAAGAAGTGCATGAAGGTCATGAAGGGAGGAGTCAACCGTCTCAAACAACACATCGCTGGAATTGGTGGTAAAGGGGTGCCCTCTTTCAAGTGATGAGGACAGGCGAGATTGTCGACAGAACTTAGATGCAATCAAGATGAGGAAGAACGACAAAAAGAAGGCGGAGTATGAGATGAGACAAGTGGTCTGCATTTCAGATGAGATGGAGGAAGAAGCACCCGTGCTAGCTAGTATCGGCTCGAAGAAGCCACGTATTCTGGCCTGTTAGACAAAATGGTTGCAGATGTCAAAATGAAGCAAACTGTGCTTAATGAGACTGAGAGGAAGCAGTGGAGGGATTTAACTCATGAATAATTGAGCATGTGGGCATAGGCAACAGGATTTCCTTTTCATATATTTGACATGGAGGAATTCGATATCGTATGTGAGGCGATTGGGAGGTATGGGTCGGGTTACAAGGGGCCTAGTCAGTATCAATTCAGAGTTTCTCTTCTGAAGAAGGCATGTGATAAGATTGAGGGAGGGTTGGAGAAACAGAAGCAATGGTGGGATAAGTACGGTTGCAGTATTTTTACCGATGGATGGACTGACAGTAGGCACAGGAGTGTGATGAACTTGTGCGTCCATTGCAAGGAGGGCACAAGTTTCATCAAGTCTATCAAAGACTCTGAGCATGCCCGCACGGGAAACTACATCTACAAGTGGGTTGAAGATTGCATAATAGAGATTGGAGAGTCTCGTGTAGTACAAGTGGTTACCAATAATGTTGCTTCTAACATGGCTGCAAAGAACAAGTTGAAAGATGAGCGTCCGAATATATTCTGGACTAGTTGTGCGGCACACACGATTGATTTGATGTTAGAGGATATTGGAAAGCTTTTAAAGTTCAAGACTGTGATAGAGAAGGGAAGGAATCTCACTGTGTTTCTCTACTCGCATCATAGTACTCTTTCTTTGATGTGCAAGTTTACTAATAGAAGGGAGCTTGTTCGCCTTGGAGTTACACGGTTTGCCACTTCCTTCCCTAGCCTGACTTGTTTGGTGGAGAAGAAGTCGCAATTAGCCGCTATAGTCTCTTCACCTGAGTGGGAAGAGAACATATGAGCCAAGACATCTAAGGGAGTTGCGACTAAGTCTACAATCTATTTCGATATTTTCTAAAAGGATACACAGTTGCTGATCAAAATCTACGCTCCTCTTTTCAAGCTGTTGAGGATTGTTGATGCAGATAGGAGGCCCACTATGGGCTTTGTCTATGGTATGTTGGAGGATGCTAAGAATGAGATAAAATCTGCTTGCAACAGGAAGAAGACTGTTTATCAACCAATTGTTGAGACTATCGAAAAGCATGCGGCAGGGAGGCTAGACAGTTCACTACATTTAGCAGCTTACTTTTTGAATCCCTATTACTACTATAGGGATAAGACGCTTCACGAGACTACTGCTGCTAAGAGTGCTATTTACTATTGTCTTGGTGTATTCTTTCGGGGAATGGAGGAGGTGCAAGATAAGGTTGTGCAAGAAGAAATGGTCAAATACAAGAATGCAGAAGGGCTTATGGGAAGTGGATTGTAAAAACGCTATTATATGAGTTTCAACGGCACTGATAATTTTGATCCAGGTACAAATTTTGTTTCAAGCTTTTAGTCTACTCCAAACTTAATGTTCAGTTAATATGCTAATTGCTAAATATATATTTGTTTCAAATTAATAGCACATTGGTGGGATAGCTTTGGAGGAGATGCGCCTCATTTAAGAAAGATGGCTATAAAGACACTCAGTTTGACTAGCAGTTACTTGGGTTGTGAGCAAAACTGGAGTGTATTTGAGGGGGTAATAACTTTTTTCAGCAAGTTAGTAATATGTCATGATGCATGATTTCTAATTGTATCTTAATTTGTAAATTATGCAGATACATACTAAAAAGAGGAACCGGTTTGACCCAAAGAGGCTAAATGATCTTGCATTTGTGCCATTCAATAGAAAGATCATACAAAAAAGAGAAGGAAGAACAAAGAGTGGCAAAATCAAGGACGTGCTTCTGGCTAATGATGATTCTAGGGCATTGCACTGGAAGTCCGGCAATGTTAAAAGAACGGGAGAATGAAGACAATGAGATCTTTCCGGGTAGCGGACTTTCATGAAAGATTGTTGCCGATGCTAGTAGGGCTAATGAAGATTCACGTAGGAGAAGTAGAAGGACACTCAGGATGCATGCTAGTAGGTCGAGGACAGATCAGGAGGGCTCTTCTAGTGTAGCTATTGATGACATAACTAATGAAGGGACTAATGAAGATGATTTGGGTGAGGATAATAATGATGATTTTGAGGCTCCCTCTGAAGAATAGTTGGATGTTGACATTCGTTATGAGGATGATGAGGAAGACTAAATGTTTTGGTTTTAGTTTATGAACCTTTTGTTTTAATTTAAGTGTTTAATCAGTAACTTTTTCTAGTTAATTATAATATATGGATGGATAATTGATGCATTTGATTGAGTCTTTAATTAGTTACTTAATTATTGATTTTTTTCATATGTTTATTTGTATTTTTCTTAGTATATCTTCTATATTTTATGAATTATATACATTTTTATGTATTAAAAATGATAAATATATGTTAAAAAATTCAAAGACGCATAATTCCTCGTAATCCGATTAATCGGCGCATAATCCGATTAATCGTGACTCGCTCTCGAACTGCACGGATGATAAAACTGTGCTTTTGAACATTGCACATGACATCATTGGTCTTATAACTATCTTATAAAATATTTCATTCCAAGATCATTCCTCAATTTTAATCATCCCGATTTGATTTGATGGACAACATTATCCTCAACCTCATGATTACGATGAATGATTGATTCTAAATATTGAAAATGAAAATGATAACTTTTGGGTATTTCTTGACCCACAATATCTACTATTAGCTCTTTTTCCTTTACAATTTTACTAAAATCATGTTCTATGTTTTTAGTTTTTTTAATTCTAATTTTAAAAATCCTTTAGTTTCAAGAGCTTGTGTGATGTACCACAAATTTAGTTCACATTGGTGGGATGTGAGAAATTAAGAGGGTTTATATGGAGAGTCTTAGAAGCCAAGTGAAACTAGTCCTAACACTTTTAGTTGCAAATTGAGCCAAACAACGAGTTTCACTTAGTGGGTCCTAAGGCATGCACCATGCCAACATGCTCGTGAGCTCGGGGCGTTACAGATGGTATTAGTGCAGTTAGCCAGCTGGAAGAATGGAATTAAGTGCTATACGAGGCTGAGTGCTACTTCGCGTGACCACGGTGAGAACCACCTCTAGAACCCATAGGAACCACCTCTAGAATTCACATAAGGTGGTAGCGACCCGTGTGATGGACCTCTCCTCTGATGGACCTTTCCTCTCACCTGGTATTGTTAGAAAGGTAGTGCTTAGGTCAGTTGAACTTACTAATCTGAATGTATCTTAGCAATTATGCTTGGTTGACTTGATTATATATTTGATTGGCTGTCGGTTGGAAAATCTCAAACCTGAATTTGAAAAGAATCTTGGAATCTTCTCTGCTATAAATTTTACTTTGCACAAATAAAATGTAGATTAGATCATTAGCTTTGGCTCTCTGAAATTGTACTGGCTTGCACTAATCTGAATGTAGCTTAGCGAATATTCTTGGTTGACTTGAATATACATTTGATTGGCTGTCGGTTGGAAAATCTCAAACCCGAATTTGAAAAGAATCTTGTAATCTTCTCTGCTATGAATTTTAGTTTGCACATATAAAATGTAGATTAGCTTAAGCTCTCTGAAATTGTACTGGCTTGCACTGAAAACTTAAGACCCCTAGAAAAAAGTTCTTTTAATTTGTCCTGAATTCAAATTATGAGCGCAGTTTCTAGCATTGCATTACACAATTTCTTATGGGTTTTTTCTATTATAATTTCAAATTGATTTTATGATAACATTTGCGGTTTGTGTAGTTGGTATCAGCCTAACATCATTTCTGTGCATTTAGGTATATAGTTATAAAATATCTTCCGTATATTGAGATCATATATTATAGTTGGCACTGAGGACTGAGAAATCTATGATTTTACATTAGAATTTTTTTTTTGATTGAATAATTACCTTGCTCTCCAAATTTATGCCTTTTTTCTTTTTCCCTTCTTCAAGAGATAACTATAATGTGGTTCAGATGGGATTGAAACCCTAGACCTCCACAATCTTAAGAAGCCTTTAACATTATGGTACGATCACACTTGCCAACCCTGGGTATGAATCTTCACAGTTTCTCTAAATATATTAGCAACCTCAGCTTGAACATATGACATATGACATCTCCAGGCACAAGGAAGCGCTCTCTATCAATTCTTTGAATTCCTGTCTATTTAAGATGGCTTTATCTAAAAATCTCGGGAGTTTTAACCGTGGATCATATATTCAACCCCCTCAGCTACCACTGCTAGAAAGTAGTGCTGCATCAATGCTGTCACCTTAGGTCACTAAACCTGCCAAAATTGAAATGCAAATTAAAGTATGTTGGGTTGTGACTATATATCTGATTGGTCTTTGTTGGAAAATCTCAATCCCAAAATTTGAGAAGACTCTTGCATTCTTCTCTCATATAATTTGACCTGGTACGTAGAAAATTTAGATTAGCTTTAGCTCTCCTAAATTGATATGACAAACTGGATTTTATATGTGTCAGTGAGGTGGCAACCCCAGGGTATGTTGGATTTTGGTTCAGAAATAATATGTTTGGGCTGGTTAACGATGATTAACTCAATTCTAGCTGTTCAATTTGGAACCCTCCACCACAAATGGAATGTTACGGAACTAGGATAAATGCTTAGTATTTTGTTACTATATTTAAGATATATATACAGTAGTTTTCCTTCTACATCCACCACGTCCTTCCCTTTTGTTCATCATCCTTCTCATAGTTTGTCTCCATCTTCTTCTCTACCCATTACCATTTCCTTCTCTCTTTTCTTCATCACATTACATATTGATAATGTGATGTCATGTACCCGTCCAAGTATTTTCTCCATTGGCACTTCTACTTACGGGTGTAGACAGCCTCAACAAACTCATTGTTGGCTTGTTGTTTTACAATAGAAGTTCTACATATTGGGATTAAACCTCAAGGGTGTTCCGCAAAATATATCGTATATACTATATTCTCCATTTTGGGATGACATAAATTAACTTCTAAATAGTCTATATTCATGCATTCCCTTCAATACTTAATGGTTTTGAATTGTACTGTAAGAAATGTGTGAATATAACTTCTGACGAATTGTACCATTTTGCTGTCAAATTGGTGCCTTTCTGGTCCTAAGCTATTTCCCCCCCCAAAACCTTCCTACCACTTTTGATATCAGCCTCTCTGAGACTCTGAGGGTGATGCTGAAGTGAGCTACGACAGAGGCCAGCCCAGCTTTTTAGCAAGTTGCCAGCTGTACAAATTTGGAGATCATGAACTCTGGCAGCTGTGAACGGGTTCATTGAATTCACAGGCAGAAGTTTCTGATAGTAACTTGCAGCTGGGTATATTTTTTGAACTTTGCGTAGGAAGAGATGGTAACTATTTTAGACACGCGTGACCACAGCCACTTGTGCCATGCGATCCAAACTCGCACGTCATTGTCGAGTACATGGAGATCTATGCAAGTGACTTCAATCCACATGCATTTAGTGGCACCAAACCTACAAGTCTACTATTTGTATAAGAAGCATGCGTAACCAGGAGGGGTGTAGGAGCTTGCATGCTCGATCTTTAGGACTGTTTTATTGATCGTGTTCATGCCAATGATGATGCTCACAAAATCAAGCCCCATCGCTACTTGGTCAATCATGTCCATATAAAGGAGGGCAGTAACATGGGAAGTGAGGATGCGGACCTCAAAAATCATTAGATTGTCTGTGGGGGCGATGGATGGGTGTGGGGAAAATGGGTAAATTTCATAACCCCCTTAGGCGGTTTTGCACAAAACCCCTTTAAAATTCACAAATCACAGAAACCCTCCTCAAGCTGACAACGGAAACTTGAGTTGTGACGTGCTCCGCATGTCTTCAACTTTTGGACAATTTTACGCTTGTCTGCCAAAGTTCATGGGGGTCTGTTTTTTTAATGAAATTTTACCCGAAGAGATCCTAAAGGGTCCTCAATAGAAAATCATATAGGGAGGAAGGAGATCTTGGCACATGTCTTGGTTAGAAAATCCGTAACAGCCACGCGTTCCACCAAAATATTAAAAGTTCAATTGTTAATTAACGATTAAATTTAACATTCATGCCAGGGAACACTGTCAAGATCCCCATCTGCCCTGTATGATTTTCTATGGAGGACCCTCTATAGGAAGTTTTCCTTCATTCACGCGTGTATTTGGGTTTTGTGTGTGTGTGTCTGTCGGGAGGCTGGGGAGGAGAAGGGAAAGGAGGCATATTTATTCGTGGCCCATTGCATGTCCTCATCAAGGCATCTCATGCGGCACAAAATCCTGGTAGCTAGTAGATAGACTCAATGAAATCCAAGGCGGTGCGCATGTGATCCTTGCCGAGTCCCATAATTGGGACCACTATTCATGTGCTCCCTTCCCCCTCTTTTGCACGCAAACGTAGAGGGATTCAGGCCCTCTCTCCATCAGATGAGTACAATTCCAGCATTGCTTTGGATTGGAATGTTTGTCTGGGTTTTGCCCCCGGCCTCTTAAATCCCTTTCTAAATCCATTGGTGCCCAGATTTCTGCGGAATCTCAACAGGAAAATTTTGAGCTTCGTCATCATTATCTTACTCACCGCTGTTCAAATCTCAGGCCATGTGGATTCGTAGGTGCCATCAGTTACTGCTTTGATTCTTTTGGAGTACGGAGTACAGTGCAGGTGGTCCAAGCGACCAATAATAAGTTTTTTTTTTTTGGGGTTGTTTTTTTTTAAGTGGTGGGTGGGGATAGTGTCCGCATGTTCCTATGTGAAGTTTTGCACTGGCATGTAATCAACAGTGGAAACTTGAGTCATGACTGCGCAAGAGAGCAAGCCTGAGAACCCCGTTACTAGTCGCTCGGAAACAATAACAGCGTATCATTTTTGGACTATTTACTCTATATATGCCAACGTTGTTTATGAGATTTTGAAAAGATTGAGAGTGCCAACAAACAGATCAGCCCCAACAATTACCCAGTGAAGTAAGCACAAGGGATGCACTGGGCTTTATCCCTGAGAAGGTAAAAAATTAGATAAATACAAACAGATCAGCCCCGAAAATTGACGCCTTTGGTTGAATTGAAATCACAACGGCTTTTTTAGGGATAAAAGGAACTATATATATTGGTAATAATTGTATGTTATTCAATCCTTTCACAGGGTACCTTCATGTGTTATTTAGGCTATAAGACCCTAATCTTTACCGATTCTGCACCTAAAAAGATGTCTTACTTTCTTATGCCATTTAATACGCTAATGTTTAGTTGTCGTTATCCTCGATGACCATTATGTTGGAACATTTAGAATGTTATATATGTGTGATAAGAAGATGATCTTTATAGACAGTTTTACTCTCATTTAGTATATTCTATGCATGTGTTTTTACTTTTTATGTTCAATTTCTGCCTTTGTTTTCTTTCTTTCTTACTAAATCCAATTTGGTAAGGGGTATGGAAGAGAGTGCTCACTGAATTAGGAGTAATATTTTTCCATATGTTTAAAAAAATGGACTTCTGGATCCGAAAGAGGTTATTCTTGTTCTACTGACCTAATCCCAAGCATCCAAAGAAATTATAGTAATCACTATAGATTAGTTTTAGGCCTTCATTTTATACATCAATCATATGCATTTCTCTTGCATGCTTTTCTCTTAAATAGTGCTTTTTCCCATATACCTCATGGAATTTTTTTTTTTCGGTTTACCTGTTCCGTACAGTTTAAATTTCTTAGTTTCTTGTCAGGGTAATGGTCAACTTTTGGGAACTCGATGTAGGGATGATGTTTTAATGCTTATCCTATTGGTACTCCATATTTTATTCCACCCCTTTGTGAGATTATTACTTTGTTATAAGTTTTGAGTTGTAAATTAATATAGTAACAACGTGGTAGTACCTTTCACTAAAACATGCATGTGATCATATGGAGTGTAACTAGTATATTGTTGATGCTCAAACTTACGCTTAGATCAAACAGTCACTAATCACGGTTGGATCAGAGTTTAACAAAGTGAGGCTCGTTTCTCCTTCTAATACGATGTCCGGCGGCTGCTTTTAACACCGAGGAGTACCTGTGGAAGGGTCGGAGTTGGGATCTCCGGTGGCCACTCCGACGATCAAGTCAGTATGTGAAGAGAGAAGATATTTGTTGAAGTCAAAGAGCAGAAATTAGGGTTAGGGTTTTGGCAAAAGAGATTGCTTACCTTGGTCACTGTTCATTTTCCATTTTATACGAGGGTTGGAGGGCATTTCCATCATTTCTGGTAGCCAAGGTGGTGCGTCAGCCCTACGTCCACGTGGGGTGATTTGGTGACGTGACTAGGACGTGCACAGGCTGCTGTGTCCTGCTGCGCCGAACAGTGTTGCTAGGTGTCAACAAGGGAGTGGCTAGGGAGTTTGTGCCATTACGGTAGTATTAATGAGGATTGGACCTGTAGCGTGGCCTGCCTTAATTGTTCGAGGTGCCTTAAATATCGTGTGAGTAGAGAGAATCTGCACGTTGATTTCTTCATTAATGCGATGCCGACGTGTTGTCGTGACTTGGACCCAAGGCGGCCGTCCTACGTGGAGGGAGAGACGGGTCGACCTGGCGACGCCCTTCATGCTGTTCATGAGGGCGTTTGGTTAATAGGGCTGTCGGCTTTCGATCGTTGCGGAGGTCGGCTAATATGGTCTTTCACATAGTCCACAAGAAGGAAAGGGGAAGGGTCGGCCGATATCGCCTCTCATGCTGCCCATGAGAGTGGTTCGACCGGGACCGCCTTTCGTGTCGTCTACGAGAAGGGGCCGACTAGTACCACCTTACGTGTCGTCCACGAGAAGGGGCCGACTAGTACCGCCTTTCGTGTCGTCCACGAGAAGGGGGTTGACTAGTACCGCCTTTCGTGTCGTCCGCGAGAA
>JBAKGM010000002.1:13553147-13563633 GCA_037177215.1 Asparagus racemosus | reverse complement strand
GTCCTACGTGGAGGGAGAGATGGGTCGACCTGTCGACGCCCCTCATGCCGTTCGTGAGGGCGTTTGGCTAATGTGGCTGTCAGCTCTTGGTCGTGGCGGAGGCCGACTAATATGGTCTTTCATATCGTCCACGAGAAGGAGAGGGGAAGGGTTGGTTAATACCGCCTTTCATGTTGTCCACGAGAGTGGACCGACTAGCACCGCCTTTCGTGTCATCCATGAGAAGGGGGCCGGCTAGTACCGCCTTTCGTGTCGTCCATGAGAAGGGGGCCGACTAGTACCGCCTTTCGTGTCATCCACGAGAAGGGGCCGACTGATACCGCCTTTCGTGTCGTCCACGAGAAGGGGCTGACTGGTACTGCGTTTCGTGTCGTCCACGAGAAAGGGGGGCCAACTAGTACCTCCTTTCATGTCGTCCATGAGAAGGGGGCTGGCTGGTATAGCAGCTCCTTTATTTGAGTCGTGTTGAATGACCAGATGGAATGGCAGCCGAGGTCAACGCCCGAGCTGTCTGGCGGAGTTCTTGCCAGTGCGCCCAATTCGCACTTCACTGTCATCTGGGAGGGGAGCATTACTCCCTTAATCGTGTGGATTATCCTCAATGAGGGTCCAGGACCATAACATATATATATACCCAAAAGCAATAAACCCCACATCAAGCCAATCATGGAGCATGATGATTAACATTATCATCAGTGCATATCTAAAATTGACTTGTATATATGTGAAGCATAATACGGTCCCTACAGTTTGTTTCATGAAAAACTAACATCAGTACTCTATGGTTGATCAAGTTAAGTCCTTAGACAGCTCATCGTACCTTGATTATTTAGGCTTAGTCATAGAACTAGAAATTTATTTCATTTGAATTCTTCGTGTATCATGTGGTGTGGTTAACATTTTCTTGGCCTTATAGAGAGAAATATATGCAGAAGAATTGTATCATATGTTGCAGGAAAATGTGCTCCAAATATATTTGTGATTCGCTTGAGGAAACATTTGTTGCAGGAAAATGAGCTCCAAATATATTTGTGATTTGCCCAATGCAATATTTTTTTTGCAAGAACTGAGGATATATATTTTCTGATTTGCTCGATGCAACCCTTGGTGCATGTAAAAAACTAAGTAAAACAAAGTTATTGAGATGATTGGCGTATTAATACTCGTGCCTGTTTAGGGGATTGAAAAGTTATTAGGTTAATATACTTTTTTATTGAAAATATTTCTAGGAAATATTCGATATTAGCTTTGTTTTTCCGTCCAACAAAGCTACGCCTTCAAGTGCAACTTTTTCATCTTATTTTATTAACCGAAAGAAGGACAGAACTAGGGTAAAAAAGGGCGTTCAGATACCTTAAATGTTTGAAACGCTATGATTGATGCAATATTTTGAAAGTATTGGAACGTCAAATTTGGCATCTAACATTAAGACGCCTTATCATTTTTGACACTTTATTTTAAGTAGACCACATATCTTACCAGAATCAGACGCATGCGATAGTTGGCTCTAAGTTGCTAAATGAGGGTGCAAATAACCTATCTACCCTCTTGTTTAGCACGTTGGAAGGTCAGAACCACCCACTCATATATGGACGGTTTTGATAGGATTAGTAATCTTTTAAGTACACTTCAGTTGAAGGCATAGTGTTATAACTATCTCCTTGAGTCCAAAAGCTTAGTCTGCATGTATAAGGCCCAATGCTCGCCCCCAGCACTAGCCTATCCTTGATATCACTTGCATGGCACAGCAGTCCAAATAGGTCTCACAATAGATCTCCCACTGTCATCACCAATCACCATAGGATGGCCGGCCACGCACCCCAACATCTGGTTCTAGCATGTCTGCCATTGCTCACTTGTTGAATGAGCCCCCTTTCTCTCCAAAAAACAAGAACAGCTCTCTAGAAGTCATACGCAAGCTATCCTGAGAATAAACCTATATATGTTCTGCATACCAAGTCTTTAGCTTTTTACATTATAGCTTCTTCTGAAAATCATTGGTTTAAGCTTTAGAGGGGCTTTGGTCAGGTCCTTGTCCGGACCCTCCTGATGTGTTTGCTTCTAAGCCAAGTGCATTAAGCTATTGGTAGCCTCACGATTCCAGTAATTATTACCGATCTCTTTCCAGATAGCCTCTTGTTCCACCTCATCATCTCAACCCATTTCTTAAATATCATTCAAAGAATTTAAGTTCTGTTGCCTAGATCTGGTCATGTTAAATCTCTAAGAGACGTGACAACTCCCTAAACTTCTTGTACCAACAGTAAAGGCGAAGAGAAAGGTGGAGGGTCTATTTTGTTGTCAAAGTAACCAAGAAAACATAATTATAGAAAATTGATTTCCTATAACAATTTCCTTTCTTTTGTTTGGTTTGAGGGACGAAGAAACCCCATTGTTGAAAAAATGAGCCGGAAATGAGCTTGGAAATGGAAACATGATTCCACGACCCTTTTCAATGGGTCATTTCCCGAAATTAGGTTTCTTGGAAATTAACCAAACAGGCCTAAAGGAGAACACCTAGAAAGAAAACTTTTTTCAAAAATTCAAAACCTTACCCCCAATGCAAGAGGGAACCTATGTTATTAACTTTTTTCAAAAATTCAAAACCTTACCCCCAATGCAAGAGGGAACCTATCTTATTAGTTAGAGCTGCAGTTGCACCCTTAACAATTTAGAAATTTCATGTGGATTTTTTCTAAACATGCAATCCACCCCTCTTAGTTTGAAAACATTTGCACCCTGCCTCTCACTTATATATCACTAAACGATTAGCAACCCTTGAATTTACCTTATTTAAGTAAGTTATTAGTGAAATTCTCAATTTTGTTTAATTATAGGCAAAATATGATGAATTAAGCTAATAAAGTGTACTAAATTGCATTCCTATTAGGTGTTATAATTTTATATTATTATATTTTTATTTTAGAATAAATAGATATTTGTTGTCTGTCCCTTCAAGAAATTTTTTCTAGATCCGTCACTGCCCCAATTCTTTATCTAAGATTACCTTGCATATCAAGTTTTGCTCTGATCCATTTTCATCCGATATTTTCTAAGTTTATTGTACACTCATATTTGATTATGCAGAACGGACTGCTTTTTAAATTGCGAATTGGCTTCCAAAAAGTGAGAGGGCATACTAATGGGTGTTTCCCACATGGGTGCGCTAAAGTTTGCCTTTCATGAGATTGACCTCGTCAATATCTGCATGCAATATTGTAGCTTTGTCCCACTTCCACTTCCAATCATGGTAAAAAAGATTTATTAAAAATGCCCTTTTTTCCAATGATGAGGATGGATTTACAATTACTGCCCCCTCTGCACAGCGAACGTGCACACTGTTAAGAGCAGCACAAGAGGCACTAGATCCCATAATGCCCAGAGTTTTTAACTTTTACCCTTTTTTGGAGCATAAAGACTTCCTTTCGCTTTTCATAGAAGATATACACTCTTAAAAAAAATAAAACGAAGACTTATTAATGATTCTACAAGCAATTACATTGACAAAATCTTCTTACTCTCCTAAAATGGAGATCAAGATCTCTCTCATTTTAAGTACATAAAATCTAGACCATTTTTATAAGAAGAACTTATAACAAAATCCAACTGCTCTCTTATCCTTCTACAAAATCACCTGTGACAAACACAACGGTAGCGATAAGCACTGTTGACTGGATCGTTGGCATCCACAGGTACTTGCTCGGCTCTGCACCTAAATCTGCAACCTCTGCACTCGTTAAAAGTGCAAGTCGGGGCGATGGAGCCTATCATCAACCTTCTCGCACTCTTCTCCCTCCATCTCCAAAATCCTTCTTGCTTCAAATCCTAAGTGAAAATATAGAAATTTAATCACCACTTATATGCGTACGTCTACATATACAGCTAAAAGGAAGAAGTCTACCTTTGGTATCAAATTTGAGTCAAGATGGGGATGGATTAGTGTACTTTGTGCACATACACCTGCAACATTACAAACAAAGCAAAATATAAGTTAGGACTCAAAATGAGACCGGGGGAAAAAATGAGGAGTTAACAAACTAAGTGCCATATTGTATACTACGAGAATAGAAATTTAGAGGCGACCTTGTTTTGGGAGAAGAGAAAGAAGAGTAGAGAAGAGGAGGAGGAAGAAGAGTAAGGTGTTAGGAGTGAGGTTTTTGAAGGCCATGGTGTTTTGGATAGGAAATGGGAGGTGGTGTTTGGTAAGAAAACAAGTGGAAAATATAAAGGAGAGAGAGGGGGGCAGTGAGGGGGGAGCGGTGTAATAGGGCCCCATTGGAGATTAGATTTGCCCTTTTGCTCCTTGACTAGAGACCAGTAACGTTTTTCTTTTTCAGGTTTTCCTGAGGTCTCAAAATGACAAAATTAACCTTCAATCAATTATCTTTGCCCTTTTGAAGTGAGGATGGCGAGTAAAGAAATCAAATTGAGTGAAATTTGCTTTGTAGTTACCGTTTGAACAAGAGAGAAATGTAAGGTTAGCTTGAATTGTAGCTTGTCAGAGTTTTTGTGCGACCACCACCGCAGAAAACTTCTAGTAGCGCTCGGGTGTGAGGACCAAGCCCAATGCCCAGAGCCCAAGTGCAGGCTGAAGTCCCAAAGCCCAAGTCCGACCGAACTCAGGTCAAATAGTTTTGTCACGTGTAGATTTATTCAGAATCAAGTACTGTTCATGCATGCCAGAGACGAATATGGAGCCTGTGACATCTGGGATGAAACAAAAATATAACTATTACCGGCTTATTTGTGAGGCATTTTTGAATAATATATGTAATGATATGTAGTCCTAAAAGTTGGCCTAGGCTTTGAAAAAACAATTTCCGGCAAAAGCAATTTCCTCAAAACCATCATTATATGTCAAACATCTTGTATGCGAGCGAGATGCTTTAAACCATTTCACATGAACGGTTGTAATCTCAACTCATACAATGACTAATAGAGGGATGATTAAAATCATAATTATTTCTAGGTGAATGTTCTGAACATCTCTCTCACATGTCAGATATTCTTATATATAATTTATACCAGTAGCTAGAGATGACATAGTAGACCAATTGTCTTAATTCAAATCTAAGTTTTCATACGGGAATCTGAATATTGCAACCGAAAGTACAACGACAAACCCAGGTTATTAATATCCATTGAGTTATTGAATTTAGTTCCCAATTGATATGTGGAATCTACAAATCAATAAAGGTCTTCAAGTGGATGATCTTAATTGAACCATATGTGTTTCCATCCTTACTTTTGGCATGTGTTTTAATGATAGGTGAAACTCTAATTTTTTGGCATAGACTAATTCAATTTTCTAGGAAATGATGGGTACCTATCAACATTACATCTCTGGTTTCTTTAAAATGTGATTTTCTCCATGTATCTACAATAAAACCTTATGTATTTTCTTGCCGGGGAAAAAAAATTATATTATGCTATGGTTAAATGTGTAGACTATGTATACCTACTTTCCTTGCCATTATAAATGACCTTCAATAAGCTTTTGCAGGATTTTCCTCTTTTCTTTGAGAGGTAGCTGTGACTCTTTCTTTGTTAAGATGCAAAACTTAATGAAAAAACCGATGCTTATGAAAAGATCCAAACCATACAAAAGTACTAGACATTTAGAAATAGCACTCACTAGCCATTAACTCGTATTTGAATGGTTAGATAGGGTCATATTTATTGAATAATTCGGATAAATACAGCTCAAGAGCAGAATAATAAATTTTTTTTAACATGAATGTTGAATAAGACAGATCAAAACTGTACAAAAAAAGATCAATGAAAATACACAATTAGGATAGACGAAACAAAGAACTCGATTGTAGTATGTTCCATGTTAAGACCACAATCATATCTACACAAGATAATACAATATGATCTGAGCAAGTCTCAGAAAACTTTAGCATCAACATACGTGCAACTGCTAGCCCCTGACTTCAAGCTTAAACCTGTTAAGGTTCACCTCTTACAGACAACACATAAGATCCATTTAGTCTTCAATACTATGTCTACAACGCTATAGGCTTTCTAATCTCTTCACTAAACTTTGCATTAGCTTCCTTCATTCACTAGATATAAGAAGTATTACCCTCAACAGTCACGTGATACATGCAAAAATCCTGAATTATAGGTAGTTGTTGCCTTGGTGGCACGCCCAAGCTGCTGTACTAAATATTTGTTAACCCCGCAGAAGAGAGCCACAAAAGTAATGTGGTCAGCATCAAAATTTGATTCCGCACAAACTTGATTTGATCCATTTTCCTCTAGATATTCTACCAAAAAAAAAAGTCTATTTTTCAGCGTCAGTAGTGTCAAGGCTTGTTATTATTAGTAGCCTTTATAGCAGGGAATAATTTGAAGCCCTTACAAAGTTGCACTCACTGATGTAAGTGGGAAATTAAGCAACATTTGTTAGATATGGTCAAATTCATAGTGATTATAGCTCTCATGATGTCAGCTCTCATGATGTCTGCAAGATGAACTTCGAGCCATGAACTGATGATCAAATTCATAGGGATTATATATAATAAGGTTAGGAAACCACCAACAATAATAAATTTAAACTTTGATACGGCCAAAAGTAGCATGTTTCTGAAAATCCAAATATTTACGAGCACTAAACTATCAGTTATAGCCCTCTTAAGACATGCACCAGAAGTCATAATAATAGGGTCACATTCATCTTAGTCCAATTCTTGATCTAGAAGAATATATCTGTTCGGTTCTTTAAAGATAAAGATGTAGATTATGACTTGTCTTGAACTTTGATTCTTAATATTAGTGTACATATGAATATGATAGCTTATGACTTCGCTTGAATTGCTCAGCTTCACCTACGCCACTTTCAAGACATCTTCAAGGTCTAGTGCCCTCTCATGTACTAATGAAGATTCTTGTAGTGTATTAGTTAATATACCAGCTAAATCTAGTGGAGGGAGAAAGAGGCAAGTATGACAGAATGTAACCTTTATTTTTTGCCACAATAAATATGTAAGGGATTGGAAGATAAATATAACTCCCCGAACCCTCACCATAAATTTCATACAATAAAAGGGACATAATCTAGATCACTGTCCTGCATGTCTATTAATGCATGAAAGGATATCCTTTCACATTATCCCTGGTGCAAGATCCGTGTCATGCCAGCAAATAAATTATGAAAAAAAAATTGGCCTGTTATAGGTACAAGATTGTGATCCAATGCGGCAAATATCAGAATGGCAGCTACTAAATGAGTTTGACATGAAAATTTTGTTGGGATTGTGTCTTTGATTCTTTATATAAATTTACGAGAATTAGATAATGTTAGATATCTATCATGAATGGGAGATTGGGTCTCATCATGATTAGGAGTTTGAATCCTATTCTAATTAGAATAGAATTCAAACTCCTAATCATGATGAAAGCCAGGGGGGCTGTGGGACAAGCTTGAGAAGATTTATGCATCAAAGTCGATAACCAACCGATTGTGTTTGAGGATGGAGCTTTATTCATTGAAGATAGAAGAATGCACTGATCAAGATCACATCAATACCTTTAATCAGCTAGTTTGACAACGTATGAATATTGATGAGGAGATTAAAGAAAAAGAGCAGGATGTACACCTACTGTCTTCTCTACTAAAGTCGTACAAGCTGTTGGTTAATACGATAATTGCAGGGAAGCAGACTTTAAAATTTGATGATGTGACAACACTCCTACTTGAGAATGAAAGAATGATGGGAAAGGAGAGCGCATCTAATGGTGGTGAGAGCGCACTAGCATTTGAATGTTCTAATCGAGGGAGGAGTAAAGGGAGATGTGACATTTATCGAGGAAGGTCAAAATATTAGTCCCAAGACAACAGTGAAAGAGAGTGCTACTATTGCGGAGAGAAGGGTCACATTCAGTTGAGATGTTTCCAGATGTGAGATGATTTGAAGAGTATTAGGCAAATGAAGCATCAAGAAAATGAGGAGGAGGAGGACTCCTCGGCAGTTGTGTGTGATAAAGATATGGTGCTGATGACGAAGAGTACTGGTACTAAGGCAAGTGACACTTGGGTGTTAGATTCTGTAGCCTCTATGCATGTTTGCAATAACAATGACACTTGGGTGTTAGATTCTGCAGCCTCTATGCATGTTTGCAATAACAAAGAGTGTTTGGCACATTGAAGATGGATAAAAAATTTGGTAATGTGATCATTGGAAACAATGAGAAGATGAAGGTTGAAGGCGTTGGGAGTGTTCGCCTCAAGCTTCACACGGGGAAGATCAGAATTCTTCGTCATGTGAGATATATGCTGTTATGTGGTGCCAATTTAATTTCGTTGGGTGAGATGGCATCGCGTGGGTACAAGTATGTGGGTGAAGGAGAGTGGTGCAAACTCTATAGAGATTGTGATTTGATTTTGTGATGGAGGAAGAATATCAACCATAGTTGCTATTTAGATGGGTGTTCCATTAATAGTGTAGGTAACTCTTTGCAGACTCTTATCCACAAGGGAGAGGTGAAGAACAAGAAGAAGAGAGTCAGTTTTTTTAAGGCTGTTGAGATACTTAGAGAGTTTTCATTGATGGAGGATATGTTGGGTGCTGACTCAAACTATAAGTTGGATCCATATTTGAAGGCTAGGGCTAGGCCTAGTAGCTTTCTTAGAGGCCAAGTTAACAATTTTCTTGGAGGTCAAGTTAACTTAGTGTGCAAGTCAAGAGTGTCTTCAAATAAAGCATCATATTCTAGGGTTTTTTTAGTAGAGAGAGGGAGAGAGACAATATTCTTATAATCAAGGTTTAACAGAGGGTGTAATCAGGGTTCAAGGGCATTGTGATAGAGAGAGTTTCGCAGTCGTTGTTCGTGTAAAAGACGATAATTTAGAGGTGATAGTGGATTATTTCGACGCCGTGATTTTTTCCCGTTGAGGGTTTTCCATATTAAATCTTGTGTGTGATTCTATTTACTACATTTAGTGGTTTTCAGGGTTTTTGCATGATCAATAAAAATTTCAACAAGTGGTATCAGAGCAATGGTGATAGACCCGAGAGTGAGTTTGGAAGATAGACATTGTGTGAACGGGAAGATCTACATTGCAAGAATCTACATTGCAAGAATCAAGAAAAAAAGGGAAGAGAGGAGAAGCAGCAATGACCGAACAGGAGATGAAGGCATTCGACTTATAGTTTGGAGTAGGAAAGGTGCATCGATATGGTTTGATGGGAGCGATGTTGATGGAGCAAGAGGACAACAAGTAGGGGGAGGCTATTGTCAGGCTCAGATTGAAGGAGAAGCATGTTTTATTTGCTTTTGATGGTACTATGGAGAAGATCTCTTGGTTCGCACAAGAGAGGTGGAGGCGTCATGGCAAGGCACGTAACACAGAGAGTTGTAGAGCATCCAGGTTGGAGTGTGGGTGTTCCGGTTTGGAGTGTGGGCACTTCGATTGAAGTGCCAACGGAATAGATGATGCTAGCAGGAGAGGCAAAGTTTCAAGATGACAATGATATATCTTCGAGGAGTTTTGAGAATCAAATCCAAGGTTGAGATTGTTGGGATTGTGTCTTTGATTATTTGTATAACTTAATGAGAATAAGATAAGATTAAAGGTCTATCAAGATTAGGAGATTGGTTCTCATCATTATTAGGAGTTTGAATCTTATTCTAATTAGAAAGTTTGGCTAGGTTACGGATTTGATTTCCCTATGTATATTCTTCTATTGTTGGAGGAAAAACCAAGAATGAGAGAAGGATGAAGCCTCTATTCTTGTAATCTAGGTTAGCAGAGGATGTAAACCAAATTCAAGAATAGTGTGTGAGAGGAGAGGTTTTGTAGTCTTTGTCAGTGCAAAAGATTACAACAATGGTGAGGGTTTCATGGTCTTTATCAATGTAAAAGATTACAATATTAAGAGAGGGTTTCACAGTCTTTGTCTATGCAAAAGATTGTAAGGAGAGGGCTTTGGAGAGAATATGAGAGTTAATTATGTATGTGAGGTTGAGAGATTGAGAGACGAGAGTTGAGTGGTTCCTCTTATAGGTCTTTCTAATACATAGTGAATTTCTAGCATTATTGCCCCACGGATGTAGGTCGAAGTTGGTCAACCAAACCATGTAAATTTTGGTGTGTTATTTCATCTTGATTGTGGTTGCTTCTATCAAGTGAATTGTTAGTTGTCTTCCGAGTTGCGGAGATCATAATTGGTGGGAGACTAAATTCCCAACAAAATTTGAACTTCTGGTTGACATTGAAAAAGCAATGGAGGATAGCAATATAGAGCATAGAAACTATTACTAGGTAATGATGAGTCACTGACCCCACCACAACTTCCTAGGTGGAGGAGGATGTGTGAGGAGTTCAAGCATTGTTTCCTTTTGATTATCACATTTTAATTACAATTTAATACCCTCATTACCTATTTTATATGAATAAATAGACCACTAATAACTGCTTTTATCTGATTTTGCAGGTTAATGGTGAAAATACTGAATAAAAGCCCAAATGACTCAACTC
>JBAKGM010000002.1:13530118-13542978 GCA_037177215.1 Asparagus racemosus | reverse complement strand
GTACTCATTCTTTCTTTAAAGTAAATCAGAAGGAATAACATCAATTTTACATTTTCTCAAATTTTTCTGACAAACACCCTTTTCTAAATGAGGAGCTAATATTTGTGGTAATTCTAGAAATTATTTGAAACTAGATTTATATCCTACTTATTCACATAAAATTGAGATTAGCTAAGTGGATCTATTTTAGATTCCTCATATCTTTAATTAATCCTCCATATTTTACATTTTTGATCTTTCTCTTTGTTCTTGCTTTTTATTTAATTGTTTTATTTTCCTTTATTAACTTTTTTATTTTCCTTCATTTTATTCATGTTCTTTCTCCTCTCTCAATCTTATTTTGTTTTTATTTGCACTCAATCACAAACACTACACATATCTCTCTACAACCCATCACCTTTCTTTTATTCACCCCTACTTATCACACACACAACATAGGAACCGATATTGATTAACTTTTACAACGCCTTCCTCGTGGGATTGATAACATTTTATACAATAACTTGATAGTTGTATACTTGTAACTTTAGGTACACTCATATTAACCTACCAGTAAATCACAATTAAGCCCATTACACATAACTATCCAGAGGTCCCACCGGTTACTACAACATGTATGAGCCACTGCTTGATGGCCCCACCCTTGTACTACAAACTTCTTCTAACTTGTTTCGCAAAATTCCGCAAGAAGTTTTCGGCTTTTTAATATAACTAACTGAAACGTGGTATAATTTAAACTCTTATTTACATTTTCAAATTAAATGTTTTGCACTTGTTTAATAATCGCGCTCTTGATATGTATTCGAAATGACTTGAAAGCATAGCACATGGGAAAACTTTGGGTCAAATAGGTCATTTTCGGATCTAACTACGCACCGTATCAGTATGGACTCAGCCCATCCGACAATCAATTTTGATCGTTGAGGATGACAAATCGGTAGGAATCATGTCAACAACTTTGGCCAAAGGCTCGACCACAATCAACACAGTCGAGTCCTAATTGATTAGTGGGCAGGGTCATGTGAATTTTAAACATTACTAATATCCCGCTGATGAGATTAAATAATTTCATTAATGAGTTTTCATCATATTGGACTCCCAAGTATTTGTTAGTTTTATATTAGACTCCAACTTCTTTGTTAATTCTATATTAGACTTGAAGTCTTTCATATTTCTTCAAATTCTTTATTTTGTTCTAATAAGACCCATTTCAAAGAAATATGAAGATTTCGAGGCTTTAATTTATAAATGTAAAAATTTGACGATCTAATATTGAATTAACAAAGATTGAGGGTCTAATATGATAGAAACCCTTTACTAATTTATAATTAGATAAATAGAAGGAGAAAGAGAGAAAGAGAAGATAGGGGGAGGGTAAACTAGCAGTCCTCTCTTTTCTCGCTATCTAACAATAAATTAGTATTCTTGTGCGTGTGATGCATGTATGATACAAATTATGGGAGACTGTTGGACTCGAATTATCATGACTCTCGGATGGTTTGTGTTATGGTCCTGAACCCTAGCGGACGATAATCCTCTCGACTAAGGGGGTAAAATCCTCCCAAACGACAGCGAAATGTGATTCGGACGCACCAACGAAAGCTCCACCAGATGACTCGGGGAATCAACCTCGGCTGCCTCTCCCCTAGGACGCCCAGCGTGGCCCTAGTAGAGGAGCCGCTAAGCTGACCGGCCCCTTCTCGTGGGCGACACGAAAGGCGGTACTAGTCGGCCCCTTCTCGTGGGCGACACGAAAGGCGGTACTAGTCGGCCCCTTCTCGTGGACGGCACGAAAGGCAGTACCAGTCGGCCCCTTCTCGTGGGCGACACGAAAGGCAGTACCCTTCTCGTGGGCAACACGAAAGGCGGTACTAGTCGGCCCCTTCTCGTGGACCACACGAAAGGCGATGCTAGTCGGCCTCCTCTCGTGAACGACGCGAGAGGCTCGTGGGCGACACGAAAGGCGGTACTAGTCGACCCCTTCTCGTGGACGACACGAAAGGCGGTGCTAGCCGGCCTCCTCTCGTGAACGACGCGAAAGGCAGTGCTAGTCGGCCTCCTTTCGTGGGCGACACGAAAGGAGGTACTGGTCGGTCCACCCTTGTGGATGACACGGGAGACGGTATTAGCCGACCCTTCCCCTCTCCTTCTTGTGGACGACATGAAAGCCCACATTAGTCGGTCTCTGCCACGACCGGAAGCCGACAGCCCTACTAGCCAGACGCCCTCACGAGCGGCAAGGGGAGTGTCGCCAGGTCGACCACTCTCCCCCTCCACGTAGGACAGCCGTCTTAGATTCCAAGTCACGACAACACGTCGGCGTCTCATTAATGAGGAGATCAATGTGCAGATCTTTTTTACTCAAACGATATTTAAGGCACCTCGGACCATTAAGGCGGACCACGTTACAGGTCCAATCCACATTAATATCGCCGTAACAGTACAAACTCCCTGGCCACTCCCTTGTTGACACTTGGCAACACTGTTCGACGCAGCAGGGCACAGCAGCCCTCACACGTCCTAGTCACGTCGCCAAGTCAGCCTACGTAAATATAGGGCTGACGTATTGCCCCCCAACACCCAGAGTGACGAAAATGCCCTCCGACCCACGTATAAAAGCGGAAAGCAAACAGTAAACAAGGTATGCAATCTCTTCTGCCAAAACCCTAACCCTAATTTCTATTCTTACTTCACTTTTCCTCATATACTGACTTGATCGTCGGAGTGGCCACCGGAGATCCCAACTCCGACCCTTCCACAGGTGTTCCTCGGTGTTGAGAGAGGCTGCCGGACATCGTATTAGGAGGAGAAACGAGCCCCACATCACTAAACTCTAATCCCACCACGATTAGTGACTGTTTGATCCGAGCGCAAGTTTGAGCATCAACACATAATAATGTTATAGTTCCCTCCACTCTTCATCAGTGTCTGAAATATGTAGACATGAATAATGAGGTCAAGACGGTGGTCACGGACAAGCAACTGTTTAAGGGGATGGAGAATTACTTTACTGACTCCCTCCTTTACGGTAACGAGTCCGATACTAAATCATCAGCCAAAAGTACGGACAGTAGTGGGGAAGCTGATACCAAAGCCGTGCTTGATTACGATGGTGGTTTTGTTATAAATGCATTGTACCCGTTGTAATCAATCTTGATGATGAAGAATCGTCGAATGAAGGTTGTAATTGGCAACTTGCCGACAAAGTAATAAATGATGATTTAGAGTACTCGTTGTCTCTTCCTGATGTGATGATGGGATTATACGATGACCCTGAGTTGCACTTACTGACTCGGTCATTTTGTATAATGCAAAAGCAGTTCCGAGACTCTTTCGGGACAACACTCGTCATCCCGGGCAGAACAAGTGACGAAAAAGACTTGGTCTATGGTAAATGAGATGCGATTCCGACACTGAACCACTTTTTGGGGAAGGACATTGATGACAGTGAGCCTAGTCCTCATCTGCTCAGATACAGTCTGGAGGTGCAGAACCTCATGAAAAAATAGGGGTGCGACTTTGCGCAAAGGGAGGGTCTCTATTTTGGACGAGGTCCTCAAGTCCGGCCCAAAGCTGCACATGTCCCATAAGGGAAACCTAATAATTACAACGCGTTCAAGAGAGTTTTGGAATATGTATCCTCCTCGGAAGACGAATGCCCTTAGTTGATTGACAACCAATTACCAATGCAGAAGATTGATATTCATCTGACTCATCTGCTTGGGATTCTGACGTCAGTCTTGGTGAGATCTTCAAGGGTCTGATGTTGAATATGATCGCAGCTGACCCCACCATGATGGAGGATGACGAGAAGATGCTAACATGGGAAGACCCATGGATTCATCACCTGAATATGCAGTGTGGGGACCGGTTCGAGCAAAGAGAGCCCCCAGGAGAAGACATAGTCATTCAAGTCAATATGGGCGACGAATCTAATCCAAAGTCTATATTCATGAGCGGTAGTCTTTTCCAGATGAAAAAGAAGAATTGATTGCCCTTGTTAAGGAATATATCGATGTTTTCACTTAGAGCTACAAGGACATGCCAGGACTCGACCTCAATGTGGCGACGCATCGTCTCAACATCAAAGTGGATGTCAAACCCGTCAAGCAACAACAAAGACAGTTTCATGAAGAGCCGCGACGTACTAGCGAGTAATGGCAAAGAATTTCTAGGAACACCTCCAGAAAACGGTCGAATGCTATGTTGATGACTTGGTCATGAAGAGCCGCGACAAAAATGACCATATTAAAGACCTGAGGACAGTGTTCGACCTCATGCGGACTCATCAGCTGAAGATGAACCCTGCCAAGTCTTTCATTGGAATGTCCAGTGGCAAATTCCTTAGACTCCTTGTCACTAATAAGGGCATTCACGTTGACCCTGATAAAGTGAAGGCGATACAAGAACTGTAACCTCTGAGAAATCTAAGAGAACTCAGAGGGTTATAGGGGAGATTGGCTTATATCCAGCAATTCATATCAAACATTTCCAGAAAATACTAGCCATTCTCCAAACTAGCTAAGAAAGGCGTATCATTTGTTTAGGATAACGCTTGTCAGAAGGCATTCGAGGATATCAAAGCATTTCTAGCAAATCTTCCTGTTCTTGTTGCACCGCAGTCGAGTAAACCGTTCTTAATTCACACCAAGGTGATGAACCATTCATTAAGCACTTTACTCGTGCAAGACAATGACAGCGGTCATGAACAGGCGGTGTATTATCTGAGCCGAACTCTGGTGGGTGCTGAGCCCTGCTATCCGATGATCGAGAAGTAGTGCCTTGTACTGGTGTTCGCGATACAGAAGATGCGGCACTAGTTAGTCAGACAGACGATTTATGTTATCTCTAACATAAATCCAGTCTGGATTATTCATGACGCAACCAGCCTCCATGAGTTGGCATTTGGCAAAACGGGTCTTGCTCCTGTCTCAATATGACTTGCACTTCAAGCAGCAGAAGTCAATCAAGGGACAGGCGATTTGCGACCTCTTGGCAGCTATCCCAACAACCGATGTAGCTGAGTTACATGACGATTTGCCAGATGAAACTCATGAAGTCAACACTACGTTGCATCAACAAATATGGCAATTGTACTTTGACGTAGCGTCCCGAGCAACTAATGTAGCGAGCACCCCGGGATGTTCTAAGATTTCTGCCGGAGTTGGAGTTGTCTCAGTTTCCTTGGGGAAGCATGTCATGCCTCGAGCCTACTCGCTAACTGAGCCATGCTCCAATAATGTGGCCGAATGCAACACGTTATTTATTAGACTCAGTTTTGACAAAGAGCTAGGGGTCGAATATCTCGAAGCCTTCGGGAATTCCCAACTCATAGTCAAACAGATCCGTGGGGACTATGAAGTCAAGAATCCGGATTTAATTCCATATCACCAAGCGACCGTTAAGATGGTGGACTCGTTTGAAGAATTTTTCATCGACTATATTATGCGCCTCCAGAATGCTTACGCAGACGCATTAGCAGCGTTAGCAGTAACGTTAGTGCAACCTCCCGAGACTGAACAGCTAGTCACGGTGAGAACTCATCAATTGTTTACACTGATATATGATGAGGAAGAGCAATACAAGGGGGTGGTTACCAAAGAGGTATACACAACGCACGCCAAATTGGAACCTCGAGATTAGCATTTCCCCATAATCGACTGCGTCCTACATGGTATTTTGCTAGAGGACGCGAAGGGGAGAGAATCGATCTGACAAAGAGCACAAGGTTCTTCAATGATGCAGAGACTCAGATGTTATATCGTCGCGGGTATGATGGCTTGTTGCTCCGGTGCCTTTCAAACAAAGAAGCGGAAGAAGTCCTTAGGGAAGCACGTGGAGGAGAATGTGGCGCACCCCAACCAGTTCCCAAACTTTATGATCATATCAAGAGAATGGGATACTTCTGGCTAACAATGATCAATGACACAATCGAGTACGCTCAAAAGTGCCATGCGTGTCTAATTCATGCTAACTACATGCATCAACCTCCAGAGCAATTGCATCCCTCGGCTACATCTTGGTCGTTCGAGACATGGGGAATGGACATTGTAGGTATCATTTTTCCTCTGTCGGTTAAAGGTGATCGGTTCATTCTTGCGATTACCGACTACTTCTCCAAGTGGGCTGAAGCGATCCCGCATAAAGAAGTGAAGACAAACAATGTCATCAGGTTTATCAAGCATCACGTCATTTACCGACACGGTGTGCCGAGACGGATCAAGCATCACGTCATTTACCGACATGGTGTGCTGAGACGGATCATACATGACAATGGTCCTCAATTCATCAGCAATGACTTCATCAGGTTTTGCGAAAATTTAAGATTCAAGATGCCTCATCAACGGCCTACAATCCCACTACAAACAGATTGGCGGAGGCGTTCAACAAGATGATCATCAATATATTGTCATAACTCGTGAAAACCAACAAGTGAGATTGGGACGATAAACTCGGAGAAGCACTCTGGGTATATCGCACCACCATATGCACGCCGACCAGAGCTACCCCTTATTCTCTAGTGTACGGATGCGAAGCAGTTCTTCTGCTGAAAATCTAAATCCCATCACTTCGTATCGCTCTCGCAGCTAAGATGACGACGAAGGAACAACATCAGAAACGCCTCAAAGAATTCGAGATGTTAGATGAAAAGCACCTGGAAACTCAACAACACATCAAGTTCTACCAAGCCAGAATGTCTATGGCTTTCAACAAGAAAGTACAATAGAGGAGCTTTAAGGAAGGAGATCTGGTCCTTGCTGATCGACGACCGATAATTCTCGACTCTAAGAAGAAAGATAAATTTAAACTCAAATGGGAAGGACCGTTCGTAATAGAGACAGTCCATTTGAACGATGCATATCACCTGATTACTCAAAATGATGACATACAATTAATCCTGATAAATGGGAAGTTTCTAAAAAAATACTGTCCTTAGTATATTTAGGATAACCCATTTTGATGGGAAGTTCCTCGTGGAATATTTCGTTCAGTGTTCTTGAGGATAACCCTGAATTTGTCCTCCACTATAAATTTACTCACCGATCAAATTTATTGACGGTGAGTCCACAAAAAATTTTCCTGCTCTAATCCACCAGCAAAATCCTTTCTTGATTCTTTCCATGAATAAGAGATCCACTTAAAACTTCCTTCACGCTGGAGAAAGAATAAAAAATTCTTTCTCTCGAAGCATAAGACCCCCTTCATAACAAGTGGAAGGGCTCTATCCTTTCCTTTTCGGTCATGCCTCCCCTGGGTTAGGGCTGAATTAAAATTTCTCTCGATAAATGCGAAACTCATTTCCAGATCAGGTAACGAAAAGTGAAAGTTATTTGAATCTTTTCAATTCTCAGAGTGGAGATCCCACTCTTAGTTTCACCTCTTAAGATTCTCGAAGTGGAGATCCCACTTTCAGTTTTTTCACCTGGAGACAAGATAAAAAATCCTTCCTCTCCAGCATCCGGAGATAAAATATAAAATTCTTCCTCTCTACGAGCAAGAGATAGGAGACAATATCCTCCTTCTTTTATTTCGAGTTCGTCTTTACCCGGAGATAGAATATAAAATTCTTCCTCTTCACGAGCAAGAGATAGGAGGCAATATCCTCCTTCTCTTATTTCGAGTTCGTCTTTACCCGTAGATAGAATATAAAATTCTTCCTCTCTACGAGCAAGAGATAGGAGACAAGATCCTTCTTCTCTTATTTCGAGTTCGTCTTTACCCGGAGATAGAATATAAAATTCTTCCTCTCCACGAGCAAGAGATAGGAGACTAGATCCTCCTTCTCTTATTTTGAGTTCGTCTTTACCCGGAGATAGAATATAAAATTCTTCCCCTCTATGAGCAAGAGATAGGAGATAAGATCCTCCTTCTCTTGTTTCGTGTTCGACTTTACCTAGGGATAGGATACAAAATCCTTCCTCTCCACCATCGGGGAACATAATATAAAATTCTTCCTTTCCCTCATCAATATTTTCTAATCATTCAATCTAAGATTCATCTTGGAGAATTTAATCCGGAATCCTAAGTAGGGATAAGTTAACTCCTAACACGAGTTGCTAGTTTAGTCTTTTACTGATTGAAGAAAATACCAGAGTTCGATTCTGGAGAATTTTATCCAGAAGCCTAAGTAGGAATAAGTCTACGCCTAACACACGTTGTCGGTTATTCTTAACCGTAAAAAGAATGAACGACTACATATTCAAAAGTGTGGCGGGTTGTTATTAATAACACCACAATCCGCGCCTTACACATGTGGGGAATTTTATCCTGAATCCTAAGTAGAGATAAGTCAACGCCTAACACGCATTGTCAGTTTAGTCTTTTTTCTGATTGAAGAAGATACCAGAGTTCGATTCTGGGAAATTTTATCACAAAGCCTAAGAAGGAATAAGTCTACGCGTAACACCCGTTGTCGGTTAGTCTATCTTCGTGAAAAAGACGAAGTCTACGAATTCAACATCGTAGCATGAAGTCTAAAAGAGTCTCATTCTTTTAGCTCAACGTTACGTGCAGAACGGATTTAAAAAATCCGCATGCTAGCTTGATTCAAATGGTAATCGAGAAAGGCACATCAAATCCGTTAATGACTGGGGGTTGGCCAATAACCCTAAAGTCGACGCCTAACATGCGTCGCCAGTTAGTCTCTTACCTGTAAAAGAAAACAAAGTCTACGTATTCGAGATCGTAGCATGAAGCCTAAAAGAGTCTCATTCTTTTAGTACAATGTTACGTGGGAACGGGTTTAAATAATCTGCACGCTAGCCCGATTCAAACGGTAATCGGTAAAGGCTCATCAAATCCGTTGATGACTGAGAGTTTGCCAAAAATCCTATGAGTATTGTGGTTGATTATTTCAAACAAAATGAGAAATCATAATAACAACAAAAACGCTCGCTGTAACACAGGAGTGAAGGTGGATCACTGATGACGAAATCTCGACAAGTACCGTCTCAACATAGTCCACCCGATCCCACCACATCTGAATCTTGAGTCCAGAAAAGACTCAAGCACCGCGCCATGCCTCTGGGTGGGAATCCACTCGATCAACAAGTGTAGCTTCATAGCTTAGAGGGGCTATCGGAGAAGTAACCACCGTTGACGCACCAACCGCTCCAGATGGTCTCACGGCAATGTCAGGAGGAACATCAGAATGAGGAGCTAAAGAACAAGCCTCGATGGGAGCCCCTGTCAGCGATAAAAAGTTCATCAAATTGAAGCCCTGCAATTAACAAGGAAAGGAGGGACCTCTGGACAATTATTCAGCAAGGATATCACCCATCAAGGGTCAATTTTCATCTGGCCTAATTTATTCAAGCCACAGAAATACTCCAAAAAGGTATATGAGTGTAAACTATTTCTTATTTTTGGTCGAGAAGTTCCACGAAAATATTTTTTATATTTAAAGGATAACTCACCCACCTCCAAATGGGTATATGAGGATAAACTAATACCTGAAACTCCAATAAACGTGCGAGTATAAACTATGTTGACGCCGATCAATGCGTCGCAGCGAAGAATCCGCCGATCAAATGTTGGATTTCAGAAAATTTTGACGCTGGTCAACGCGTCGCAGCGAAGAATTTGCTGATCAAAGGTTATATTCCGAGGACATTTTGACGTCGGACAACACGTCGCGAACGGAGAATTCACTGATTAATAGAGGAGTCCCAGAAAAAGTTTGATGGTCAGTTATATGACAACTCACCGACACGAGTCAAAACAAATTGAACTCAGTTACCGGCTTCAAATCAAGATTCTGACAGCGGTCAGACAATAAATGCAATACCGTGACACTTTCAGCCATCCTGCAAAGCACTGGATAATCTGGAAGGATTGGAGGGATCAAATTCTAAAGCTAATTTCAGATCCCATTATACCTATTGAAGGTTGGGGCCTGTCATATCTAAAGTATTTCAGGCTCTTCTATAAAAGATCGAGACTGAAACACTCTGGAGGGGGTATTTGTAGGCGTCAAAAATTACCTATAAGACCCCGAACTAGACTCGTGACAAGGAGTTGGCGTATGGCGAGCCATCCGACAATCCAACGCTGATCAAACGGTAAATAGTTGATGACGCGAACACATAAAGGGAATGAACGAGACGCTCTGGGAAAATCGAAGCCATAGCGTCGAGGAAATCAACAAGACGACACCAACCAGACTCGAACGTTGACAAAATTGAACCAATCAGACTCTAGAATTGATGAAACAATCAACCGAACTCGAGATTCGACGCGACCAAATAAATCAGGCTCAAAAAAAGAAGACACCGAAGCGAAGCTATGAGGGCGCCAAGGCCGAGGCAACTCGACCAAGGCCGAGTTGGCTTGGCCTTGGCCGAGCTGACTCGGCCAAGGCTAAGCCACAGAATCCCCCCTCTCTCAAAGCCTATAAATAGAGAGGAGGGCTCTCAGTTGCACGAGCGGGGGAAATTCAGATCTGGGCTGGGATTTTTGCAAAGGCGAGACATTTTTGCACTGGATTTTTTGCACTCGGAGTTCTTCCCGACACAGATCTACAGATCTACGCATCCATGAGAGGAGATCTTGCTAATCTTGGTCAGATCTACAAAGCCACCCTCAGGATTAAGCTTGGGCTTAATTTCAGAGCTCGTGCATGACTTCGCTTAATCGATTTCACCCACCCCAGCAATGATCTCCTTCGTGAGTTAATTCCCGTCGGCGATTATTTCCTTTGTGAAAAAAAATCCCCGTAGATCTGTAGATCTTGCATCTAGATCTGATCATGCGGTGATCCATGGACGAAATAGAGTCCCCGGCACATGTAAAGATACCCACGCAAATGAGGATCTGACGAACGGGTCCCGCGTTTGTTCAACAAGGAGGAAAAAGATGTAATCTTTCTTTCCGATTTTCATTGTAAGCCTTATAAAAAGGCGATCATTTTTTTGAATTTCATTGTAAGCGATCGAAGTTTGTAACAAATTTGTCAATGGAAATCAAGGCGACTTTTCTGGTGAACATTGGTGTTTGGCAAAATGGGCCTTGCTCTTGTCTCAATACGACCAGCACTTCAAGCAACAGAAGTCAGTCAAGGGACAGGCAATTTGCGACCTCTTAGCAACTAAGCCAACGACAGATGCGGTTGAATTATATAATGACTTGCTAGATAAAACTCATGAAGTCAATACTACGTCGCATCAACAAATATGGCGATTGTATTTTGACAGAGCTTCTCGAGCTACCAATGTGGCAAGTACCCCTAGATGTTCTAAGATTTCTTCCGGTGTTGGAGTTGTCTTAGTTTCCCCAAGGAAGCATGTGATGCATCAGCTTACTCGCTAACCAAGCCGTGCTCCAATAATGTGGCCGAATACAACACGCTACTTATTGGGCTCAGTTTCGCCAAAGAGCTGGGGGTCGAATATCTCGAAGCCTTTGGGGATTACTAGCTGATAGGTTAGACAAATCCGTGGGACTATGAAGTCAGGAACCCAAATTTGATTCCATAGCACTAGGCGGCTATCGAGATGGCAGACTCATTTAAAGAATTTTTCATCAAGTATATTCTGTGCCTCCAGAACGTATACGTGGACGCATTAACAGCGTTAGCAGTATCATTAGCGCAACCTCCAGAGACGGAATAATTAATCACTGTGAGAGCTCATCAATTATTTGTACCGATATATGATGAGGAGGAGGAACACAAGGGGGTGGTCATCAAAGAGGTGTACACAACCCAAGCTAAACTGGAGCCCCGGGATTAGCGTTTCCCTATAATCGACTATGTCCTATATGGTATTGTGCCAGAGGACACGAAAGGGAGAGAATCGATCTGACGAAGGGCGCCGAGGTTCTTTTATGATGCAGAGACCCAGACGTTATATTGTCGCGAGTACGATGGCTTGCTACTCCTGTGTCTTTCAAACAAAGAAGCGGAAGAAGTTCTTAGGGAAGCACACGGTGGAGAGTGCAGCACACACTAAGCTGGTCCCAAACTTTATAATCGTATCAGAAGAATGGGATACTTCTCACCAAGGATGATTAATGATGCAATCGAGTACGCTTGAAAGTGTTACACGTGTCAAATTCACGCGAATTACATGCATTAACCCCCGGAGCATCTGCATCCTTCGGCTACATCTTGGCCATTCGAGACGTGGGGGATGGACATTGTGGATCCTATTTTTCCTCTGTCAGTTAAAGGTGATCGATTCATCCTCGTGATTACCGACTACCTCTCCAAGTGGTCTAAAGTAATTCCGCTAAAAGAAGTGAAGGCGAACCGTGCAATCAGGTTTATCAAGTATCACGTCATCTATTGACACGGCGTGTCAAGACGAATCATACATGACAACGGTCCTCAATTCATCAGCAATGGCTTCATCAGGGTTTGCGAGAAATTAAAGATTCAGGATGTCTCGTCGGCGGCTTATAATCCCCCTGCAAACAGATTAGCAGAGGCGTTCAACAAGACAATCATTAAGATCTTGTCGAAACTTGTGAAGACCAATAAACATGATTGGGACGATAAACTCAGAGAAGCCCTCTGGGCATATCGCACCATAGTATGCATGGCTACCGGAGCTACCCCTTACTCTCTGGTATACGGGTGTGAAACCGTACTTCCGTTAAAAGTCCAAATCCTATCACTTCGTGTCGCTCTCGCAACTGAGATGACAGAGGAAGAATAACAATGGAGACGCCTTGAAGAGCTAGAGATGTTGGATAAAAAACGTCTGGAGGCCCAACAACACATCGAATTCTACCAAGTCAGAATGTCGAGGGCTTTTAATAAGAGAGTCTGACAGAGAAGCTTTCAGGAAGGAGATCTGGTCCTCGCTGCTCGACGACCCATAATTCTCAATTCTAAGAAAAAGGGTAAGTTTGAACCCAAA
>JBAKGM010000002.1:13519890-13530018 GCA_037177215.1 Asparagus racemosus | reverse complement strand
CTATGCCGAGGCACCCAATGGTGCCTCGGCCTGAGTCGAGACATTCATTTGGGTTTTTCTCGTACTTTTCCAGTGTTCGTTCAGCATTTTGTCCGACGTTCATCCGGTGTTATGTTCGATCTTTCCTCCCGATGCTATCGAATCCGATTCTGGATGATCGTCTCGTTGATTTTGGAATCCGATCGATGTAGTTCCACCGATTCTTGAGTTCGGTGATTTCGTCTCGTCGACGTTCGAGTCTGGTCGACTCGCCTCATCGAAACTTGCTGATTTGAAGCTTCGTCATTAGATTTATTCCACGATCCGTCGCTTCACTGACATGCACACCTTGCCAATCCGCTTCATGTTCTCGTCGACTCACTTTGTGCCTTTTGCAGTGCGATTATGTTGTCAGCAGTTCTTGGTCGCATCGTTGGATGAGTCGTCAATTGTCAACCCACCGTCACGAGTCTCGTTCGAGTACTGAAGGATTATATGGAGGCCTACGTCGGGAATGGACTTCAAGAGCTCCTCGTCATTGGGAAGGCTGAACTGCTCCATAGACTTCGCCTGCATGTAACGAGACTGGAACACCGATGAACGGACATCCATATGATTAGTGGGGCTATACCAGTGTTCGTCATCAGGCTCCTCCTCATAACTTCCACTAGGGGGAAGCCTCCCTATCATCAAGTCCCTCATTTTGACCCAAGTCCCCACTTCGAACTCGACCATATAGTATGGGGAAGGCCATCCCGCCAATGTGAAGTTCTTCTTCTTATCCCCAGCCGGCTCCTTGCCCAGTCGGTGGGGCTTTCCCACTCGAGAGTTCAAGGCAACTGCCCCAGTCCAAGCATCTACCCTGTGCGGAGTCGCTTCTGCGGCAACACCGCACTTAGCCTCAGACAGCTAAGGGATAGGCTCATCTTTCGAGTCAGACAACCCCATCGCCATCGGGGCGGCTTGGCTTTCCCCCAATCGTTTAGCCCCCTCAGGCCACGAGAGGTTTTCTTCTGCCACTTCCTACGAAAGCCTTGAAGACGCCTAGATCAGCACCCCTAGCCGCCTCGTCCCGCCTTGGGGAAAACGTGACTCCTTCAGCGGTTGTTCCTATTCAGGGCCATTTAACCTGCCTGATTGCTGACTCCCCCTGAGACTCCTTGGAAGATCCTTCAGAGGGAGCTGGCTTAGCCGTGACCTCCAAGCCTACAAGCCCCTCGAATGTTAGTTTGTGGGCTCTCGTCTCATCCCTCTCAATAGGGGGGATGGATGAAATTCCATGTAGCCGTAAGACTGACTTGTCGAGGAGAGCCCCCATCGTGCATGGTCCAGTGTAAGAAATGATCTGCTCTAACTCTTGCCTCTCAGCAGCAGACAGAGGCTTCGGGTCTAGAGCCCCTTTCCTAATCTCGGGCTAACTCGAACAGTCAAAGTTGGAGTCGTCCCCCTCTACCCAGACAAACCTCTCCTTCCATCCTTTGTTCGAGGTAGGAGCGTCATAAATCATCTTGAACTCTCCAGTTGCCTAGAGATAGTAGTGAGGTGTCTTTTGTATCGTCATGCTCACCAGATGACTTAGCACGCTTATTGAGGGGGTGATCCCCAGCCACGAGCGGATGACTATGAAGCCCACCAGCACCGCAACAGAGTTGGGCTTCATCTGCATGGGGGACACCCCCAATACTTCAAATACTTTCTGAAGGAAAGGATGCAGTGGCAACTGCAAACCACACTACAGATGCTTGATATATGAGGGGGCTTTCCCCTTGCTATGATGATATATCGCCGCAGATCTTGCTAGCGCTGTCAGCTTAAACTCCTTTGGGATGTCAAACTTAGAGTGCAACACCCACATTTGCGCTGCAGTCACTTCAGAACAGAAGGCATCCAACTGGTTCAAGCGTTCGGAATCCATGAGGAACAACTTCAGAAGGGGCTGGAGAATCGTTGGGAAGATGATTCTATGAAATGTCAACTAAAACTTATTCTTCCTTCATTCTCGCCTTTATATAGAGAGTCATGAAGAATAAGCCACCTCCTCATCCTCCATCCATTTCCAGTCCAACGGTCAGGATCACTTCTCTCGGGAAGGAGAACGTCGGGGGCAGAGAAAGAAGCACCAACAACGCAAAGCTGTTTGCTGGCGTTAGCCACGTCCCATCCCAAGAACCTTCGCGACCCCTTTTGAGTACATTCTTCTCGACCAAGACCAAGATTCTATTTTTGCTCGGACTCGCCTCAAAGCCGACTCCAAGCGAAAGTGGCTAACTGTTATGGCTGTGGGTGATTTTTCACTAATTAGCCCTCAAATTTCAAGAGGAATGCCAACGCTTAAGATAAGAGAGTGAGCTTAGGCCACCCTAATCTGAATCCCTTGGACAACTCGAAAGTCGAGGCCAGTCGCCCCCTAGGTGAGTGCCCTCATGGACGACACGAATGGCAGTATTAGCCGTCCTCCTCGACTCTTCAGTCGACCAATCCACACAGAGCGACTCGAGAGGTGAAACTAGTCGCCCCCTTGGTCGACTACCCTCATGGATTACGCGAATAGCGATACTAGCCATCCTCCTCGACTCTTCAGTCGACCAATCCTCACAAAGTGACTCAAGAGGCAAAGCCAATTTCCCCCCTAGACGAGTGCCCTCGTGGACGACATGAATGGCAGTACTAGCTGTCCTCCTTGACTCTTCAATCGACCAATCCTCACAGAGTGACTCGAGAGGCAAAACTAGTCGCCCCCTCAGTCAACTACCCTCGTGGACGACGTGAAAGGCAGTGTTAGTCGGTCCCTTTGACGACATAACATTCCCCGCTCAGTCGGCTCAAGTTCTCGTCTCTAGGCGATGGTTATACAAAGTTTGGGCTCGACAGCACGTCGGCATCACATTAATTGAGCTACCAGTACCTTGATGCTCCCATCTCACACGATAATTAAGGCACCTCCAACCCCTCTAGCTGCGTGTATAACTAATCCCATCCCCATTAATGCTGAGAGAACAGGGCTAACTCTCGCGCCAACTTCCAATCGACACATGTCGAGGCTGTCTGGCGCAACCTTCACAATTCATTTCTGTCCCATCATTGAGTCAGCACACGTAAGAATAGGAATGAACCACGCCTTAGCTCAGCACCATCCAGAATGACCTAAATACCCTCCGACTCCCATACAAATAGAGAACTGGACAACAAACAAGGTAAGGGACCCTAACCCAAAAAGCTTCCACTCGGCTAGTAACTCTACTTTTTGAAATACCCATACTGACTTGATCGTCGGAGGGCCACCGGAGATCCCAACTCCGCCCCTTTCCACAGGTTCCCCAGCCGAAGCGGAAGAAACAACCCACGCGTGCAACCACCAGGCATTAGGAGAAGAAACAGACCCCACTCTCCTAAACTCTAATCCAACGGAGGTTAGTGACTGTGTGTTCCGAGCATCAACAACTACCATCCTACCTAATAACATAATAATGTAGTCATTGCTCATAGCCAAATGATATTCGACACTCAGTCTTAGCTTCGGCAACTACCATAGCTCTGAAGGAGATCTCTTGTGTGATAAGAGATCCTACCTCATGATGTAACTTTCTAACTTTCTAATGGTGCACGCAGTGCCCCTTGTGACCCTATACACATCATATACTAATATACTCCAGGCTAAAATAATCAAGCACTAATAAGACATTAGCAATCCTAGATATGTACACATAGAAAAAACAAAACAATACAAATTTAATGTCTTATAAAGCCATCATTCATAATATCCCAAGTGTTTGAGGTCTCGACTAACATAAAAGTTCATCATTAAAGAGGTAGCTCGTAAGGCTCAAGTGTACTTCATAGCCGCTCATTGGCTATTCCCTTTATAAGTAGATCCCTGATTAACTGACTCGTAGGGATACACTTAGCATGACTCCTTCTCTTTAGTTCTTAATGAAGTGGTACTCGATCTGGATTTTATTCAATTTCAAGAACTAATTCATGCTCTACCGAATAACCAACAATTGACATTCTATCATGAAAGAATATATAACAAGCTATGTATGTCACGTATAATCATATTCCCCAAGAATCTATACACTAGACTGCATATGCTACCGTGTATTGCCACATATTCCACTCCAAGTAGAAAAGGGCTATACACTACTACTTCTACTCTAAAAAATGACCCCGTCATCCAATAAGAGAACATAACCTGAAATTGATGCTTGCCATTCTAGATTATTGACCTAATCGACATCTAAATATTTCTATAGGAGAGAGTCCATTCTGTCAGCATAATACATAAAGTGTCGTCTGAATCAAATATCTGATGATATTCTTGACTCATCCTAGTGAGTCATACCATGATTGGATTGATGCCTACTCATAAGTCTTACTGCGAAGGATGTGTCGATCATTATATGCATACAAGGCTATTGACTACACTCCTTGAAGGGATTCTCGGAACTAGCTTATTCTCTACTTTCACGTCGAGACATTGCTCTATATTTAGAGTCTAACTCTTAGTATTTGGATTCTCATTGGTCTCCATGCTACACCTTGTCAGTAATATACCATCAATATACGACGATAGATCTCAAACTTCTATTAGTTTAGAATAGATGGATCTAACCATCCTAATCGATCATTTGGAAACCATTACCCAGCATGACCCAATAGGATAAAAAACACTACATATTGGAAAATTTATTTCAAGCCATAGGTAGGATCTTTTAACTTGTACACCTTGTGCTCAAGTCCCACAGCTATGAAAAATATAGGTTGATCCACATGGATCACTTTTTCCAGTTCTCCATACATAAAAGTTGTCTCCATGTCCATTTAGACTAGTTCAAGATCTATTTGTGCTATAAGAGTTAATATCATGTGAATAGAGCCGCTTCTCACCACCAGAGAAAATTTCTCTTTCGATAGTCCACCCTACTACTTGGGTGTACTCTTTTGCCATCAAGCATGCCCTGCATTGCTTGAATGTTCCTAAAAACTCATTTATTTCTAGTGGTCTTGTATTTGGTTGGAAGATTCATCAAGTCCTAGACTCGATTCTTTCTCATGTACTCAAACTCTCCATCCCTTGTTGTCTTCCACTCTTTCGCTGTAGACCTAGAAATAATATCCTCACATGACTTGGACTCCGCAGCAACATGCAGTGCTACCATGAACACTTCCTCATAAATTTTAGAATATCATTTGGGTACTAGTCCATAGAATGATCTCTAAGGCAGTTGAGATTCCATAGATGGCTCCAAGTTATCTAAAAAATATCTCGCTCTACCATCCCCATCTAATAGAAAAATCAATTCCTCTTGCATCGCTGGATCCATAACAGTCTCATCAATCTTGTATGAGCCCAAATCTTAACCTATTTCTTCTTTGTATAGGAAATACTCCCTAAAAAAACTCAATATACCATAAGTCTCTCGGTCATAGTCTCATCATATTGCTCACAATGTGAACATAACCCACAGAGTGTCTAAAATAGTGTATAGACATACATTTCAACATTCTAGGGTCCAAATTTCTCATCTAATAAAAAATAATGTATGAAAGCAACACTCCCATATGGACGTAGTGATTCAACATAGGCCATCGGCCATCTATGACACATAGGATATCGATTGTACCGATCTCAAAGGTACATGGTTCAAATATATGTCACCATAAATAGCACATCTCCTTAAAACCAAATGGGTAGACTAGCGTCAATTAACATACACACATCTAATGAAGTTAAATTTCTCATTACTGCAACACCATTTTGTAGCATAATATAGGATATCGTCAACAGTATGACTTTTCCTATTCTCTTGACGCAGTTCCGTGAACTGGCCACATACATGCTCTCTCACTATTAGTGTGCAAAGCCCTATTGCTTTTGCTTAACTAAATTTCTACCTTGTTGATTTAGCACTTGAAACAAATTCAAGCACTCAACTAGTAGTGCAATCACATACACATGATTGTATACAGAGTTTCTCTTTAAACATGAGGAATTAAGGCACTCCACTTTGTACCTTCATGAATATTGGTCTGCATATAATAGAGTGTACTAATTGCAATGGAGGTGCTACTAGTCTTGCCAAATATCTTTCTAGTAATTTTTACCCATGAGACCATACTAGTAGATGGACAAATACCTAAGTACATATACCAAGGAGGCCGCCCTTGGTGAGCCTGCACATGTCCTCTAATGTGACTTAGTCTATTATGCCATGAATCAGATCCAATCTTAATTCATGACATAAGATGAAATAGAAGATAAACCCAGTTATCTAATAATATGACTTAGTATATTATGTCATGAATCAGATCCAATCTTAATTCATGACATAAGACAAAATAGATGATAAACCCAGTTATCCAATAATGAGTCACATTCTAAAATCAACTAAGAGATTGACTTGGATTTTATCAATAGAAAAATCATGAAGTAAATCTAAACACGTTACCCACAAATAGGAAACCAACAAGAGTGTCACAAGACAAACTACCAAGAGACAAGGTCTATTTATTCCTTGAACTCAACAGAAAGCTAAATGCACCAGTGCCAAGCACCTCTGTGTAGTCCCTATCTAGATCTTTTTGCTCCCATTTAGAATTTTCTAAAACTCTATGAACCTATCTCTACCCCACAGAAGTGGATCACGAGTTTCAAGTTTTCTCGGTTGTGTGCACTCATGTGCAAAATAATTGGCTTGTCTGCAGTCATATCAATTGATCTTACTCTTATTAATTAGCATTTTTACCTTTTAATTGGCTTCTTATACTTTAGAATCCATTACAAAAATATCCCAGTGTACCCATTGCAAGTAGATTCTCATCCTTGTGCCTCGGGTGTCTAGCTTCCAAAGCCGAAGTAGACATTTTAGCCTTGAATACACCCTGGTGTTTGGACTCCAACTTCACTTTTATTTGCACATCCCTGAATGTTATCACATATGTGATGTGCATTAAAAGTAACAAATTTCTTTTCTAGAGTTATGTAAAGCCCTGATAACTGCTCAGATTTGTAGCTCCTAGCTTGACACAGTTCTAGCTTTCCCATGATCCTTGATCATAGGTGTTATCATTCACATGTGAATTTGATGTTCTTCCTAGCAGTCATCTCATTTGAATCCAAGTTAATACTAAGAACTCAGATCCTCATCCAAGAGACATATCCATATATCACATTAAGAACATCCTAGAAGCTCTTTGCATTCGGATTATCCTCGCACTCATCGATAAGGTTGCTTCCCTTTATAGTCCACTCGGTGAACCACTTGAAGGATCTTTTCGCTTCCAAATCTTGTACTGACCAGCCTCAAATCTTTGAGTTTGAGTTGACCCAGTTCTGACTAGGACATTACCGCCTCATTACTCACCAAAATCTCCTGCTCTCAGGAGAAAGTGGATCTTCCAACAAAGGTATCTCAACTTCTTAGTCTCGGATTGATGTCGAAATAACTATTTTGGTACCTTATTTCTAAGAGAAAGATTATGACACTTTAATTACATAAATATTAAGATTATTGATATTTACGTGGAGTAGTGTTCTTCCCTAAAGAACATTCCATCTTATCAAGCCTTTTATACCGCTAATAAAATTACATCCCAAACAAAGAGAAGAAGGCCTAGGGCCCCAACCACAGTGTTCAAGGATATAATTTTTAAAATCTTTATAAAAATTTTTAAAATGGAATATTAGATTTCTTAGAGATAGACTAGAATGGATAGTTAAATCATGGTGACATCTCTATCCAAAATCTCCCCTTGAAATTATTTGTATATATTCCAATATGCATTTAAACATGTAGCATGACAACCATAAATAAACAATTTCATTTTTAGTATTTAACTACATATTTAATCTTGTCAATTTTGTTATGGTTATTCGTTTCTCGTGAAATTGGTACAGGCCCCAGGCGCTCCCATTGGACTAACTACCTATTAAAATATCTGAGATTTTTGTTAGGATTTTATAAATAAATTTATGGTGTATAAAAATAATTTATCCGAACTTTCACAATTCAAAAATTATTTTTCTAAAATCCCAAAGCCTCTTTATTATGAAATCTAGTGGGCCCCAATAAAAAATCTCTAAAAGTATTGATGATAACACGTAAAATATTATTTGAAATATTCCATGAATTTTTTAGATAGGTTTACTTTTTTTAAAGTAATTTTCTAGATTTAAAGATTTTCTTAGAATATTCAAATGTAAAAACTACAAAATAGAAACATCGCAAATTTAAAAAAGTGGCCATAGGGTTTCAAACCCTAGGGGTAGCTGGATCTGGTGTCCGTGGTGGTGGCGCTACCATGCAACACCTTGCCAACCACAGCAAGCCTCACCGTAGAACTTCTGGTGGCGGTTCCCAGAGCCATCATTGTTGAGGTTCAAATCCACCACAACCACCTTTTCTAAAAATGAGAATACCCGCTAACAACCATCATCGGCGGTGATGGGAGGGGACTACCCGCACCCAGTGTCAGGCCCTCCATGATGGCCATCACTACCGCATGGTGTGGTAGACACTAGCAACGGCAGTGTTTCTCAAACTCACCTTCTTTTTAAAGGACCCCGTCGTTGGCTCCTAGCACCAGTTGTGGTAGGTAGCGGACCTCTGATGCCTAGTGTTGGAGCAGCAGATCTTAGGTCCCACCACTATCAACGCCCCCGGCACCAGCGGTGGTGAGATCTAGAGTTTCAAAAAAAAATATTTTTTAAAAATTAAAAAATAAAAATTATTTAATTTAAAAAAATTCTCTAATTTTTAAAAAAATTAATAAATCCCAGATTTATCAATTGATTACTATTGAAGTCAGTTATCAAATAGGGGGTTTAGTTGTGGATTAGTGTAGAGTTAGGGCCCTCAAACTTCTTCAGAAGTGTGGTGCTGGAGTCTGATCTTCCCTCGTACACATAAAAGCTTGAGGGAGGCTGGAGTTGGATTCTCCAGTTATTCCTTCGACGATCAAGTTAGAGTATGAACTTGAGTGGGAAATTGAAAGGTAAGTGATGAGTAGTTATTCAAGGTTGCGTGAAGTCAAAAAAAGTTACCCCTATGTAGTGCAACTTCCTTTTATAGTAGATCGGAGGGGCACGAAGGTAACTTTGGCTGAGTCCAAACATGCAGCTGAGTCGGCACCTTCTAGGTGTCGACCACGAAAGAGGGTGAGTCATCTGTCATTTAATAAGGGAATGATAGCAGATGCTTGGAACTGACTGGGTCTGATGAGTCAGTAAGACTATGGGGGCTAGATCAATGATGATTTTGTCAGAGCAGTTAATGCGAGAGTAGTCAGTTGTCGGCGAGGAGTTCGAGGTAACTACCATTTCTTCAGTCATCAGGTGGAGGGCTGACAATCACCACCTTTCTAGTCGGCCATGCGAGTTGTCGGTCAACATTGTTGATACAGGAATAGTCGAGTCGTCTGGACTCTGGCCACGCTTGATTAAGGTGGGGGGCACGTGTTGGCCCCAGAAGATGGATTAACACTTCGTGAATTGTTGTCATAACATTGATATATTATGGCCACTTCGATCTTCCCAAACTCTTCAGCTTGTCGGCCCCAGATGAATCTGAAGCCATTTATCATCATGGCGGTGATAGGTCACCAATCTATCTGAAGCATTTGGAGTACGGGCTCTGACTGCCACTTCACCCTTTCATCCTCTAGGTTTGTGAGGCTTTGGGGGTGTCCCCTTCACAGATTATGCCCAACTCCATCATGACACTAGTGCGGTTCGTGGTGATTTGTCATCGGGTTGGTGTCGACCCGAGTCTGCGTTTACTCGGCCACCTCTTCAGTGTCAAGACGACGAAGAAGTAGGTGCACTACTTCTTTCAAAATTTGGGCAGCTTCAAACTTGTGTCGAATACTCTTGACTCGAACAAAGATTGGAAAGGAAAGTTTATGTGGGTCTTTGAAGCTGACCCCATTTTGTCCTGCCTGACTTGGCCTGAGATCACGAATGATAGGTTGAAGATAGTTCTTCTTTCGACTGCAGAGAGGCAAATGCTCGACAAGATTTGACCTTATGCTGGTGTTCGCGGGAAAAGTCGATTGATTGATTTTTATTGCTGACCTCATTACACCTCTATGGGATTACAAATGAATTCAATAAAAAGATCGCCCTTTTATAAGGCTTACAATGAAGAAATC
>JBAKGM010000002.1:13490646-13501453 GCA_037177215.1 Asparagus racemosus | reverse complement strand
ACAGTTATTAGTGGTGTATTTATTCATATAAAATGGGTAATGAGGGTATTAAATTGTAATTAAAATGTGATAATCACACCCATATTAGAGAGTACATCGATAGAGAGATTGTTCCGGCACATCTCGATGAGAGTGGCCTCAAAAATCTGATCAGGAGCACGTAGCGATCGGTTCCTGAATATCTTGACAAAGTTGCTTACAGACTCTGTATTCCTCTGCTTTGCAGCTAGCAGGGTTGCCGTAGATACTCTTGTGTCATCGTCAAAGAATCAAGCCATGAAGAGCCTTTCCATGTCCTTCTAGCAAGTGACAAACCCAGGCTCTAATCTGCGAAACCATTCAAAAGTGACCTCCTTGTGGGTGCCAATGAATAGTCGAGTCATAATGGGATCATTTCCCACTATGAATCTAGTTTGCACCTGGAAGTAGTAAATGTGCTAGGTAGGAGAACCCTTGCCATCAAACTGCAGAAGGTCCAATGGCTCAAACTTTGTCGGGTAGGAGACCGTATCCTACTCAATTGGATATGGTCTGACAATCCCTAGCTTGTTCGTATGCTTCTGGAGCTTCAAGGCATTGAGCAGACTTTGGAGCTCGTTGAATCTTTTGCCTCTTAGGTTATGACCTGAAGAAGACGCTCCTCCATATGCCTCGGATGAGGACTCAGAAGATGTGTGAGGAGGAGTGGGCACCCATTCTTTATGCTTCGAGGATTTTCGTGAACTCCACGAAGTCCTCTCTTTCTTCTTCTTCTTCTCGCTCAGAAGCTGCTCTAACATCTCCTTCATAGAGTTGATGGTTGCTCGTTGCTCATCTAACCTCTGGATATCTCATCAGGGATATCGGTCATGTGCACTTCTGCACTTCCGCCTTGAATAGAGCTTGAAATCTAAGACTTTGCCACTGCTGAGCAATCATCATTGCTATCATCAGAGACGAACGCTAAGTGCGTGTAATCAAATGGAGTGGCCACCCCTGTTCGGGTGCGATCGTGTTGGCGAGGTTCAGGCTGGTGAGGATCGCCTGTTGGGTGAGCATGGTGTCGTGCGCCGATCTGGCAAGCTGATGCTTTGCCTTTTTGGCAAAGGTCAACTTGCGGGCGAAGTTGGGCTGTTAGGCGAGCTTGGTGAAGTCCGCCCATTTCATGAAGCCCACCTGATCTACAGAGTTCACTAGATTTACAAAGTTCACCAGAATTGGGAACTTGGCTAATGGAGTGAAGCCCGCCTGAGTATGTGGGCTCACCTGATTGGCATAGTTCGCTAGAATTGGGAACCTCGCGCTCGTGCTTGGGCTTCTGGTCAGCCTCAACCACCTTAGGGGGAATGGAACCCCCTGTGTTTGCTCGAGCAAAGCTCTCGGGAGTGGTTGCCTTGGTCACCACGCTTTGCGACTCTGTAGCACTTTTGAGATGCACCGTCGCTAGAGGAGAATGAAGATAAGTACTTCTAAAACTCGATCACAAGGGACTCGCTGGTTGTCCCTTCTGTCGCAATGTTGTCGAATTGCACCACCACCATTTTAGTTGATGAAACGGCTATCCCCAGCAGAGTCGCCATTTTCTATTTGGTGTAAAAATTCGGGTCTCGGGACTATATTTATCAAGTTGCGTGTTACAAACTAAGAATCATTTTTTTAATATCAGAAGCGAAGAGAAGGCCCTTCTTATTTTTAACGTGGGTTCACCAGTAGCGGTAAGATGCCTCCCTTGATGCTGGAGTCGAGTTTGCTTCTCTTGGACGATTCGATCGAAGTTGTGGTTGAGCTTCAGTACGCAGTAGAAGCTCTGGTGATCGAGTTTGATTGCCCGAGCTTGATGCTGAATTTTAGCTCCAAAGGCTAAGCATGCAAGAGTTTTCAAGGAGCCAAGAATCTCCAAATCTGAGGGCTCAGATTGAGATTTTAAGACTGCCAGCCTCTTAAAATGCCAAGCCCCAAGTCCCTCTAGCCTTCTCTTTTCGCCCCCCTTCTTATGTGGAGATGGTGGCTTATAAATAGACAAGGAGAGGCATGGCCACTTTCTTGATTTGTGGGATATAGCCATGCCTAGTTGAGGAGAGCCATACTTCCTGTGAGATGTGACCACTGTGAGGGGAACTATGCTCTCTGTGTGATGTGACCATTATGAGATGTGACATCTTCCATGCTTCAAGTGGGAGGTCTTGGAAAGCTTGCGGTCGAGTTTACCTTATGCAGGCGAACTTCAAGCATGCGGGCGAACTAGCGACTCTGCGGGCGAGCTTGGTCTTTGGCGGGCTCTGGCATGCAAGCGAACCAAGGGTCTGCAGGAGATCTTCACGCCTTTCAGGCGAGCTTCAAGCCTTCAGGCAAGCTGGCGACTTTACGGGGGAGCGTGGTCTTTGGCGGGCTCTAGCATGCGGGCGAGCTTCAGTCCTTTTAGGCAAGCTTCAAACCTTCAGGCGAGCTTGGCTCAATGTGCAGGCGAGGCTATGCAGGCAAGCTTTCAAACTGTAAGTCAGAATTTGACAAATTATATATGAAAAACAACTATCTCGACGAGAAGAAGCTGACCAAACTAACCCAAAGGGTTTGGTTTGCTTCCATCCATTTTGCCGAATTCCTTTCGGATTGAGAGATATCAAGCATTTAGGCGAATCTGACTTTTAGATGGGCCTGACTTCACTCAGATGAACCCTTGAGCTCTCTTGTTTGTTCCAAGTTGTTGTACAAGGATTAAGGTAATTTTTATTGCTTACATATATATGTATATATATATATATATGTATATATATATGTATATATATATATATGTATATATATATATGTATATATATATATATGTATATATATATGTATATATATGTACATATATGTATATATATATGTATATATATTGTTGTATTTTGCTTTTCAATATTACTTTCTACGGGTGTACAAATAAGGTTTGAGCAGGTTGACCTTCCTTGTTATAACCGGGTCATGCCCATATTTTATATATGATCCACGACCCCGCCTCAGTAGCAGATCGGGGCTATATTCTGATCCATAAAGCATTTTGATTTATAATTGTCCTATAGAATATTTTTCTTTAATTTCATCCTTTTTCTACAATCATAAAGGCCTCAGAAAGTACTTATCAACTTGACCCATTTTATTTTACATGATGAACCACATCATCGTCAATCTCACCATATTGATTACTTATCCTAAATGGCAAAAGCTCCTAGGTATCGTTTGATCATCAATATTTACTATATGCTCATCGATTTTCACAGTATTGCTAAAATTACATCACATGTAGTTTGTCTTTGTTCTACTAATTCTAAATCAAAAGACTTGAGACCTCATCTATATTTGTGAATAATAGATTGGCATGAACATAATCTCAATCAATCATGATTCGACTCGACGAACAACATCATCCTCAAGCTCACTATCTTAATAAATTTCCAGTTCTAAAGGGTTACTCCTAGATATTATTTTATCGTAAATATGTACTACATGCTCATCCTTTTCTAGAGTTTTACAGAAAATGCATTCATATAGTTTACCTTTGTTCTACTTATTCTAAACCTTTAGATTTGAGATGTTAATTCGATATTAGGAAATAATACATAGACACAAACACATATTAATCAAATTATTTGTTTTATATTTTAGTAAAATTTGTTAAATAGTTTATCTTTCCTTGTGTATTTTATTGTTTTCAAAAGAGTAATCCAACTTAAAGATTATTTTTGGCCTTTTAATAATAATTTCGAACTTTTCCTATGCATATTATTACATATGAATAAATGCTCATTTTTCATGCTTTAAGTGAAAATATCATCTAGTGGTAAAGGGATTCATATGTTCTAACCAGTAAAAAAGTAAATGTTAATTTTTTATGCTAGTGGAACTTTTGGAATTTCATGAACTGCATAAACCTAATTAAATGACTGAAAAGGAGTACCACCGTAAGTTTTCAGGACTTTCCAGAGAAATAATCTCATTTATGAACGATGTATCTCATTGTCGAATATTGTATTTCATCACAATTATTGAATTGTATGCATTTTGCACTTGGAGACGTTTGGTAGCTTGTAACTGGAGTGGTAGCGACTCCAGTTGCATGCAACTGGGTCAAATTTGTCCAATTGTAAGCGTTTGTTTTGTTACAACTCACAGTTGCAGTTGCAACCATAGTTGCAAGGCCCTTAGCTGCAACATATGACTTACTTTAAAACGGCCGCAAGTCACAGTTGCAACTTAATTACAACTGACCGAAATTTATTAAAAATCAAAATCATTACTTAATATTTCAAAAAAATAAATTCATTAAAGATTTAAAATAATCTTTTAAAAATTTATTATTATTACAATTTCTTCAAAAACAAATTTAAAAAATAAAGTTATTTACAAATATTTTTCCAAAATATTATTTTTTGTGAAAGTAATATCTTAAACAATAGTTTAAGATAATTTTTTAAAAAAACTGAAATTTTTTTAAAATATAATTATTTGAAAAAATATTTTTCTAAAAAATAAAAATATTATTCTTTTAAAAATTATTTTTCATAAAATAATATTTTTCAAAAAGTATTAATTTTTAAAAATTACCTTTTTGAAAAATATTATAATTTTTAAATATATTATATTTTAAAAATAATATAATTTCCTTAAAAAATATATTATTTAACAATATTGTATTCTTAAGGTAATATATTATTTTTTAAATAATATATTATTTTTCAAAATAATATATTTTCCTAAAAAATATATTATTTTTATAAAAAAAGTATTTTTTTGAAATATATTATTTTTGAAAAGGTATTATTTTGTAAAAAAATAATTCTTTAAAAAACTATTTTTTGAAGAAATACATTTTTTTGAAATTTTAAAAATTTTATTATTTTTTGAAAAAATAAATTGACAAGTATTATTTTTCTAAAAAATAAATTTTTCCTTGAATACTATTATACTTTGTTGAAATATTATTTTTTAAAAATTTCAATAATATTTTTCAAAAAATTATGAAAAAGAATTACTTTTTATTTAAATTCATTGCAAAACTATATTTTTACCAATAATATTATTTTGCAAGATTATTTTATTTTACAAAAATGTATTACTTTTTAAAATCAAATTTTCAATAAAGTATTATTTTTAAAATATTATCTTATGAAAAAATTTTTAAATTTAAAAGCCAATTTACTTAATAATAAAAACCATTATTTTTTTAAAATAAATATTTTAATTGTGTGAAAGGAATTAATAACTTTAATAATTTATTAGTGGTAAACAATGAGTTGCATATGTAAAATTACAACCAAAATCAAACAGCTGCAACTGCAAGTTGCAAAATTTAAATTTCGAACCAAACAATTATAACTGTAGTTGCATGTAAGAAGAGTTGCAATGTCTCAGTTGCATGCAAGTGACACTTGTATTGCAACTAAAGTTGCAATCAACCTAACGCCCCCTTGGCCACATTATATAGTAATAGCTTCAGATAGTAGAAAGAGAAGTAACCCCAACAAATGTGGACTAAAGCGCAATTTATTTTTATTTGTATGATAATGAACTGTTAGAGTGATGCAATACGCATGGTTAAAAGAAGCATAGCTAAAGTTACACAGGAATTAAACACAAATTTAGCGAATGAAGGAGTACCCTACAAGAAACAACACAAAGACAAAGATAATAACTTAAAAAATAAATTCAAATTATAGAAATGAGGAATTTGAATATCATGTTGTCTCCTCCATGTTATATGGCAAAAATTTTGCTAATCAGAAACTTATGAATTGAAGTATTTAAATATGTCATTCATAACAAAAGGTAGTTGCAATCAACTAAACATTTTACATGAAAACGAGACAAATTACTGTTATAATAGCCATAATACTAATTGAAGGTAAGATTTTCCTTAAATACAATCTATTGGTAACTGCTGGATTTGTAGAAGGAAATAGATTGAGCACAAGCATTCTTGTGACCTTGAGGATTACAAATGACCAATGATAGTAAACTAATAACATCAATGTCATCTTTCGCACTCTTACGCGGAAGTGCCCCACATGTGAAGAACTAGTTCATTCATACAAGAGTGTTATAGGCAGTGTAATTTTGGCTAAAAGGCCAATTTGGTCCTTGCACTAGGACCTTATACTGAAATTGGTCCCTCCATGTTTTCTTTCCTCAACTCAGTCTCTACATCTCTTGTTAGATGTAAAGTTTGTCCTTTTTTATACTTTGTTAAAAATTCCGTTAAGTAAAACTTGAAAGCACAATATTACCCTAACCTTGAAAATTGGAAGGACAATATTACCCTAATGTAAAGAATTGATTATATTAATTATTCTGGTTCCTTAAACATCGGTTACAGAAAATACCCAAAAAAAGAAAACCTCGATTACCTTAAAAGTTTAAAACTCCTTAATAACTTGATGATATTAGACACTGATCAAACAAAATACCCAAAAATTTGACCTATATAAATACCTAAAAACTGATCGTACTTTTCCTATTACACAAGCGAGATAAACAAAAAAAGCCTCCCTTCGTCCAAAACTAGTGAGGAACCCTAAATTGACCATAATGAAATCAAAAGGATATGAATCAACTGAACGATTAAAGGAAAACTAAAATCGTGATAGGTATTTCATCCCAAAATTGGTCTTTTTGGTATTATTCATAATTCTTGTTTAATTGCATATAAATTTGATTGAAAATTTGACAATTTCAAGGATGGATTTCCCTGATCAGTTTTTACTAGACGATATTTGCAAAATTTGGGTGTAGTGGTACAACAAAAAAGCTGCAAAGGAAAAACTAAAAGTCGCACTAAGATAAAAGAGTCATCACTCTAAGAAGCATGAAGTTGTCCCCATTTTTCCCGCTAATGCAATGCAGATAACAAGAATGTTGAATGACAGACACAAAGGCAAAACTTTTTTATTTGGAAACAAAATAAAAGGCAAAAATTACTTCAACTTCGAACTACTCTTGTTCAAGTCATGAATACTTAGTGATAGTTCAACCTGAACGATTTAGTGATATGAGCTCTTACATTCCTCTGTTGCTTTGCCGATAATTTCTCTCATGTGCACACATGTTTTAATCTTTGTCATAATAATAATTTTTGGGGAGCAGCCAGCTTCTGCCATTCCCTGTTGAGAGTTATGTAAATTTTAGAGTAAGAAGAAGAAAATGTCAACCAATCTTATGATATTTGATAGTTAATCTTTTTTTAATGCATGTAAGATTTATTGACGTTATTATCTTAATATTTGGAAATGCTTTGGGTAAAAGAACTATTGTTCATACATGAGTAGCTTCTGTAGATCTTTTTTATGTCTTCTCCTACATCTGAAGCCTAAAGAAAATAAAATTTTAATAACTATAGGGACTTTCATTGCCATGTCTATAAGGTTAATATAGTCATAAATGAGTTAACACCTAAAGTTAACGGATTTTGAAAAAGAACTTGGTTTGTAACTTAGGTGTAGTACCAGGCCTAAATTGAGGGAAAAAAAGTGTGGGGACCAATTTGAGTATTGAGGCCCTTGTATAGTGACCAAATTGCCCTTTTACCCTTTCATTTTTGATATGCCATTAAGGTAACAACAGACATACACTAATGCTAAATAAAGCAACAATTAATCAAGAGGAATCTAGGAAGAAAGTATGAACAGAACCACGGAGAACGAATTACTTGGATTTAAGAAAGGTAGAAGAGATTGAATGCTACATACAACCCACCTGTAAGAAAAAAAATTGCAAGTTCAATTTCAACTAGCCCAGATAGGCAAAGGGAGGTAGTTCAACTTTCTAGGTGCATCAGCGTATATTATGTCAGAGATAGAACAATTTTATGATGAAAAGGACCACAACTTCTTCAAAAATGGGTAATGATCATGAATTTTTCATATTCATGGTCGAGTTATTAGTTAAGAATACATTTTGATAAAAGACCATACTACATTTATGTTAGAGAATACTTTTTGTAGATGCAAGATTTGGCCGATATCTCCTCATGATGGTAGAGTGGTTACTTTTACTATATAATACCAATAATTTACCAAGATGGTGAGGTTGAGGAAGATATGGTCAACACAATCAAGAATATAATGGTCAATGAGAAGTGGTTTTGGAATCTCATGGATGGTAGAATACAGGTGAAACTAAAAAAGAAAATTCTACAAGATGGATATAAGATCAAGAATGTTGTATGAGTCTCATATTAACCAATTAATAAATAACATGTTTAGAAGATTGGGTGTTGCTATAATGAGAAAGTTGAGATGGGTGAAAATGCATGTGTATACTAAGAGATATGAAGAGATATGAAGGATTAAGTGCATCTATAGGAAGGTATACCAAACCAGGGCGTCTGATGCATGTGCATCTAACACATATCTGGGAAAAAAGTGCTTCATGTTTGAAGAGGCCAAATAGAGAACCGATTGAGATTGTTTAGTAATGTCCAATAATCTGTGGTAGTTAAATATGACATTTATGGTTGTTAGCTTAACTGAGATACCTTAGTAGAGCCTGGTGGAAGGAAAAGACTTATGTGACTACCCCCAAACATTTGGACTAAATGCTTTTTTCCTGTTATATATAATATACAATAACAGTTCTGGTATGTATCAACAAGAATATTCCTCCATATAATAAAATAAATTCAGTAGTGGCTACCTAACTTGCATCAAGCCGTTTATCAAGTAAATTAGGTTAATGGGATTTTGAAGTCTCAACATCTCCAGCACTGCAATGCTCTAGGATCAGGATATTAGCCTTCAAGTCCAGCTTTTCACATAAACAAATTTGAGATTGATGTTGTAACAGAACCATAGACCTATTCTAATAAGGTTCTGCGATGGACTTGGATATAATGACTGGCTCATGGGTTCCAATTATAATAAATTTTTAACTCAAACTATGAAAACAAGGACAAAAAATATATAAAGGATGACCATGAAATACGGGTACCACCTTAGGTTTCCTTATTTAATTTTTTTAATTAATTGCATATATAACTTGTGGAAACTTAAGTGCTTGCAGGCAACACAAGATCAATGTGGCAGCTCAGAATCTCATTGTGTTAAAAACACTATGTAAATTGGCAGGCCATGCCAGTATGCCTCTATTTGAAAAGGAAAACTCGCACTTGTCTCCTTTAAAATAACTTTTCTATGTTTTAAATAACTCTCGTAGGCATCAACAGAGCATGTACAGGAACATGAAGGTTCATATGGAAAGTTAACAATGACCACTTCATACTTCTTAGCATAAGTTGAACTTACTGATGAGGAAATACGCATTAGATACAATACAACAGAATATTCATATAAATATTGCTCAACATTACAAAATCTTCATTTTTGCTAAGTTGGAAGCCAATGTCACCCAAAAAAAACCTGAAGAAAATCGGAGTTTTTCTCCCTGTATGTCACGAGATAGTCTAAGTGATGATGGTACAAAAGTAAAACAGCTAGCTAGTTTCTGTTAGTAGTCGGTGAGGACTAGTTTATAACCAGTTAGTATGAATAATGGCTTGTTCCAGATGTCTTTGAAAATGGTTAGTATATCAGGATTTCGAGCATGTTCCAGTGTCAAAATGTTGATTTTCAAAGGCACGGTACAGTAATTCCCATCTCTCGTAACTCCATCTCATATACAAACATTCAATAAAACTAATGAAAGTGTAGTTGCAAGTTAAAATGTAATTTGCACGATCAAAATCTCCGCTAAAAAAATAATCGCAGACCTGTGCTTTCACTATCCACATCCAAAGAGGAGTAAAGGAAACATCAAGACAGTTTATGCTAAATAAACAATTGCAGATATATTAAAACAAGACACACTTTATAATCTCTATTTTGGCTAATCAATTATAAAAGAACAAAGAAAATGAACAGTGAGCGGTATGAAATCAAACCAGTAGAATTAGCACCGGGGATTCAAAGGGCAGCTGGCGATCATCAGCTGAGACCCAATCGAGGGCGACGGCCCCATTGTCCTTTGTCCTCAAGCACTCCCGACGAAAAGTCACGGCAGGGAGCGACCGAAAGAACGCGGCAAAGATGGTCTCCACGTGGCGATTCCAGGCGACGAGGGGGTAGGGCTTGTATGGCTTCCGCAGGCTCTCGAACCTAGAGAGGAGGGATCGGCGAGCGCCGATGATCTCGAGGTTGGAGGAAGAGAGCGGGAAGGATTCGATGGGGTCGGGGTTAGGGTTTGAGAGAGAGGAAGAGGAGAGGGACATTAGAGTGGGAGCTAGCAGCGAGCAAGGTCGAGGAGGGGATGAGCAGAGAGGAATGGGCATGTTTGGTTGGCTTCGTTGTATGCGAACGGTAGCGATAGCAGTAGCAGTAGCAGCTAGTAGAAGGCGATTGGATTGCTATGGATATTTTCCCCGGACTTCGGGAAGCGTGGTAAATTTCATTCTCGGGTTGTTTTTCGAGTTACTTAGACACATGAATAATTTCTCTTGGATCTAAATTATTAAAGTTTCAAGTGAGTTGTGACTTGTTCCAAGCGGGCAACTAAAAGAATTAATTGGGCTTATTTGTAGTAATAGGTATCGCTTCCATCTATATCTATATCTATCTATACTATTTATAAAAGAGTATTAAGGTGTTAAAACTTTTGATTGCCTTTTTTATCTTTTTAAAATTTAATAATTTCTAATAATGCCTTGAAATTTATTTAATTCATTCTATTTATTACATTATAATTATTTTTACAATAAACGTAAGAACTGATATGAATAACTATATATATATATTATAAACTTTAATCATATTCCTCAAACTTTATTCAATTCCTTCTATTTATTACACTCTAATTATTCTTCCAA
>JBAKGM010000002.1:13471700-13481893 GCA_037177215.1 Asparagus racemosus | reverse complement strand
GCGAAGAAGGCTTCAACGACGGGTCACGAAGGGATTTTTCCCTGTCGTTAGCATACAATAACGAAGGTTTTCTTTTTGTTAACGAAGGGAAATCCCTTCGTTAAAGACATAATTTCTTGTAGTGAATGTTGGAAGGCAACCTAGGAAGATCCTATCCTGCCCTCTAACGAGTATTTCTTGTGAAGGGTTCTGCTTTCCCCTAATTAATCAGTCATTAGGGAAGACTAAGGGACCCTAAATTCCTCTAAATATTCATCCACTCATCACTTATACAATCAACTTTCTGACAAAAATAATAACGACGCTATATATTCGAGCTTTCTTGCATTAAAAGGTAAAGTTTGTCCATATTTTAACTACTTTACTTACAACATTACGTTTTGTCTTTCTCAAAGCAAGGGACGTTTATCTCACCTACAACATTATTTTGATGCCACTAAATTTTAATACTAAATCTACACTCCACGTGAGAACGTCCTTCACTTGGATGAAGAAAACAAACTAAAGTTGACTGGGAAACATGATATTTTCAATAATCTTGTAGTTTGCTGTCCATCAAGGATAATGCAAATTAATTGATCACGAATTCCAAGTTAGAAACAAGTAAATTTATACAGATTAGACCATTTTATGAGGGTGTTCTAAGCTCATTATTGTGTTAACCGTGTACTGTATTTAGGGTTATAAATTTGAAAGCTTTGTTGGAGAACAGACTCCACAATAAACAGTCACGCTAGCGGTACTTAATTATTCAAGCTAAGCCTATTTTTAACTTATTTACTGCAATTATTAGAAGGGGGAAAATGTAATGGCTAATGTGAGGATATAATAGTTTGTATAACGTACTAAGTCTGTAATGTTTATATACTCTCTAAATGTTTATCTTACTTTTGTGTATCGGATACTAAATAATGTTGAAGCTATATTTTAAGCTTTCTTGCATTAAATGGTAAAGTTTGTCTATATTTAAATAGCATTAATTGCAGATAGACCCCTTATACTATATTTCAATTATGAATAGCCTCCTTAGTTCTACTGGTGCAGATAGACCCCACTAATATTGCCTAAGTGCAGATAAACCACTTGAGTAAATATTTTCAGCTATTAAAGGAGTTAAAAAAAGTTCATTTAAGGGTTTTATCTGCAAAAATAGAACTAGTGGCATCCTTTCGCAACCAAACTATACTACAGAGAGTCTATCACAATTAACCCTCTTTAAAGAGCATCGCCCCAGGGGGTTTCTACCTTCAATTTTCTAAGAGTTATTTGCACATAAATAGCCTAAAATGTTTTCTCATTTGTTTAAATTAAATATTCTAAAGTTTAAAATTTATCTAATATCATCATAGCCAAATTTTCCTCCTAAACTTTACTCATCAAAGAAATCAATTTTCTTACCCTTATCTTCATATCAGCCAAATATACCAAAAAGCCCGCCGGGCTGCTGTAGCGTGTTGTTGCTACACTCGTGCTCTTCCACAAAAAAAAGTTCTCCTCTTTGTCAACAACAAATAGTACCTCTATCTCAACTGTCGTAGGGTTGCTCTTATTATTATGCACCTCAGGAGGATGAGGTTCGACGTTAGAGGTGCTTCTGCCGGTGAGAAATTAGTGGTGGATAAGGTTGGGGTTTATTAGTTTTGAGTGTCCATTGTTTGTTTCACGTAGAAACGTGACGTAGTTGAGTTAGTAAAATCTAATTTTGTTAGGAAGATATGGTGTTTTGCTTGCACAGACACCCATTATCTTTATGTGATTTTCATGAGCATCTCAATATAAGAAAAGAAATATGAAAAACACAAGCTACATTACACTGTAAAGAGGGTGCATCTGCAATTCCTTTTTTTTCCACTTTCAAAACTTTGAAATTAGTTGTCTAATAAATATTTAACAAAAAGATTTTACGTGTTAAATTAGCTCTTTGATCCTGCATTAATTATTAAAAATAGCAAAAATAATTTAACTTCAAATAAGTACAACCTTATCTATTATAATCATCAAAACCTGACATGTTATCAAAACCCCATCATAAACAAATTCGCCAACGATGAAGGAATGTCGAAGATACCTAGCTTGCTGGTGAAAACATGTCAACGGAAAAGCTCTGGTGGTGTTGTCATCTTGCAAATTCTCGCCGCTTCATGCAAATCCCAATTTTTATTTTTGGTGGATAAATGAAAATCAAGGTAGTGAAGAATATGATTGCCAACTCTAATAAGTTTTCCCGCTTTATTACACGGTCAGGACAAGTCATTAACTTACATCATAAGGCACTTCAAAAATGATAAACAAAGAGTGGTTCAAGAGCTTAATCGTTATAATTCCTTTTCAAAAGGATTGTGTATCCTATTGCTTCTTATGAGGAAATCGAAAGTAGGAAAAATGTTGAATGTTGCTCCCGCATTAGTGACTAAAATGGAGAAAAGCATAGGAATGCAATTGCAACAAGGACGCTTGGGTGATTTGTTGATTCCAATTTATAATAAGAGTCAATTTTTGTGTGATGTTTATTTGGTTGAGAGAGTTCTTGAGCGTGTCTTTGTTCAGGAACACACAGAGTTTGAGTCCTAGGAGAAGATACCTTGGGTGATAATAATTAATAGCATGGTGGTTATAAGAGAGGAGGAGAGGATGTGCAAATGAGAGCGACGAGGTTATTCGCTAGTAATTTTATGGAGGTTTTTAGTGATATAGACCTTTCACTAATAAAATTTCTGGTTTTTCTAAGGCCTTGCCGGAGTTTGCTAGAAGTTTTGATGATGGATCATGAGGACCTGTTAGATTCTCATCTCAAGGTACTAAAGTTTCTTTTTCTTTTCCTATATTTTTTTAAAAAATAATTAATATGAGGTGAAAGAGGTAATTTAGCACCTAGAAAATGTTTATATACCAAATTGTTGCTATTCACAATTAGATACATTGTGCACAACCCCTAAAGTATTTCACATATATTAATTTACTTGATTATATTTGTACAACACTATTAAAACATTAATCCTCATTCTAACCCCGTCCAAATTGCCAACTCATAACCCTTATCCCTACTTAATCTAAAAAATTTCATCTATGAATTAAAATAATTATATGATTATAACCTAATTAACATATTAATTAATCCTCATTAAAATTAACTCATTCAAATTCTCAACTCTAACTCCTATCTTTACTTTACACTGTAAAATTCATCATCCTCAACCTCCAATATCTTCAACCTACACACAACACACAAAATCTTTTAACACGTGCCTGGTATTGGTCTGGTTGTTGGAAAAAAAATCAAGTAGAAAGGCTTATATTTGCTCCTACATTAATTTTCCATATGGTGATTCCATTTGTATCTCTACTTGCACTTATTCAGCTTTTCATTTACATTGATTTTCATGACTTTTTTAACTCTTTGTATTCTTTTTAATTATTTATTATGGTTATATGTATTTTTCATATTGATTTAACATTAATATTGATAGAGATATTTTGTACTCCTTTTATATGATTTTTCATAAAGTATCATTCATATAGTTTTATATCTTCGCTAATAAAGGTTTGGTACTCTCACGTCTTTATTATGCAAGTCATCAAGTTAGGGCATGTTTGGTTGCTTTCCATCATTTTCCACAAACGTGATTCTTTCACTTTTTTGTATTTTCTTCACTTTCATCGAAAAGTGTTTTTTGTGTTTGTTTCGCCAAAAAACATGAGGTATAAGTAATTTCCACCACTTTTCTTAGTTTAGTCCAACTTGAAAAAAAAAGAAAGCAATGATGTGTGAACATATTCCTTTATTTTCTAGTATTTGGCTAAAACTAGAAAAAATAAGAAATCATGGTTGTGGTCAACATGGTGTGCTTACCACCTATATAGTACAAAATTGTTCCCAACATAAATTGAGGGGTGAACATATACACGATCATATAAAAATGTTTAAAGATTTGGGGGGCTAATTTGCAAAAATATTTAAAGATTTGAGGTAGTAATTTGCAAACATATTTAAAGATTTGAGGGACTAATTTTAAAATATGAACATATGAGGGAGAAATTTCAACAATTTTTGCTACCAAGATTATCTTTTTGAGGAAGATGAACTTAACTGCTATAATGCAATCCGCTTGAACATCTCAATATAACACTGATATGAATTTTCTCTTTCACACGTATCATCTCTTCACTCTCTCATTAAACAAAAAAAAAAAAAAAAACTAGCGGAATGAAAGAGCTCAACTAGGGTTAGGGAGTTCCCCAATCACTCAATCTCTCTCATGTTCCATCTTTTTCTCCTTATTTTCACTCAATTCGATCTTTTGTTAACCTCGATCCTTCCTTAAATACCTCAAATAATCAACTTTTCAAGATTGAGATCCCAATTTCTCAAAATGGTCTGGATCTTCATCGCCAATGAACCCGCCTTCAAAAAAATCCATCGACGCCCAATCCACTACCCTCGACCTCAACAACGATGATTCCCCTCCTGCCTCGCCGCCCCCGAAGCCTCAACATCACGGGAGAAATTGGAGGGGATGATTGCAACCCTGGCCTCCTTTTCTCTCTTAATTGCAGCTAAAATCCAAAAAGGAGTGAGGCAATTTTTTTAGTCCAGTTTAATTAGTTTTCTGTGAAAATCGGAGGTTTTGGAAAGGAAAACATATTTCCGGTTTGGGTGAAGTGGCTACGCATTTTTCCCTGCGCTTCTTTTTTCTTTTTGTGAAGCAAACAGTGGAAAATGAAGAGTTTCTGATGGTTTTGAAGAATTTCTGATAGCTTAGACAAGTTTTCTTCCGCGTCCTTCATTTTTTTGGCCAACCAAATAAGCCCTTAAAAGAAATATGTCTCGTAAGACATGATTCAAGGAAGGTCCAATCAATGATGTGATAGATTTTAAATCTGAGCGAAATTAGATGGTATGGTGGAAGATCATTATTAGCCTCATGAGTAATCGCTATTGTTAGGCATTTTTAATCACTGATGTCGCAACTTATAGTGGAAGATCATTATTAATCTCACGAATAATCGCTATTGTTAGGCTTATTTAATCACTGATATGGCAGCTTTGGCTCACTAATGTTTTTTTAGTTAACTTTTGCTCTAATGTATCAAACATTACGTAATCACTATTATGTTTATTGTTACAGATGTTAGTTCTTGAATGTAAGTGCTTCCTTTATATTTTTGACATGCTTACGACTTTAGCTGGATTTGTATATGGGGCCAACCATATATTAATTTCAGTAAATATTAATTTATTAGTTAATAACTAAATGGTATTATTTCAAATAATTGGTTCTAACAAATTATTAGTTAAATAAAAACACTAGATCAAAAAATTGGTTCTAATTACTTAAATAAATTATTAGTTAAATAATTGGTTCTAATAAATTATTAGTTGTTATTAAATTATTAGTTAAATAAAAAACTAGGACAAAAAATAAGTATTTACATGAGCAACACTCATGCTCTATACTAGTCTCTACAAAAATGCATATATATAGATTATAGGACAAAACCTAACCTTTTAGGATTAGGAACCGGTTCACTAAAAAACCATTTGAACCCACTTAGGATCCACCCGTTCAATTGGGCGGACCCCACTAGTCACTAATATACCCTACTCACACAAATAAGTGGGTGTCATCTATCGCTCCTTGAACCAACTCCCTGAGTCATTGACTCCCCGAGTCAAAATCTCCCTAAGATTCTCCTTCCTTATTAATACTAAGTTCATACATCATTAGTGCGATATATACTGTTGAGAATCTACGAGTAAATAGCCTTGCTGCCAGATCCTTAAGCCTCACACAAGGATCTCCCTAAAAAAGTAAAAATACACAAACAAAAGTGTAACTATGTGGTATCTCGTACCCTAGATTTGATCAACCATGTCTGCTCAAGTTCCTTTGATCCCTCAAAGAAGTGTACATGAACACCTGCCCTCGATTCATTGCACTCTTAAAACATTGCCCTGGCATAAATAAGAGTTGCGCATGTGATGCAATTAGGAAACATATCAATCGATCTTTCTCTAGCCCTAAATAGTTGAGTGTGTTAATCACCTACTTTCCTGACACTGCCCCGTATGTGTGGTATTGTCTCATCGTAGCAGGAAACGGCAATCAAAGTAGTGGACACTCAAAATAGCCTTCCCAAACAACCTAATATCTCTAAGGGTATAATGATTGTTCTTCATTACTGGGTCATCTATAAGGGCTCACATAGCCAGAGAGCAGGGACCCATCCCTTGACCTTCTTATATCCAGTCCAAGCACATGTCATATATCAATGCGCTACTATATTACTTCTCTCTCCTTGAGAGCATGCATCATTAAATGAATACCATACCGATCCAAGTTCTATTACCCTGTAATGAACTTGTCCAGCCATGTTGCCTTGCAATATGCCTGGGATCTTCTGACAATCCTGCATCTCGTGCACCAAGTCAGATCCCTAGTTTGGCTTATAGTTAACAGGTAAAGTAGACATTGTGTTTCCACTTCAGTCGCTTCAACATATGATGATACAGTAACCTCATCCTGACCTAATCAGGGTAACAAATAGAGTGCTCCCATTGTCGATATACCCAGTATTATGATAGTATACTCATTGCTCCAAGCCAAATGACATCCGGCACTCACTCTCAGCTTCGACAACTGCTATAGCTCCAAAGGGGATCTCTTGTATGATAAGAGCTCCTACCTACTAATATAACTTTCTAGTGGTGTACCCAGTGCCCTTTGTGTACCCTGTACACATCATATACTAATATACTCCGTATCGTCATAATCAAGCAATAGTAAGACAATAGCAACCCTAAACTCGCATGTGTGTGTATATGTATGTGTGTGTGTGTGTATAATTTCTTATAAAGCTCTCATCCATAATATCCACAGTGTCTGTGTCTCAACTAACATAAAAGACATTGCTCTTAAGGCTCATGTGTGCTTCACTAGCCACTTCTCCGCTATTCTCTTTATTAGTAGATCCCTGATCAACTAACTCGTAGGGATACACTTAGCACAACCTCCTCCTTCTCTTAGTTCTTAATGAAATAGTATCTAATTTGATTTTAATCGATTTCCCAAACTAATTTGGGCTAATCATATAACCAGCAGTCAACATGCCATCATGGTAGAGAATCACATCATCCTCTACATGTCGCGCTACAGTCAGATTCTCTAAGAATATGCACAACTGGATTGCACCCAATATTATAGTGTATATCTCCACTCATCCACTGCAAGTGAAAAAAAGTCTATATACTATTGTTTCTTATTATTCAAGAAATGACCTCGTCAATTAGTAAAAGAGAAAACTAGACATTGACGCTTGCTCGTCCAGATTATCAGCCTAGTCGATATCTGAATATCTCTTTAGGTGAGAGTCTGTGCTGTCATAGCATAATACATAAAGTGCAGTCTGAATCAAATATCTGAGGATCCTCTTGACACATCCCAGTGAACCGTACCAAGATTGAATTGATGCCTACTCATTAGTCCTGTTGCAAAGGATGCGTCAATTATTGTACACATACAAGACTATCCACTACACTATTTGCAAGTGATTCTTATTATTAGCTCTTTTTTTTATTTCATATGGGGATCTTTCTATATACTTAGAGTGTGACTCTTAGTAATTGGAGTCCTAATGGTCTCCATGTAGTAGCCAGTCAGCAATTTATCACCGACATATGATGATAGGATCTCAAATTTCTATCAGCTTAGTATATGTGGACCTAACTATTCAAATTGATCATCTAGAAACTATGACCTAGTATGGTCCAAGGGGATCAAAACACTACACCCTGGAAAAATATTTTAAGCCGTGGGTAGGACCCTTTAACTTGTACTCTTTATGCTCAAGTCTCTTAGCTATGAAACAGTGGTTGACTTACATAGATCACTTTATCCAATTCTATATAGATAAAGTTGTTTTGATGTCCATCTAGACTAGTTCAAGATCTATTTGTGCTGCTGTAGGCTATCTAAAATTTTTAATGATAGTCACTACCCACAAAACACTGTCGATGAAAGTTACAATCTGGTGACCTTCACAATGACAGAGGAGAGTTACAATTTAATGACTCTAGAACATAAGGGTTACAACTTGAAAGTCCTTATGAAACCCAACCAAGAGATTACGAGAGAACGATTTCTTCAAGCTCGAAACACGAAGCTCAGCATCGCGTCTAAGCACAAAATGCGGGGCTCACCACCCCGCTTCCAAGTTCAAGACGCGGGGCTCACCACCGCGCTTCCAAGTTCTACACGCGGGGCTCACCACCGCGCTTCCAAGTTCAAGACGTGGGGCTCACCATCGCGTTTCCAAGCCAGAACACGTGGCTCACAACCGCGTTTGCAAACTCAAAGCGCGTGGCTCATTCTATGTTTTCATGACCAGAACGCGTGGCTCACTACCGCGTTTCCATGCTCAAAACGCGAAGGTCCCAACCCCGCGTTCCAGATGCGAGGGTTGCTCCAGAATGTGAAATTCACGTTTGACTCGTTCAAACCCAATTTAAACGGTTCCAAAACCATTTTGTACGATTTGAGAGCATTAAACCCTCATCAAGGAGAGATTTAAGGGGTCAGTTACACCTCTTAATCCCCTATAAGTAGCTGAAAAATCAGCTGGAACTGGGGGGCTTCCACTTGAAAAGAAGGGAGCTTCTTGATCTTCAACTCCCATTTAAAAAAGCGCCACGAAGAGGTCTTCTACAGGGCAAGAAGTCTTCTTTGGAGGGACCAAACTCCTTCTTAAGTTTGCCAAACTCGTTAGAGTTCAAAACTTGCTCAGCAAGTTCTTTCCAACGTCATTCCACGAGCCAAGATGATCAGATCGTCAATGGGATACAAGATTCAAGTTCCCATCACTGCCGTGAAAAACCTGGCCTTAAACAAAAGGGAGGATCTCCGTCGATCCTTCTTTCTTTTGTAAATCGAGATACCCGATAAAAGAGAGTTTGCGAGGAGAGATTGTAAGTTTTTCTTAAATAAAAGAATTAATAACAACTCATTTTTCCTCTATTTTCTCTTCAATTTTTTAGCGAAGCGAACAAAAGATGGCGACTCCGCTGGGGAAAACTTTTTTCACAGACGAAGAAGTGGTGGTGCAATCCGACGTCTAGCTCATTGGAACAATGGTGGAAACTCTAACTGTGGAGTTTGACCAAGCCAAGTACGAGGAGGCACTATCCTTCGGACCCCTTAGCCCCAAGGCTAGGCGAAAGATCTGCAAAGTCTCTAAAAAGACTAAAGCTCCATCCATGGTCAAGTTGCCAAAGGAGTGTCTCTCCTGGGGGTTGAGTTGTTCATCCAATCTCCTCTCTGAAGGAGAAGGCTTGATTCTAACTGAACTCGTCAATCGAGTCAGAAGCTCCGCACCCGTGCCCATACCTAAGGCAACGGGTCGCATGAGGCCTATCACCGCGATTAACCTGATAAGTACAGATAGTGACATAGTGGTCAAAGCCTTAAAACAAGCTAAGAATAATGCCGCGTGATGAAGGAGAAGATCCCAACAACGAGCACAACCCCGAGAAAGCCGATCTCTCAATCAACGCGAACTTCGCATTTGTGAGCCAAAATGCGAGCCTCACGTTTCTGAGCCCAGTCGCGGAATTCACATTGGTCAAATGGAACGCTGCCTTCAAAATGCGACCCTCAGGGGAATGTTTCTAATACAAAATGCGGACACCACATCCGCGTTTCACAATCAAAACGCGACCCTCAGGGGAGCATTTATAAAACAAAACACGGGCACCACATCCGCATTTCACAACCAAAACACGACCTACAAGGAAGCGTTTCACAAACAAAACGTGGACCTCAAACCCGCGTTCCACAACATGAACGCGACCCTTAGGATATCGTTTCTCAAAGTAGACACGGACCACGTGCTAGACGCGTTGTTCGTATCCAAAAAGATCAACATGGGTTTAAAATCCGTGTTCGTTAGGAATCTAGCTTGTCCAATCATAGACTGGGAGTTCCAGTTAAAACCTCATGATTAGTGAGTAACTCTTCTTGATTCTCTACAACAGGCTTGAGAGAGTTTCTATCGAGGGAAAGACCGATACAACAAATCGTTCATTCATGCTAATGTGAACGATTGAGTCCTACGGTCCCCTCAAGATGCCAATGCTGCTCATGCATGGCCATTTCATCGGTGTTCAACCCACCAATGAACATCGCTTCAGAGGATGAATA
>JBAKGM010000002.1:13457274-13471600 GCA_037177215.1 Asparagus racemosus | reverse complement strand
ATCCTCAACTCTAAGAAAAGAGGTAAATTCGAACCTAAATGGGAAGGCCCGTTCGTAATAGAGACAGTCTATTCTAACGGTGCATATCGCCTAATCAATCAAAATGATGACCGACAATTAATGCCAATAAATGAGAAGTTCCTGAAAAAATACTACCCCTAGTATCTTCAGGATAATCCGTTCCAACGGGAAGTTCCTCATGGGATATTCTCACCCACTCTCGTTGAGGATAACTCTAAATTTATCCTCACCATAAATTCCCCCACCGATCATTGACTGTGGGTCTACAAAATTTTCTAGTCCATTACCGAAATCCCCTCTTGATTCCCTCCATGAACAAGAGATCCACTAAACATTTCTTTCACGCTGGAGATAGAATATAAAATTCTTCCTCTCCAAGCATATCTTTTCCTTTTCCAGAATCTGCCAACTGAAGGCATAGGTCGAAATAGGATTTTCAGACCAGGTTGTCTGCCTGAAGGTCACCTGAGTCCTTTCTGGTTCTCGGAGTGGAGATCCCACTCTTAGTTCCATCTTATTCCTAGGTAGCGCCGCCTGAAGGTATGCGCTAGGATTTTCAGAACAGGTTGTCCGCCTGAAGGTCACCTGAGTCCTTTCCAGTTCTCGGAGTGGAGATCCCACTCTTAGTTCCATCCTATTCCTAGGTAGCGCCGCCTGAAGGTATGCGCTAGGATTTTCAGACTAGGTTGTCCGCCTGAAGGTCACCTGAGTCCTTTCCAGTTCTCAGAGTGGAGATCCCACTCTTAGTTCCATCTTATTCCTAGGTAGCATCGCCTGAAGATATGCGCCAGGATTTTCAGACTAGGTTGTCCACCTGAAGGTCACCTGAGTCCTTTTCAGTTCTCGGAGTGGAGATCTCACTCTTAGTTCCATCTTCATCCTAGGTAGCGCCGCCTGAAGGTATGCGCCAGGAATATCAGACCAGGTTGTTCGCCTGAAGGTCACCTGAGTCTTTTCGGTTCTAGGAGTGGAGATCCCATTCTTAGTTCCACTCTTCATCCTAGGTAGCGCCGTCTGAAGGTAGGCGCCAGGATCCTCAGACCAGGTCGTCCGTCTGAAGGTCACCTGAGTCTCATCGGTTCCCAAAATGGAAACCCCATTCTTAGTTCCAGCTCTCTCATGGTAGCGCCGACTGAAGGTATGTGCCGGGATTTTCCGGATGAGGTTGTCCGACTGAAGGTCGCCTGAATCCTCCTGACTCCTAAGGCAGAACTCCTGCTCACGGTTTCTTTCGCTTGCTATGAGGGATAGAATATAAAATTCTTCCTCCCTCACCAATTTAATATCTTCAAACAAAAACTCCTCAATCCAAGAGTTATCTTGGGGAATTTGATCCCGAATTCTAAGTAGGGATAGGTCGACACCTCACACGCGTCGCCGGGTTAGTCTTCCCGCGAAAAAGATGAAGTCTACGTATTCAATATCGTAGCACAAAGTCTAAGAGAGTTTTATTCCTTCAGCACAACGTCACGTGCGAAACGGGGCAAATAATCCGCATGCTAGCCCGGTTCAAACGGTAATCGGTAAAGACACATCAAACCCGTTGAGGGCTGGGGGTTGGCCAATAACCCCAAAGTCGGCGCCTAACACGCGTTGCCGGGTAGCCCCTTGCCCGTAAAAGAGTACGAAGTCTACGTATTCAACATCGTAGCACAAAGTCTAAGAGAGTTCATTCTTTTAGCACAACGTCACGTGCGGAACGGGTCAAATAATCCGCATGCTACCCCGATTCAAACGGTAATCGGTAAAGGCACATTAAATCCGTTGATGGTTGAAGGTTTGTCAAAAATCTTATAAGTATTATGGTTAATCATTTCTCACGAGATAAGAGAATCATAATAAAGCAGAAAGAGGGAAAGAGCACAGGAAGGGGGCCAGCCTTAGAGAGAAGAAAAGAGGGGTAGAGGGCTTTTTATAATAGCCCCACATGGACCCAATCCTCATTGAATAAGGATTCTTATTTGACCATGAGTAGGAATTCTAATTGGAGGCCAATTGGATATCCATATGACCCCAAATCAGCCCAATAATTGGCTCACTCTCTCTCCCACATACTTTGAAGGAACCTGAGGATTTATTCAGCAAAATAACACTTCATGAAGGCCACTATACATCCGGCGCAATTTATTCAAGCGGAAAACTCTAAAAGAGGTATATGAGTATAAATTGTTTCCTATTTCATTGAGAAGTTCCCGGAGGATATCTCCACAAAAATATTCTTAGGGATAACTCGATGAACGCCAATGAAGCATGAAAAATTATATCAACGCCAAACAACGCGTCTCGAAGGAATTCCTCCCACTGTGATACTCCAAAAAGGTATACGAGTATAAACTGTTTCCTATTTTGTCGAGAAGTTCTCAGAGAATATTTCCAAAAAAGAAATATTTTTAGGGATAACTCGATAATCACCAATAAAGCCTGAGAATAATATCGATGCCGGTCAACGCATCGCCAATGAGGAATTCGCCGATTCTCCAACGAGAAATATGGGTCCCTATTTCCTCCCATGGTGGTCAAGGTGATGGTCAAATATGTCACAATAAAGGAATTCACTGATCAAAAGACGAACCCCAATCTCCTTCTACTGGGATGTTACGACAAACATTGTTGTAGGCGTTGAAAATCGCTTATCAGTACCCGAACCAGACTCGTGACGGAAGGTTCGTGACTAACGAACCATCAAGCAATGCGACCATGGCGCAAAACGCATAAGGCGAGTCGACGAATGCATGAAGTGAGTCGGCAAGTCGTACCAATCAACGAAGCGACGTATTCAATGATGAACCTTCGAATTAGTGGGAATCAACAAGGAAAGTCGACTGGACTCAGGCGTTGGCGTCAACGGGATCAGCCGTACTCAAGCGCCGACGGAATTACACCGAGCAAATTCTAGAATTAACAAAATTTGATCAACCAGATTCTTAATCCGACACAATCGGACAAACTGAACTCAGACAAAACAGTGGATAAACGCCGGAAGAATCGCAGAACAAAAGAGGAAACAGCCCAAATGGGCACCTCGGCATAGTGCCGAGGCTCCCTCGGCACTTCCCCCCTGTTTCTCTATAAATAGAACAGGGGGGGGGTTCAGTTCAAGGGGTTGGATTTTTGCTACCAGAGCTCTGCAGGTTGGAAAATTCGTTTGCGCCCTAAGCGAGATCTACGAGTCCCTGTTGCACAGATCTGAGCACTGGCGAACTCGTCTACTCCAGATCTACATCGCGAGGTAAGGAATTAAGACCGGATCTATAGCAATCTAAGGGTCAGATCTGCAGATATACCCTCTAGTCTAAGCTGCGTCTTAGACTAGGGTCCAGCGCGTGATTTCTCCTGGTAGATCTCACCTGCTCCAGCGATCACCTCCTTCGTGAGTTGATCCCCGTCAAGCGTTTATTTTCTTCATCAAATAAGCTCCTCAGATCTGTAGATCAAGAATCTGGATCTTCATTATCCATTTTGATCGAAATTGTGTGGTGGTCCACGGACGAAACAAGTCCCCGTCACAGGCAAAGAATCCCACGCAAGCGAGGGTCCGATAAACGGATCCCGCGTTTGTTCAAATTGGATTAAAGTTATAATTTTTATTTGATTTTTTTCGTTGTAAGCCTTATAAAAAGGCGCTCTTTCTTATTTGAATTTGTTTGTAATCCCATAAAGGTGTAACAGATTCATAGCAATGGAAAAATCGGTAGCTTTAATTTCCACCGCGAACAATCACATAGGTTATGTATGGTTTTTAAATCAATACATATGTATTTCGACACATAATGATAAAATTTTGATTACTTGACACATTGTTTCTCGAGATATTTCATATTACATTCTCACAAACCTAGTTTTGTACTTATCATGTTTAATAATGTGAAATAATGGTAAAAAGCTTTTATATTGTGTTTATAAAATATTTTTGGAATATACCAAGAGTTTTTGTTTTCAGCTTGGATAATGCACACATTTATTCTTTATATGTACAACAAATGTGCATCTATGCTAAACGTATATCAAACAGAAGACTATATTCATTAAAAGATGATCAAAGATCTAAACTCTTATGAAAACTACGAAAAGTTGAGTGTATTCATTAGAATATAGTCAAAGACCCACACCCTAGGGTATGTTTGTGCAAATCTCAAAGGGTAGCTATCCTGTACTATATATTTTTATATATTAGAGATGGTGTGAATCACCTGCCAAATACTATTATTCTTCCTCCTAAATCCTATATAGTTGAGGTGTTGAGTGACACTTTGATCCTTAGTTTCTAAGGTTGAGATAGTTTGAGTCTTATTATTGCTCATTATTCTCTTTGATATATCATAATTTGTTCAATGAACTAGTATAATTCTTTTTGCTACTTGTTTCTTATACTTTGCAATGATATTTAGTCATTTTGTGTGTTTTTATGTGATTTCTCTCAAATTCAACTGTTTTGAGATTTGTCGCTCTTTTTCTATAAATTTTTATGTGAATTGGTGTGTATTTTTTCTTACATCTTTGAATGACTTTATCTGAATTTCTTGAGTATGAAGTATAACTAGTGGTGTGTTCTTATCTTTTGCTAATAACAAAAGGGGAAGAATTTTAGTGTGCAATTTGAAATTTTTAATGATCTTTACATGAATGGAGTTTTGATTAAGTGGTTTCCTTTTTTTTTCATTTTTTTATTTTTTGAAATGTTTTTGAAAATACTCGATGCATTATTTTGGGGAAGTTTTATAATAGCTGTGCTTGATTACACTTTCCATGAATGCATGAATGTAGGGGGAGCATTACATATCTTTTCCTTTTACATGAGAGTATATTTTGCTTATTGTTGCTACTTATATATCTTAAATAAGCATCTATTTATGTATTTCAAATTTCATATTTGTTATTATCAAAAGGGAGAGATAGTTAGGATGTAGCCCATACAATAGCTCTTGTTTGAGTAATAACAAACGCTGATTTGGTACTAATATTTATTTGAAATGATATAGTACATGTGAATATAGGTAAAAGACATGTACACGGGAAAATGACTCGAAAATCAGCACAAACACTGATTTTAGTCATCATACTAACGATGATTGTTAGGGACCCATCGAAAGGTACAAGGTCATCGATGGTCCACAGTAACAAATTATAAAATTTTAGAAATAGGTTTTTAGCTAATCGATAGATTACAGGAACCCATCGATTGTGCTCAGGAACACATCGATGGTCAGGAGCAACCATCGATGTTTAAGTCAGCTGCTTGCAGATTTGAAGATTTAATCACAGTCGTTCATTATTTCTTTTGATCTCCAACTTCTACCACATTTAATTTATCTCTTTCCTAGTTGATTAAAAGCCACATGTGATTGAAAGATATAAATTAGAGGAGAGAGTTCTGGGGTTTTGATAAGAGCTTTAGAGTTTTGATAAGAGAAGAAATTAAATTGAAGATTTTGACCACCAGAGCCTCAAAAACCATTTTCTCGTCACGCTCAACATCTTCAAATCATCTCAGTATTGAGAGTTACCCTTGATTTCATCATCTACACCATTCTTCATCAAGTTTTATTTGATTCATCAAAGGACGGTTTGTTAATCGAAAAGGGATGTGAGATCTTTTGTGCTTAAACTCTATTTATTGGTTTGTTCAAACAGATTCCGTTTTGGCTGAGACTTGACATACAGGATTATGTTTCCTATAAGAAGAATATTTTATAGCTTTTGGCATTTTCTATTTTGTGTAAAAAATATTATTGTTTCCCCATTCCTTTTAGTTTTGAGTCTATAAAGGACTCTTTTCTAGATGTAGGTAGGAAGATTTTTGAAGAATAAAAACCATAGGTTATTGGTTGTGGCCATTTTTTCTATGTTCTCTCTTTTTTTTAGCATTTCTAGATCTGATCTGCTTGCAGCCATAGCGGGACTATATCATAGAGTAGCTTTAGGTTCACGTTGTTAATCTACCATCTTTATTTCAGCATTTTCGTATTTTGGCCAATGTCTCGACCGTGTGACACATGTTATGTACTTTTTTATGTTTTGAATTATGTATTTAGGCCATGTGACCATATATTTTGCTTTATCCATGTTAGACCTCTTCCATGTAAGTGGGACTTGAAACATTATAATACAGTGCATTTTGCTTGCATAGTGAAATATGTTGGTGTATATACAAGTATTCATATGCTTGAGTGCTTTGGGTAGAGTTTGGTCCGATTGCATATGGTGCCTACTCTAGTCATGCACTCACGACGTGATAATTGGTCATGGGGCGTGACAAAAGTCAAAGGAGGTATAAGCATCATTTCTCAATTCCAAGGGGCTCAAGGCAAATTTCTCGAATATATCCCCTGTACCATCTTAGTCCTCAATAGTTTTACCATATATGCACCAAAAAGAGCCATATTTTCCCAGAATATCTAGCATTTACCAACCATATCCTAACCTTATTCCAATTCATATCCTCCAAAATTAAACCTAGTAAGTATTCGCAACCAAATAATATTATCATTTAAGAACAAGATATACTCTCTCTCCTCCCAGCACCAGAAAATTACTCCGAAAGGTGATGTGAAACATTACAATCAACAGCAATATTTCTACAGGTTTTGTCTACGGGCAATAGCCGGTAACAAGCAGACACAAAAGGATCTTTGTCTGAACCGTAAATTTACTGAATTACCCTCCTACTTTTAATTGGAGAAGATCCCCCTCTCCTCTTTCCCCGCTTCTCAGTATCTCTCACAAGATTTCCTCTCTTTTAACAGAAAACCGCCATCTTTTAGTCTCGCTCACAGCATCTCACTGAGCTAGTCTCTCTCATTTTGCTTTGAGATTCGTGCAAGTTTCGTGATGCGGCCGGAGGTCAGGGAGGCTCTCTGTGCTCTGTGCTCTGCTCATGGGTGGTCCTATGGAGTTTGCTGGCGGTTTGATCGAAGGGATCCTCGGTAGAGTTCTTTTTTTCCCCTTTCCTTGGGATTATTTTGTTTAATGGGTAGCCTGCAGAATCTTTGGTTTGTTTTCTTCTTATTATTTATTTTAGTTCTTTTTACTGTTAATATGGGTATGATTACTCCTGTGAACAGAGAGGAGCTCACCTTTTGTCTTCCCAAAAGAAAAAGCTTTGGTTTTATGCTTTTCCTTTTTTTTTAAAGTATTTCTTTGAGCAAGTTTTGATACTGGAAGATTTCTGGGAGATGGGTCTTTCTCTTTTGGGCACAATGTGTAGTCATAGGCTGCTCTTTTTCTATTTAAAGTTTTATTATATAATTTTTGCACTGGGAGTATTTATTAACAAAGAAATTGGGTCAAGGGCATAAATTCTTTTTCTGCTTTTGCCACATGGGTTGTTGATTTCATGGATGGTAGAATTAACTCCAGCTTTCTAAAGAGTATGGAATTATGAGAAAAGAAAATTACATTTTGACTTTTGAGATTCAGAGTATTTGATGTTCATTTAGTTGCTTTTTGCATTATTTGATTATCAGGTTGCTGGTGATGGGTGGTAGTTATTACGAAGAACAAATTAGGACAGTGATTGACAAAACAATTACTCAGGTTCATGTAATTGGAGAAGGGTAAACTCACTTCCACACTACATTTTCTTTGAAATAATTGCTCCTCATTTGAGACATAGGTCTAGCTTAATTACACTACTTGATGATTCTCCAATTAAATGATATCAATTCTAACTGGGATTCTTTTGCTTTGTTGTGCGTTTCGCTCTGTCAAATTTTCTCCTTGTTAAAACAGGCTTGTTGATTTTTTAAACTTCTACTCTTTTTTCATGTTGCAGAACTATAGGAGTTGCCGCTATAAGTGGGAAACATCAGTGGATCAGTTCTGATACTTCTTTTGAGGTAAGATCTTTTCCAACAAAAACAAGCTCCAATCGTGTATAGAAATGTTTGAGGTGTAACTAGACTTTATCTTGTTTTTCAGTGTTTTTGAAACATTTTTAAATTACATAAAATAGCAAGTGCAAATTTAAACACAATGGTTTAAGGATCTGGAATATTACCAGATCCTTGCATATAGTGAATGTATGTGTTAATTGCAAAGTATCAGAAAGAAAAGGAATAAGAGTTCACGATTTAAGTATTAAAACTAGATTTATTTTGTTTATAAATAATTTGATATCCTTGAAAGGTAGAATCATTCTTTATCAGAATCTGGTTTCTTGAAAATGAAAACCACTTTGTCAAGTATCTCGTGGTCCCTTTGTGGCCATTTGGTCACAAGAACATGTTGCTCAATATGTGCATAAATCCTATCTTTTTCAGGGCAATAATGAGTGGCGACATCAATTTTTTGCTGGAATGAAGGTTTGTGATTATTTCTACTGCTTTAGCTCCTAGATAATTGGTCTCTAACTCCTTACATGGTATGCTTCATCACGGATTTTTCCAAAAAGCTATACGTTATGGGACTAAAAGTCATGCGCCCATTTGCAGACAATTGTGGTCATTTCTCTGCAATCCTTTGGTGTGGTTCAATTTGGATCAACTGAAAAGGTCAGTGCTTTGTCCTCCCTTTTCATTATTTTCAGTTAATGAATTTAGCAGAATTGAAATAAATTTCTTACTAGTTTACTTAGAATTTCTTTGGTGTGTAAAGCTTATTAGGTAAACTGAGGCTAATGCCAAGCAATTTGAATTGGTGGCTTTAATTTTCGAGATGTCTATTTTATATAAATTCGTCAGACCTCAATATATTACTTAGTGTTGGTACATAACATAGCTAAAACAAGAACAAATGTCAGGGTACATGGAGGAATGAGTTGGAAAGTCTGAAACTTTATGGACTGCTTTGAACTGAAATTAAGGAAAATGATAAGTGTTGGTATTTAAGGATATTTCGGTGCATAAAAAGTTTCTACTCCATTAAATATGAAGACATGGATCTTTAGTTTATATGAACCATCAGAAACAATTCTATGGTTTAAAGAATATATGCTTGCAAAAAAAATAGATAAGATCTTTTCATATTTATCATGTTCTATGCCTAGGTTAGTTGTTTGTACTTCTTGCTTCTCTAGCTTCCTCCTCATTAATCAAAATCCGTCTGATGTTGTTGACCTAATTGATTAGTGGGGTCCTCATATGATCTTTTCCTACTAATGTTAGATGTAATTTTCAGCTTATTTTGGAGATCTTGTTATCCCTGTGCCACCATTAACATGCTAAATCTAATAGTGATGATTGTTTTTTCGAGTTGTCTATTGATATGTTAATGCAGCTGAACAACATACAATGTTTTCAATTCTGTAACAAAGAAATTAAACCTCATATAAGGTTAAATCAAATGATTAAATCTATTAAATATGAACAATATGCCCATTATGGTTGCAAAATTCATAATCAAATTTAAGTGCTTTTAGATCGCTGATGTGACAGGCTAATTCAATTATATAGCTCATATGGAAGTACTAAAAACATTGCAAATATTGAGCCAAAATCTCTGGGTAGGTGTTTTCATAATAAATAAGGGCCATGGTCTGTGGCATAGCTGGTCACAGCATTTATAGAATCCACCTCTGTTTTAGTTTGCAGGAAATAGAACCTAATAGAATCCTCCTCTGTTTTTTGCAGCCATGCATTCTGATTCCTGTCACAGCATTTATAAGTCTTAGTCTTGATGGTTACAATGAATCATCATTCTTGGAATAATTTCTATTGTTCATTATGTAGGAATAATTTATATGAGTTGGTATGAGCTGTCCTATCCTAAAACCAACCAGTTTTCAACTTAAGCGGTTTATTCTCATTACTAAGTCCAATATATAATGTCTCTGCCCTTTTTCGTTAACTCTTGTCATGTTAAGTTCAAGTCTAAGATAACCTTACCAGAGTGAAATTACTTTGAACAAATTAAGTATGAATGTATAAAATTTAGTGATAAAGAAGACATTACTCTTTTGATTGGTTCTTTGTTCTTGTTTTATGTACAAGTCATTGCTCGGCTGTGCTATAGCCACGTGCAACTACAGTTGCCCATATCAAACCATAATTTTACATGGAAACATTGTCTTTGATGTCAAATTTTTTCTGATCTTTCTCAATGTTCAACAGATATGTGAAAGTTTGGAGTTCATCGAACAAGCTCAGCATATGTTTCGTCAAGAAGAAGATATGAAAGGGCACTCTCTACCAGGAAATATCTATCCATGTGAAGCATTTTCTTCGTTGAATTCTTCTGGAAACATTTATGCTTCTCACAAGAACATCAATTCCTTGCATGATCTCATCAACAAAGAGCTGCATAATTCTGAGCCTTCAACTAGTTATACTCTATCTTCCAACCGTTACTCTCTGGGATCACACAATGGGGATATCGATCCTTATCTGTCAGCAATTCCAATAATCTCCAGTTCACAATGTGCATCCACTATTGTTAGCAACCAATTTTTCAGAATAAATTCTACAACTAGTATGTCCTCTTTTCCTATCACAAGCCAGTCTGTAACAGCTAGTTATGGTTCTAGCAATCAGTTCACTGCCAACTTAAATGCAAATAATTTGGCTAATGAACTAGCCAACTCGACAGAAAAAAGAATGTTGCCTGGATCGACAGCAAACTTACGTTTTTCTGGCTCTCATTTGAACTCATTTCAATATCATTCCGGAAACTCAATTTCATTATCTTCACCTGATAAATCCTCTTCCAAATTATCCTCTATTGCCTCAGAACTACCTGATAATTTCCTCTCTTTCCCCCAAGATCCAGTTCCTGAACAATCTGCATCATTCCAACTCAAAAACCACGAGACAAAATCTCAGGTTGTTCCATGTGAGCATAATATTACGAGTGTTCAAAGTGAAGCTATCACCTGCAGTCCATCAATTGATTTACCTAGTGAACCATTTGAGATTTCTTCTACAACTGGTTGTGATTGGAAACAGACCTCCTCAAATGAACCCAGTCAGCTATTTTTGGATAACGACCTGTTTGAAGGAATGGAATTGGATCTGAGCCCTCAAATAGTAAGGCATGAGCCTTGGGATGACATAATAACACCTATTGGCAGTAGCGGCTTCTCAAACTTGAGTACTAGTGTTTCAGACTGCAAATCTGAAATAGACAAAGAGTTGTTTTCTGGGCCAAGTTTTGAACAATTATTGGAATCGGTAGTCGGAGAAAGTCCCAATTTATCGACTAGTAACAGTTTAATTTCTCTTAATGTTGATTGTACTCAAGGAAACACAAAGCTGTCTCCTTTATGTGAATTCAACTTCGACAAAATTATACAACAATCTTCAGTGGAAATTCCCCAAAAGTCACATTCTAGTTCTTGGATTGATGGTAGTTGCACTATGAATACTGAGAATGCTATAACCAATCAAATTAAGAAACCTGAAGAAAATGTTAAGGTTGCTAGGAAACGAGCTAGGCCTGGGGAAAGTACTCGACCGAGACCAAAAGATCGTCAGGCAATACAAGATCGTGTGAAAGAGCTACGAGAAATAGTACCAAACAGCTCAAAGGTACTTCTAGACTCACCTTTGGAATTGTGCTCTCACTAACACTTTTTTTTTTGTATTTATTTTTAATTACAGATTGAACCCCCTATACTATTGCCCAATAGCGGATAGAGCCTCTGTAGTTCTATTATTGCACATGGACCCCCTGTACAATCACCCAGTAGCAGATAAACACTTTGAGTGAATTTTTATTGACTCTTTGACCCGCAGCAGGTCTATTTATAGAAAAACTAGGGATAGTTCCACATAAACCCCCTGAACTTCAAGGGGGGTTTCAAATAACCGCCCTGAACCTTATTTATCTCATATAACCCCCCGTACTTTGGCGTGTCTCACAAAATTCCCATGAAGTTTAACCGTTTCTCACTGAACCCCCTACCTAGTAATTTGCAAATAACTGAAATATACTTGAGAGAAAAAATCCCAAATTTTGTCATTTCTCATTTACGGGCACTGTACCCCCTCCAAAATTTTGTTATTTTTTTTCTCAAAGAAATTTTAGTTACTTGCAACTCAGTAGGGGATTCAGTGAGAAAAGTTCAAAAGTCAGGTGGTTTTGTGAGGCGCCTCAAAGTTTAGAGGGTTTATGTGAGATAAACAAAGTTTAAAGGTTATATGTGAAAACCCCCCAATGTTCAAGGGGTTGTGAAATCATCCCAAAAAACTATTTAACTTTCCCTGAGGGTAAAAGAGTCGAAGATTTTCACTCTGGACGTCTATCTACAACAATAGAACAGTAGGGGGTCTATCCGGAATTCACCCTTCATTTTATCAATTAGTCATGATTTCTTTTTTGATATTCATTTTATTGATTTGATTGATGCAACAGTGCAGCATTGACACTTTGTTGGACCGAACAATCAAGCACATGCTCTTCTTGCAAAGCGTGACAAAATATGCTAACAAACTTAAACTATCTGATGAGCCGAAGGTGTAATTCTTTATGGTTTGCGAAGTTCTTGATTCTGTCCATTAACAAATATCTTAAATTTTATCTAAATTATATTCTTTTTATTCTTTTTTTGTAGATGATTGGCAATGAGAGTGGTGTTGTCCTTAAAGACAATTCAACCAGTGGTGCTGGTTCCAGTGGTGCTACATGGGCCTATGAAGTTGCAGGACAAACAATGGTGTGTCCAATATTAGTTGAGGATCTTAACCCCCCAGGCCAGATGCTAGTTGAGGTTAATCAGAACCTGATCATACTTATCACGGTTAATCGCACATTCCACTTTGGTATGGTTGTTCTGAACTTACAATCCCTCTAGTTTCATTGCTGCAGATAAACCCCTGCGTCTAATTTTTTTATTCACTTTTTTAATCCTTAGATAGACTCTCACTAAAGCTTCACTTGGTTAATATCGATCAAAATTTCACCCAGGGTAAAAAGAGTCAAAAAAATTAACCCAGGGGATCTATCTGCAACAATGAAACTACAAGGGTAGTAAGTTCAAAACAACAATACTACAGGGGTCTATTGCAGTTAACCCTAATTAAATTTCTCCTAGCACGATATAATCAACATTTGTGTATAAATCTTAGTTTACCAAATGTAACAGATGCTCTGTGAAGAGAGAGGATTCTTTCTTGAGATAGCAGACATTATACAGGGATTTGGGCTGTCAATTCTGAAGGGGGTGATGGAGATTCGAGAGAGTAAGATATGGGCTCGCTTCCTGGTTGAGGTAATTAAGAACACAGAAAGCTGAAATGAGACCCAATGTTTTTTGAATTTTGAGATTGCTAATCTTGGATGCATTGCTAGGCAAACAGAGATGTGACAAGAATGGATATATTTTTCTCGCTCGTCCAATTTTTACAGCAGACGAGCAGCATTAGGACTAATGAGCAGCAGCAGAAGCAAACCACGGTTCTGGAGAAGGAAGTTCTCAACACATTCAGTAATTATCAGAAACATCACGAAAGGAGTCCTATCACTATTGCTGACAGGTTATGTTGATTAGAAGCTCATGCTGTCCTAACGTCAAAACCATCCTGTGCCTTCACGATAAGGTTGTAGAAATTCCGAAACAACAGCGTTCGTGATGAGCTGAAGATTCCAGGATAAAAGGAGAAAGATTTTCGACCGATTAATGGAAGATCGATCTGTTTTTAGATTTGAAGGATTAGATGAGATTTGCTAAATTGTAGCTTCTTTTGTTTCTATCTTGTTTTTATGGTATCAGAGAATCGCTAGATGTTTAACTAGTTATAGGCAACCTTTTGTTATTTTCTGTTGTTTGTGCATTAAACTGTTCCTCTGATGGAGATCGTCCAATTGAAATGATAATAAATATTTGCATCTTACGGGCCATTGTATTTTATAATGGGGTAGGCTCGTTTTCTCTGCCATCAATTTTCTTTGATATCAGCTGCGACGGGCTATGAGTTCAGGATTGTGGGTTATATTTTATTAGTGGGGAAAAAAATTTTCAATTATTAGAGGAAAGTTGGTATTAAAGATTTGAAGGGAATTTCATCTAATACTTGGACCTTACTCTTTGTCTGCCTATCTTCTGATAAATGTTTCCAATAGCAGATTGAGGTACTGTCCAAAAAAGTTACCCTCAGCCACTTGAAAGTTGCAACCCGTAACAAAAAACTGTGTCAAACGCTATTCACAGAAGGAAAAACTGTCGTTCTTTCAGTGAATACCGGTTGACTTTATGGGCGTGGAGCCTCTGTTCCTAAAATAGGAGGTATATCCGTCAAATTGCAATATTGTGATGTAGGACACGTGGCAGATGCGTTTATAGCAAAGACGGACAGTCGCAAACCCAAACGCGGGCATGGTCGAGGAAAATAACGTGCTACAAAGAAACAGCCATAACTTTCAAACCGTACGTCGG
>JBAKGM010000002.1:13402744-13413700 GCA_037177215.1 Asparagus racemosus | reverse complement strand
CCCCCAAAAAAAATCCATCATCTTTCCCTTTCACTTAATGCTCATATGATCTACTGGTGTACGCTCCAGGTATTTCTAGTTTGTTGAGCATGACGAATGATAAAATTGACTTCTGATGAACATTCACCCTTATTTACGACATTTAGACCTGTCTTTTTCTGATTTATTTGTATAACTTTCAATGTGTAGCCTTGTTTTCCTTCTTTGAAGAGAGCTCATTTTTCCTTCGGATGTATGCTGCTTTCATTCTAAGTTTCAAAGAGTTGGGTGTCTTAAATTTTGTTGCTTGCATTTATATCTTCCTGGATTTTAATATGTTTTACCTTCTAAGAATAGGGGAAACTATACTATATCTTTTCCCTTGACCAGTCCATCTGATACTTTCTCTTTGGCATGCTTTCAAGTTCAAAATTTGATATCTTTCCAGATTTTTTATTTGTTGTCCTGAGGCATTATGACATTTGCTTGCTGGTCTTCAAAATTAAATCCTTCTCTTCTTGATGACTGCTGCTGCGGCATGTCTATCTCTTCAATTTCTCTTAGACTTGCATGCGACGGTGTTGCTCCAGTCATCGAAAACCTACTGAATTTCTCTTCTAAAATTATATACTAGCCTGCTAGCTTTCTGTCATATTTTAGGCTATATTTTAAGGAACTGTCAGTAAGTTTGGAAGATTTGATCTTGTAATGTAATGCTTGATAACTTCCTTTTGTTAATTTTGTTACCCAATTCAAACTTCTTCTGCATCTAACTTGGCTCTCAAAGTGTAGAGATTTGAGGAAAGTTGAGGGTTTCAGACATTGCTTGATTTCATATATGTTCGTGGCAAGCTTCTGGATTTTATGATGCATATTTTCTGATCTTTATGGGATTTGAGACCATAGCCATATACTTAATGTTTCTTTGACCACATCAGGTATTTATTCATGTGTTTTTGTTACGCCCAATAGCTGTTTGTGAAGGAGTTATGCATTTATGGGTGTATTCATAGTGATCTTGTGACGTATACTGCATTTATAGATGTATGCAAACGAACCTCCATGGTAGAGGGAGGTATTTAGTCATAGATTCACAAAATTTTGCGTGTGAGTAATTCCTATTGCTATGGATAAAACAATTGTTGATAGAATGTTTGGTGTCAAGATATTTCTATACAAAAGGGCTGCTATGTAACATCTTATGTATTTATGATTGTTTTTTCCCCATAGAAACCACCTTTAAAATAGGAGGATTGTGTGAAAACCACAATCAAAGTTAAATTTAAGGGTTAATTGCAAACAAGCCCCGTATAGTATCACCCAATTGTAAAGAGATTTCATGTAGTTCTATTTGTTGCAAATAGACCCTTTATAGCTCTATTTGTTGTGAATGGACCATCTTAGTGTTGGTCAAGTGTCAATGCACCTTATTAGTGAATTTTTACGAGTCTTTATAAAAAGTTTAAAAATAAAAAAAAAGCAATTGGGTATCTATTCTTACTAATAGAACTACATGGGGATTATCTACCCCCTCAAATATTTTTAACAATTTTAAAAGTCAAAACAAAGTCACTCAAGGGGTCTATTCGAAACAAGTAGAATTAGAGTGTGTCTATTTGCAACAAATAGAATTACAGGGGGTTTCTTTGCAGTTGGATGATACTATAGGGGGTTTGTTCGCAATTAACCCTTGAATTTATATAGAAAACATCTTTAAAGGGGTTTCACTTGCAATCAACCACATTGGCATATTTTCTGATTAAATATTAATTAGAATTTCCAAAATACTCACTCTCTTAGTGCATGAGTTTTTCAAGTGTATTTTGAGAATTTCAGTTAAATTTTCATCAAAATACACGTTAGGATGATTGATTGCAACCAGAGCCTCGTGTAAAGTTGGTTCCGTACACATTGAATTTTGAAGGTGATTTTTGAATAATTACCATATTTTAAAGTTGGTTTACGTGAAATACCCATTCATGATTAAGTTTCAGAATTCGTACGGTGCGTTATACATTAGAATGTCCCTGGAATCATATGCAAACTATACCATACGTATAATAAACCAATGAGAAGCACGAAAGAAAACAAGATGGTAGTTAATCCCCTATTATATCTGATCCAAAGGAAATTATGATGCAACAACTGATCAGTGATTTTTATTCTGCATTATCCCCTAACAAATAATTATAGCATCATCTTCTATGCGCATTATTGGAGTTTTTTTTTCCTTTCCTTTTTCCAATTCTGGTATGACATCATCTATGTATCTATACTAATTAATAATGGACAAAGTAGAGATAAGAAAAAAGAATTGGTGGAAAGGAAATACCATATTAGAAGGATGAGGGCTCGGTTACATTAGTAATTATAAACTAGTTAAGTAACACGATATATACAACAATATTGTCTACATATGTGTTCTTTACGAATCAAATTTGCATAATAACAACTGATCAAGCTCACGTTAAATTTTGCATGACCCAAATGTGATTTATTATTATATTCTATTTCCCTATTTATTTGTTCAGAGTCACCTACTTCAATCAAAATATTTTCAGCATATAAAGATTTATTATAATATTCTGTTTCCCTATTTATTTGTTCAAAGTCACCTATTTCAATCAAAATATTCGCAGTAAATAAACACTTCAATTTGTATTAAAATCATTTTCCTATTTAATTAGAATAAAAATTTAAGATATATTTTCTACATCAAACCCGATCATTTAATTACATACATTAAATCATCAAACAATTATTTGTACTACTTCTACACTGGAAGAGAGAAAAATGTACCGCCTGTTCTCTTCAACTTTTTTCAAAAGTGATGGCTAACACACCTCTCCTGTAGTGCATTAGCGTCAAGAAAGTAGAGTAGTTATCATTATTCAAAATTTATTCTAGCAAATATAAGAACTCTTTGATTTTTTAAGACTCAACATGCTTTCCGGAATTTTTCTAGAAAAAGATAATCTATTTCTTTATCAAGAACCCATTTGGTTTTATACAGGCAGAAGGATCCTACCCTCCAAATTTCTACGGTTACAGTCAGACGTAAACCCAAGCATGAAGCATAAAGAGTTGATGGACCATAACTTTCAAATATTTATCATATTATGATGGTCCCCATCACTTGCTAAAAAAATTCAAACCATCGACAGCAAAACAACAGCTCAGAGAACATAACATAAACAACCACACAACTGGCATAAAACCCACACCAACAATAACTAAATGAAAGAGAAAAGCAAGCAGAAAGAAAATGGACTGTGTTCAAGATGGTGGTTATTGGAGATTCTGCCGTCAGCAAGTCCCAACTCCTGTCACGATTTTCGAAAAACGAATTCAGGCAGCATAACCGAGCAACAGTTGGCGTCGAGTTCCAGACCAAAACCATCCTCATCGATGACAAGCTCGTCAAAGCCCAGACATGGGACACTGCAGGCCAAGAACGCTACAGATCCATCACCACTGCTTACTACAGGGGTGCACTTGGCGCCCTGATAGTCTATGATATCACCAATCCTGATACTTTCGAACATGTCCCTCGCTGGCTTGATAAGCTCAGAGCTTATGCCAATCCTAGAGCTGTTATCATGCTCGTTGGCAATAAGTGCGACCTTGAGTTGCATCGTGCTGTATCGGTTGAATCTGGAAAAGATATTGCAGAGGAAGACAGGTTACTGTTCTTGGAGACCTCAGCATCGGATGCAACCAATGTTTAGAAAGCATTTCTGATGGTTTTGGAGTGGATTTACCGGACGGTTAGCCCGAAGTCACTTCAGGGAAGTGAGGAGCCGCCATTGGTGATCAAGTCTTCGCTTCGAGGGATGAAATTGGATATGAAGGAAAAGCAGCAGAGATATGGGTGTTGTTCACAGTAAGAACAGAGGTAGATACAATGAAGAAGTGTTACTGTTGTTGGAATAACAGGGATACATTCATTTCCTGAAGAATAAGAGTATTGCAAAAAAAAAACAATGTAATAATAAGCATGTAAATACCCATTTAGGAAAACTGTTACATCTTTGATCTTTACACTATGATCATGATTAGGACTTATGGTTTGAAAGATTCCACACCTTTTATCGCGTTTCCTGCTAAAGGAAAGAAATTGTAAGGACAAGCCAACAGAGACTACTCAATATACCATTTATAGAAGTGGTTAACTGCGGATAGACCCCTCTACTTATATTGTTGCAAACAGATCACCTGGATTCTCAACTCTGCTAGTTTTGCCCCTTTAAATTCATTGTATGCAACGATCATTATGCAAGTTTATAGCAAGTAAATCAGCTTATGAAGCTCATATACTTCAATCCTTGAAGCTCAATCTTGACATGAAACTAAGGGGGACCAGGAGGTCTATCTACAACAATAGAAGTACAGTAGTCTATCCGTAATTAACCCCTTTATGGAACCATTTAGTCTTGTTCTTATCAAATTTCCCAAGGTCAGCGGTATAAGCCACATGGTACGGTATATGTAATAAACATGTGGAAGAATATTGACTTACTGGTAAATAAGCAGAAACATTGTTTTTTAACTTCAGAAATCTCGGAAACTCATTTTTGGGTCTTCATGTTTACCCCTTCCTCTACCCCTGCTGCCTCCTCTGCCACGACCTCTTCCTCTTCCCCTACCTCGTCCACGCCTAAAGAATGACTTCCCATGCTTCATTTCCACAAGAGAATGTAATAGCTCATCACATAGAATACATCCCTCATAGAGAGTTGCTCCATCACTTAGTGGTGTCGTCTTCTTGTTGAAGTCCACTTCAATTATGGTCGAATCACAGTCCGGGCACCTTTTACCCGTTGTAGAGATCCTATGTGCACCCTGAGGAAGAAAAACAATACAATTGCACACATTGCAGTAGAGCCTCCATTTGGGTGCACTTACAGGGTCAAGGACGAGGGTCCCACTGCACTCGGGGCAAGCACAAACACCTTGTGTTATCAAAGAATGGCGGCAAGTTGGGTGAGGGCACAGGAAGCAGGGCATTCCAGCACCTTTACCTAGTTTGCCTGAACTACCAAATTTTAGGGCACCAAAGAGTTTATCGACCCCTTCAAATGGAGGGCTATTGTAACAATAGGGGCAGAGTGGGAAAGACTTTCCATCTGGGCCAGCCATGGAGAAGAGGAGGAGCTCAAAGCCATCTAAAGGACATGTGATTTCCTTGTAAAGCTGAGGAAAATGACATCTGTTAGAAGAAATGTTAAAATGAATACCAAGTATATACTTGCATCAGTAAGCTGGTTTCAAATTGTATCGCTTCAAAATAAAGTAGATCTATTTAAATGATCTGAAAAGGGGGAAAACAACTTAGAGATAAATTTCTCATTTTATTCGCTACGCATGTGAGATTAGTATCTCAAGGCGCTGCAAACACTATTTTTTTTACTCGAAGATTGTGTGTCCTTGACATATATTTCCTAGATGTTTCTATATTATTTGTCACTGTATGCAAATAAAATAATGCAAGTTTCAGATAAGACAGATGACACACTGGTAGACAGGGGCGGAGCTAGCATATGGAGCGTGGTATCAAGTGACACCACCCTATATCATACAATTAATGAACCATGCGTGAGCTTATGAAGCAAAGTGACCCCAAATTATTTGGAGAGTAATTAGAGAACCATCGACTCTTAATAGCCATACCAAAATAAAGTTACCTTTAGACCATGGACTTAAATGGCCCATTTCACCACATATCAATGATATATAATATTACTTTTGAAAAAGAAAAAGAGATACATAAGTTTACGTTGAAAATGATGTGTGTAGTGGTATTTCGAATGAGGCTATTATGCAACGATTTCAAAACAAGAAGACAAGTACGGGCCACTTGTAATTGTATTTAGTTAAATATCTCTTGTATCTCATTAAAGCTCCAGATTATATTGAATGTGAGAAAAATTAGTAGTAACGCCTTTTTATAAATATTGCGACACCATTCTGATGAATTTTTGGCTCCGCCACTCCTAGTAGAATGGTTTTTTTCCTTTTCATCTCACTCAATCTTCTATATATCAAGGGTGCTCTCTACCAACCATTTATGTGCTTGGACAGCTGAACACGTCAGTTCAAATGTAGATTCTGATAAGTAGTATGTAGAGGATGGTTGGTCACTGGCGTAACAGAAGGTTAATCTCAAAAGTCACGTCTTCGGGTCATGGAATAAACCTCTCTGAAATGAGAAGGGCAGGCTGCATACTTGACCCTTCCCATCATTGCAATTGCAGAAACCTCGTGCATTTTGGAGCCTTTTATATTAGGGTTCGATATAATAAATGATTTTTAAAATATTTTATCATTGTTAAGCACTTATTTTATGGATCCTTCGTTAATTTCATAATACAGTGTATGATTACATATGCTGTTCAAGTCAATTCAGGTCATTCTTCCAACTTCTATTTGAGTCTTTTTCTCCTTTCTGATCTTGTATTTAAATGCTTAGTAGCTTACCATTTCTGTTATATGTGTCTCCCCAGATCTGTTTGAACTTGGTGCTAAAGAACACTCCTACTGTGAAAAATATCTGGACTGAACATGTAATCAACATAACATTTCTAAGAGACTCCTTCCCTATGTCCTAGACACTTTTCGAACGTGTTCTAAGTAAACAAAATGCAAATGTAAACAATTCGCTGACACTTTCTTGACACTTGTAAGATGATTCACATATATTTAAGACATTGTTATATGATCATGTTTGACCTTTTTTTGGGAAAAAAACTATGTTTGTTATACAAATATATCTCAATGATTTTTCATCAATTAAACCAAAAACAAAACATAAGGTTCAACACAGGACACAGGAATATTAACCTCCTCTATGGAAAGATGAGAAAAGGCATTTTTCTATGAATATCCACTTTCATTTCATGTAACAATGCTTCAGTTAAGTTACTCCAAATAACTGGATTCATAATAAAAAAATTTATATGGAATATATTAATACCATAAGTCATGTTATATTTCTTCAACTAAGTTAATTTCCTTTTTTATATTTCAAATAGCGTAGGCATGCCTATGATATAGACACCACAACTTAGTGACGCCATTTTCATGCCATATCTGTAGGCTCAGCTATTAAGATACAGTGTGTGTGAAACCTGATGGATTGTAGGCTAAGCTATTAAGTTATGGGTGATGGAGTTAAGCTAGGAAAGAGCAAACCAAGAAAACTCATCTTCATGTTTATTGCTCTCGCACAGTTCTTCTATCATTTTCACCTGTGCATTTATCTCTTTACACATCACTAATCTTAATTAACTGTGTGCTTATCGCTTGTGCTTAACTTGCTATTGTTAGATTGATCTCATTTACCATCCTCCACATTACCCTCCTGTGTCTCCCTGCCAAAAGGCTGGCGTACTTTGCTTAACAAATTATACATCTTTAGGGATGGATAAGAATAACATGGCAACGATGTCCCAGTCTGTACAAATTAATATTTAATAGCTTGAAAGATCTAAATCATCTTATGAAGGAAAAATGCAAAGATAGTCAAAATTCATCTACGAACAATAGTTATGCATACCTGATTGAAGAACCATTTTAGCTTCATAATTTTCAGAATGGACCTGATGTTAAAACTATTAACTTTTTTGTGTAAATGAATACGGCGATGTAGAATCAATGTTTCATATATGATATGCGTAAATCAATTTTTAAAATTCTGGAACATGCAAGGTGTGTCTAATACATATCCACTAAGGGCTTGTTTGATTGATTTCCTAGAATCAAAGAAAAGAAAATAGGGGAAGGAAATCATCAAAAGTTTATTTCCACCCATTTCCTCAAAAAAGGTTCATAAAATGAGTTTTCTTAAAAATGGGTCACGTCATCCAATAACATGGTGACAACTCATGTCATCCCATCTCTTTTCTTAGTTTTAAGAAGCGAACCAAACAAAGGAAAAGTTATGAAATAGATTTCCTTGCTTTTTTAGCCAACCAAACAGCCTCTCAGTACTAGGGATACGAACTTCATATGGATTTCTCATCCATGCAAGTACAAATGCTTCATAGAAGTGAATTTAGCAACAACATTACCTCACAATTAGGAGTATGCACTATTATAAACTGCGGCAAATAGCGCTGCAATTGCGGTGCTAATTGCAGATGTGGGCTCCTCCACAACGATTTTGATCAATTGCGTTGCCGAAAAATGTTTTGTGCGCAATAGCGGCCATTAGCGAGCAATAGCGGTGGATAGAGGTAAATAGCGTATAAGATCTACTTTTTACCCACTTTAACCGCTAATTAAGTGGGTTGGGTTTTTTAACAAATCCGACCCAACCCGCACCAACTTAATAATCCCAAACCATTCTCGTTTCTCCCTCTCTCTCTCTCTCTCTCTCTCTCTATCTCTCTCTCTCTTCTTGCACCAACCCGACCCGCGGCCAAACCCCAAAACCCTACACAAGCTTCAACTCCAAATTATCGTCAAATTTCTGCAACTCCACCAACAACTCCTCAACTTTAGTAAGTCCATCAGCTCCTCAGCTCCTCGTCGCCGCCTCTACCACCTTCACATCGACGCCGGCAAGAGCAACAAGTAATTTTTTTTGTATTTTTTCTTTTAAGTTTTCTTGATTTATGATCTAATTATATAAATTTTGATGGGTAGTTAGTTATATTTAGATTCTTCTTTAATTTTTTTGTTGGAATATTTATATATATTTAAATTGGACAGCTATTTGACTTGCACTTTTTCTGCTATTTTGCTGCTATAGCCCCAAATAGCCTTAGCAGTACTTCACCACTATACTACACTATCCGCTATCGATAATCTTGGGAGTATGTTTTGGTGTTTCCAATCCTTTTTAACAGTTCAATCCATAAAAAGTGTCAAAAGAAATATGAAGAGAAACCTTTGATAATGATCAATTCTTAGCAAATAAAATGGATTTTCTTCAGAATGACAACAATGACTACGAGTTGTCATTTCTAATTTCTTATACTTGAAGAGAATTAAAAAACAAGACATGAAGGGGACTGAATTACATAAAGACTATAGCTAGGTTCATGGGCCAAACAACTTAAAGAAGGCTAGAAAAAAAACCTTCAGTTAACTATCCAGATTAGTGTCTAATGCAGATATAAACAGTGTGGATGCATTTTAAGCATACCAAACAATAGAGTGACAAAAGGATGGGAAAATAATGGTATAGTAGTTTAGTAGTTTAAAGTTCTCATAAAATACCAGCTACAGAAAACTAGTTGTTTAATTTATAATAGTTTATATAACCTACCTTGATGGTTCCATTTTGAGGTAGATGATAGACCTCCTCACAAGTGATACAATACAACCTTGTTGGTTGACTGGATATGTATTTCATGTACCGTGTACATTTACCGCATTTGCTAAGTAGACGTCCAGAATCTGCTAAAGGCGAAAATTGTGCTTCAAAAAGCGCATCCATGTTTTCAATCTGCAACACAAGGGAAAGTATGCACAATGATTATAATGGGTTATTGAATTTATTCATCGGATAAAAAGAGCATGAAAGAAGTGAACTATGTTAATTGGAAGGTAGCTTGATGCTTTAACACATCAATACTAAGATTGTCACATGGTACATAGTGACCAATATAAATACCTTTGTCACTTGTTTTATTAAGGTCCATAGCGACCAAGTCACTCAACTCACATAATTTATTCGACCTGCGTAAATGCCCATTAAGGGACACCATATAACTAAAAAAATTGAAGATACACAATGCACACTAACAAAGCAATGTCCACCATGGCACACCTGGAGTCCCATCACTACTCTCCCAATAGCAGCACTCTTGAACAGGTTTCCCGCTAATCTGAGATAAATTATGACAGAAAGAATTTGGATTGGCCGAGCACATTACAGAGCCACAGTGAGGAAGAATCACTTAGCAGCAAGCAGGGTTGTCAGAGAATAGCAACAGGAAAATCCAAGCCACAATGAAGGGCAGGATGACCACAGTCATTAGTGCAAGACTGCAAGTACTAAACAAGATCATGCATAGCAGTTGCAATCACAATCTGTTGGCAAACCGTGGCCCACCAGATATGTTATACAGATCAAACTGGGAGAGGAAAACCAAGAGACAAGGCTGATAATAGGGAATGAACCTGGCAATCTGATGTAAAACGCGCCATGGAGGCGTTCATGAACCAACTGGACTGACAGATGCCCAAACGAGGGGCTGGAATTTTGACTTGCAGATGGAGAAAGAGCTGTATCTCCCAAACCATGATTTTTCAAGCCATGGCAAAATTTAAACAAATAATATAAGAAAATCGTGTATTTTTTCAAGATGGAGTCAACCAAACCCACCGAAGTTCGTTTGCCGTCGTTTGTTTCACAAAATTCCCTCCGGATTGAGAGACTTCAGACTTTTTGTCAATTTTCTTTGCTATTTTTTGGCAATGATTTAAGAGTTAGTTTTGATTAGAAAACGAATCCGGTTTCATCTCAGATTTTGACCAATTGATTTCCTCAATCATAGGGCGTCTTTTTAAGTAGTTTTGATACTTTTTGTTTCTGGCAATTTTGGCCCTATTAGGAATCTACTTTTTTTCTATTTAGGAAGAGGATTGTAAGCTCTAGAGTCATGCTTTTGACTTATAAGATTCCTCTTTTATATTACTTCGTGGATTCGAGGTTGCTTCTTTGTGGATTCGAAGATTGTTCTTTGTGGATTCGTAAAATGCCCTATGGATTCCGAGGTTTTCATTTCTGCGCTATGTCCAATGTTATAGAAGGCGCTAGGCAGACTAGGCATTCGAGCCGGGGCCTAGCGCCTAGGCGCCTAGGCGTACGCCTAGGTGGTGCCTAGGCGTTTGCCTATTTTTTAAATTTATTTAATTATAATAATACACAAAAATATGTATTAAGTTCATCTAAAATTGCAAAAAGCATAAATAACAAGCTTAGATCCATAATCAACCATACATAAAGACTAAATTAACTAAAATTAA
>JBAKGM010000002.1:13384188-13399268 GCA_037177215.1 Asparagus racemosus | reverse complement strand
TAGTAGAGAGAGTTTGTATTTGAGTGTTTGTACCACTAAAGAAATAATAAATATATATTTCTTAGTGCCCACCAACCACTCTCAACTCAACAAACTAAACATGTGCTCATGACCTACATATATTCAGTGATATTTCTTCTATACATCTTGGGTACTTTAGTGACGGTTCTAAGTTACAGAAGGAAGAAGAACATAGTTGACCTTTTGTATTTGCAGTCAGGACTAACAGAGCCAATAAAATGCTGACATATATACTGGTACAGCCTCCAAGCATCATTTCCTACCATATCCTCTGTTGCTGACCGCATGGGAGTAATGGGAGGATGATCACCAGCATCTGATCCTGTTCTTGGCTTATGAAAACCTTCAGCTAATAATGATTGCACAAAATCACCCCATACAGGATTATTCAATTGTGCCCCGAGTGCATTTCTAAAATCAAATGATCCAGGGTATGCTGTGCTCTCTGTACGCGGATAGCTGGAAGATGTCATCAAAAAAGTGTATCAGGAATATGCCAAATTCAGGCAAAATATGGTAACTTTATGACAGTTTCACACACCAAACAAACAGCAACATAAATGATTCATTCAACTTGACAAGATCTATCATATTTTACTTTCCGATGACTAATGACAGAAGATATATATGAATATCTAATATTCAGAAGAATAAATAGAAAAAGGCAATTGTTTACCTTATTTATAGCAAGGATTTTCTATGGTAGTAGTGAATTGTCTTAAACTTCATATGAAAACCTCTTGTTAACTTCACAAGCATTCTTAAGTGTGACTAGAGAAAGTATACGTATTGTTTGACCTGGTAACAGACATCGAAGGTGAAGCGGTGAGAGCAATAAGAAAATCCATGAGAGGTGATCATTTTTGCATGGGTATATGTATTATCTAGAAAGCTACAGCGAGCCATAAATGAACAGATACATCGAAGACATTATGAAGAGAGAAAAAAAAGAGAAAACACATTGACGCACCTCTTCTTATTAAAACATAAGAACGAACGAAGGAAAAAATGTTGACCCAGCAATATTTTAGAAGAACTAAAACATGTTCAAGAAATGAAGCAATCAAACCAAGTAGTTTAAATGATTAGCAATGGGATAAAAGAACACAAGAAATGGGTATATCAAGAAGTGAAGTAGACTTGATTAATGAGGGAAAACTTCAAATGGTTCAAAATTAAGAGTGGAGACCAATTAGTGCACAGGTTAGTATGGGTTACACAATAGATGCTAGTAGTGCTGTACTAAAGTGGTATGGATTAAAGTGTGAAAACAAGATATGGTGATTGCTTATTCAACAAATTATGCCACACTTAACAAATATAATAAGTGCAGGAAAAAAGAGACCATTTAGCAAACCCAAAGTTTGAGATAAAGGCTTTCTAGCAGAAACCTTCACATTTTTAAAACTAAGATGAAGAGAAAACCATATATCCTTGAGATAAGATGCAGAGAATACCTTATATATCCTTGAGTATATAATCTCTCTGCTAATTGCATGGCCATGTGTGGTCCAAATCCTAGTGCACTTGATGCAACCTAAATAAAAAGGAAATATGAATATGCCATCAGTTGGATACTGTTTTATCCATGTATAGTTTGATTTTGTTACTCATAAAAATTTGAACTGGTATAGAAAGTCATCTAACTAGACAAAAAAATCAGCTAGCTTTGTAAGAAAGACCTTTTTTCTACATAAATAAGAATCAAAATCCATGGCACTGCTATGGTGAATTGAATCCAGAGTTTCAAAATACTTAAAAGAGCAAATATCAGAATGAGAGAATCTATAAGTATGAAAAAGTTCATAAGTATGTAATCCATAATAAGCTAAATAACTCAACAACTGAGCACCTTATATGTTGCAATTTATTACTACATTATACTATAAGCTCTTTCCAACAAATTGAACTGGTACAAGGACCCAGACCTTCGGATCAAAAGCCAAGCTTTAATCAAAATGGAATGTCTTTGCTGCATTAAAGATGAAAGTTGGATTGAACATAATCATATAGAAACAGGTAGTTAAGGAGGCCCAACTAGGATACTCAGACTTCAAAAGAACTGACGTGAAGACTGTAAAGAAATCAGTTAAGCAAAAAAGGGCCTGAAATGGAACTTACAGAAGCTCGTGCAACCAAGGCAATAAGGTTGAAATTGTATATAGAAGCTAGAAGATGGGGTCTGTTAATTGTTCAGATATGTAGGGTATACCACCAGTCGAAGAACTAAATTGCAATATATCAGCAGGTCAACAAGTACACTAGACTGTTTAGTTGTGCAAATTTTGATTGCAGAACATACCATAATACTTAGCACATATAAGAGATAGCAGTGCTCTCTTCTAGGAGCAATGATTAAAAAAAAGTTCTTGGAATTTTCTACCTTTCCAGGACTCCACACATCCCAGTCTCTCTTTCCTAGCACGTGGAGTACTAAAAATATCTCAACATTAAATATCCTCCTTTATCAATAAATACCTTCTGTTACATAGCTTGTGAGCTTATAACCACCAAAAGATGGAAGAACCTAAATTGTTTGTCTGTTTTCCTGAAATTTATTCTGCTTCTAACTATGTTAATTGATAGAAAAAGCATCTCCCATTTAATAACTTGGACAAGTTTAATGCAATTCAGGTGCATAAAACAGGAAATCACATCAACCCAATAACAGTTATTGGGGTAGATGGAGAAGTCAATACAACTGAAAATCAAGAGGAACAATAATGAAGTACTTATGTGTTTCTTTGCTTGTGGGAAATTTAACCAAGAAAAAAAATTACAAGGTAAAAGAAACAATTCTTATATGAGCTCTAAAACTTAGAAATCTTGACTTAGTAAAATGCTTGAACAGCAACATCACAAAGAAGCCTATTCAGCAAGGACATATGACCACAATATGGATTAGTTCATTAAGCTCACAAATAATTATAAAATTCAAACATGATAAAACCAATGACCTTCAGCAAGTTTACGGTGTTAAGGCCAAAAGGGCGACTTTTGCTTTCTTCCTTTGTTGACACATCAGTTACGTTAAGAGAATTATCATCGGTTACCATCTTCTGAAACATCATAGCAACCTGCAATTTAAGTTAAGAAATGAGATTTCTTTTTTAAAAAAAGTTCAATCAAGAGTAAGAAATGAAATAAATGAAGGGAAAAAAGATGCAAGGAAATGAAAGGAGCAAAATATCCCAGAAAACCTTACATCAAAATCAAATACTTTATTACGATCCCATTCCAACTGTAGTTCATATCCATCTTTTAATATATAAGGGTGCACGGACCAGAACTTTTCAGGTTTGAACGTAGTAATCTGCAGATATCGCTGCACACAGAAACATAGAGTAGGGGTCTGACAAGGGCCATACCTGAAAGAGGAAACATAATAAAATCATGTAACTGTTCATACATAGAATAGCTAACCATTTAATGGTGGTATTTTACAAAATAATACATATAATTCAAGGAAAACAATAATTAGCATGAAATAACCTGGTAACAGAAGGTAAGTAAAAGAAATTCACTAAATATACAGCAAAAAGAGTTGGACATATTTAGCTCCAACAACATGCATATCTTCACAGGATGTAGCAACTAGCAGATATGGTGAAATTAATGACAGCTGAGATACTTTACATAATGCATACTTAAAATTCTCTTCAAGTAAAACACCATTATGAAGACAAGAAAATTCTAACCTAAAATGAAAGGAGAAAATATTTCAGTTTATCTCCCAGATCAATTAAGTAATTATCTCTTTGCAAGTTTTAATTAATGCATGTTAGATATATGATTTCAATAAGTAATACAAAGTGGACTCCATCTTGATCTTTATGATACAAACAATATGATATTACTTATTCATGAAAATTTGAAACAATTAGCATTCTATAATAAGAAACATACTTATTTAATTTACATGAATTTTCACAGATTATGATAATATTTCATACCTATCATGAATTTATCATCAAGAAAACCTAATCATGATTAATGCTAACCTAATCATGCTAATAACTTTAGGAAGAAAAGACATCATAAAAGTATGAATTCTACATACAATCTATAAAAAATACATTATCAATGAAATTATCAAAATAATAAAATATAAAATAATTTGAAAACATTTTAGTTGAGCACTCATGTTTAATTTCTATACCATTCAAAACAAAATTAATGGTGCCAATATAGGCAAGAAAAGAAAACTAGCATTATGTGTTTGTACATACTTTCTAATATAGAATTAATATGAGCAGATTTAACACCTCTTATGGCTATAAGGAATATCTACTTTAATTATTTATTTTGTTATTATACGTAAAAAATCTAAATCAAAACCAAGTGAAGATTAAAGAAAAACAAAGATTTAAAAAAATATATTATAAATTAAAGGGAACGAATAGGTTCGAATTGTCAATTATGACTATACCATGACCCATATAAAATTCCTAGAAATGGATTCATAAAGAACCTATTTAACTTTCGTGCTCCATCAAGTCCATCTGATCAAGTATTAACTCTTTCGATCCCAATCTGACCTAAAAGATTTCAAATTGGGTCAAACCTGGAATATCTTCTTCTTAACTCGTATATTCTTTACATAATTATCTGCTAATATCTAATATTTTATTGTTATCTATCCGGAAAGGTAAGGAAAGATCTAGGTTAAAAGCCTTCAGTCCACTTGGATTCCTAATTGGAAAACAAATATTATAATTAGTATGCTTTGCAGATCTCAGGAAAATAACCTTTCGAACACAATAACACCACGAGACCTGGTCTCGTTGAGCATATACAGTTGATTGAAGTTGAGGTGTGGATCAAAATACAAGAAAAAGGACAATTAACAAGTAGTACAGTCAACTGCATACAAATGACACGTCTCAACTATAAAAGAGCATTCACAATCCATCAGACATGCATAAAACAAGATGGATCACTAGATCAAAGGAAAGGATCAATAGGACAGAGATGGGTAGCTGAGACGTACGAAATTACAGTAGAATCAAGGTTCCCATATTTTCCTTGGAAATAGCGAGTTTGAAACCGAGTAAAAGCTACCCCAACCTTCAAGTCAATCTCTTGGCGTGCATCTACAGCTAAAGCTTCATCTTTGCTGGGTTCGACAAGATTGTCCATGGCCTTCGATATGTCTTTCTCAGTAACCGATGAAAATCGAGCACGATAAATTCTTCTTCCCGATTCAGATGCAGGGAACCCAGTACATTCAATAACTGGATAATTGAAAGACAATATTAACTCCTGGTCAGTCATTAGTCATTGCATCAGTTGTAATGCAATAGAAAGTTCAACCAATTAATAGTATATCGTCTTTTTCTAACAATAAAGCATTTATAGCAGAACAAAAAGCTGCATTATAATGTCTTTGGGTTCATGGAAAGCTCAAACACATATATGCATCGGAACTGCTGAATTGATAATTAGGATTTTGTCATGAACAAAATAATTAATACGGCCAAACTGAGAGGAATCTCCCATAAAAGCAAATGTGATCTGAAAGAGAAAAATAATGTGTAATTGGTGTTACATACATTCAATGAGTTTTAAACATGCATGAATCAGTGTCATTGAAGTTTGTCATTTTAGTCTGCAGAGAACAATGCAGCTATGATATCTGCTGTCTGGAAAAATCACCTCTAAGATAAATATATCAACTAGAAGACTATGAACAAAATAAGGTAAAATTATTTCAGCATCCCGATTTTTTTCCTTGAAGTTTATTGATATGGAAACTACAGTACCAGAACATACTCCATAAAATAATTTCAATTCTAATCTTTTCCCCTTTGTGATTTAGATGGTACAGTACACGTTAACAATTAAATAAAAAAATATATTATTTAGATTTGGAAGAACAGAGTACCTTCGTAACAGATATTTTCACCTTCTCTATCACAGTCTAACCACAGTACAAGATAGGCACAACCTCGCGCTTCTTGGGATAGATGCCGACGAATATGAGCCTTGAAATGATGTTAACAAATGGAGTAAAATTTCTCGGAGGAAAAAAATGATATGAGACAGTGGATTAGGTGAATAAGTTAACAAAACACAATTATGCAAAAGAAGGTATACGCAAAAGTAACAAGTATTGCTATATGTGCGGGTCATGGGACAATTGGCACATATAAATAAAGGCCTCATCTACAGTTGTTAATAAGGGAATTTGATAATACACAATTAGAATGGGTGTTTGTGTGGCTCTTTTCTGAGAGAAAAAAAATTAAATTCAATATTAGGACATTCAACCCAGTATCAGTTAAACTTCATCATCATTTGTGCAGTTTTAAACATCAGCACAGCTTCTACACGGTTATTAAAATTCATACCCATGTATTTTGCATAATAATTTTTAATATCTCACTAAATAAACGAGTAAATCAGATACACACTAACAAACTTTTAAAAAATTAAGCAGTATTTTTTTCCGCATTAGGGTCAGATAAGATCAAAGACTGCATAGAAGATTACCAAAATTTATAATTAGTTGTTCACATGACATTGTGGTGCCAAGCTCGATTAAGGAAATAACCCACAAGATAGAGGCATGTAGCAAACCCCAAAGACCAGCTGATGATAGGTAAAGTTGCCACTGGTCATGCAGTTTGCTTATGAAAAGAAGACAACATGCAAAATGCAACAAGAATAGTGTATGAAGAGAGAACAAACGATCTAATTTTAATAGGAATTTGCACTTGATTTTAAGGCAGAACATCAAACTAGATTGCCAGATATCATGTTCAAAACCTTGAATTGGAAGTATAAATTATACCTTTGGATTTGATTCGGATTTCAATACTGGTGCCTGGAAAAGATCCATAGGATCAGTTAGTTCCCAATTCTGGTAAGCGGGGGGAAAGTCTAAACTGAAATGAGCAGAATGGAACAGGTTAAGAAATATGCATGAACAATCTCATGTGAAGGACAAACTTAAACTAAAATTAGCTTGTAATTACCAAATCCCAGATAAAACATTAATTTACACAAGATACTTATTCAGCAGCATACAATGATAATCTGGTTGATAAATTATACATTTTTCACTTACCATAGTTAGATAACTAAGACCAAGTTCCCTGTTGACGTTTAATCTCAGTTAAATTCAAAGAATCTCATGCTTAAGTGTTCAAATACTATGCCAAACAAACTATTGATAAGCCAAGTATTTTTTTTGTGAAGGGAGATCTAAGTTCATTCGAGCACATCAAGATCTCCACTCCCACAAGACTATAGAGATTGCCATGTTTTCCAAACAAGGATTTGTTTTCACATGCGGTCATGCCGAAGCTAGACCTTCGTTATGTATACATTACACTTCAGATTGATTCAAGGATTTTGAATACAATTACAGTAGCAACAGCAAATAACTGCCACCGGTAAAGATTTTTTAGCAACTGTTGCATGTAAGTTTCTAGTGCAGGCTAGAAGTTCCCGAAGTTGAACTTGCCATATTGCACAATTGGAAGTCACCGCAGAACTGTGACTGGTAATGCATAAGATTGTGGAAAGATGCAAAAAGTCATACAGCAATCTGCTTCACTAACTAAGGATACCAGTCAATCATATAACAATGTTTCCACCTAATTAGTAAATAAGAATGCAGAGACATTAGTCGCATTGCATTTAATCATTAACAAGTACAAGTAAATGAACCTGTATAGTGCTAAACAAAAGTCCATTCAAATCCTTCGCCTCCATGTAAAAAAATAAAGAAAATAACTATGTTGCATTACTCCCTGAACGTTGTCCACCTAAAAGAGGTAAAAACCCAAAGACCAAAATTGTGATATCTTCAGATACATTTTATCATTCCAACTGATTCTCAGTTTCTTATACCTCAGTAGAATTGTGAAGATGGGAAAAGGGTACCAGAAAGAAAGGGCATGACAACCTATGAAAAGCAGTAATGTACAAAAGAAAAATTATTGACATTCTCTCATATAATTTGTAAAAAGATATTCAGAAATAGAATAATGACCTGAATACATGTCCGATAACAGATGTAACTTTATAGTGTACATTGATTCCCTGAAACACTCCGTCAAACTCATGGACATCAGTATTAGCTCTTCGTGTTGACATCTGTAATTCAGAACTTGTGAATAAGTAATATTATGACAAATATTCAACAAAAACAGAAGAAAGAGTAGTTAGTCCTCAACTTAATTCTGAAAATGTAACTACAAAATGGTTCTACCACACAAATCTACTGGGATCACCTAAATGTTCAGAATCTGACTGGTTTAAAATACACAAATAACTCTATAAAAGAAGAATATCCAAGGAAAAATAAAGTAGATAGAATATATTAAGAAAGGAAGAGGTCATTTTAAGGCATACCACAAGCAGGGTTAAAAGGTTCTACAGCACACCACAACATATAAGTAAATTTTAACCAAAAGGAAAGGTACATCTGACATATTTTGGTGAACATGAATCTGTATACAACAAGGTTCACATGTTGAAGCATATGAATACAGTTCTATACATATAGGCTCTACCATCACAAGCTGGCTCCTGAAACATACGGTGGTTTTTCTAAATATTCAATTTAGAAAAAGTTCGATAACAATCAGTATAGCAGCTACATGATTATGATGCCATTAGGAATGAAGTGCCCCCACCCTCCCCCAAAAAAAAACCAAAAAAATAAAGAAAAGAAAAAAAGATTTACAAAAATCTGCAATTATTTGACAATAATCTCCGAAGCAGATGCTCCGGGCAGGGACTTTTTTCACATTAGCTGCAAGCTTATAAAAATGGTATCAGCTAAATTAAATAACAAATGAATACCCATCTATCAGTCACCTGCCTTATTTTCCTCTGTTTATCATTCTTCTTCTGTAATTGCTTTCCCGATTACGATGTCAAATAGTCTCATCAAACACGGGGTGCTCTTAACGTAGGCAGTCAAAGACCATGGGCAAAGGAAATGCAGGAATGGTAATTGAGGTGATTACAAATATAATGTTTTTTTTGCAGGACCCAATTGTTTCGGTTTAGTTTCAGTATAAGTTCATTATGGATCACAAAAAGGTTCTGAAGAATGGCAATAGCGGTTAAAAAAAGCAGTCCCTAGCGGTTGCATACAAATTTTTCTACCAGATTCCTAGAATCCTATAATTTAAGGATTTGGTTTACAATATACGACAGCAAAGAAGATGGTAATACTGCCATAATCTCCGATTATTGACTGATGCAACATAGTACATAGACCAGTTATTGTTATCCAAAACATGCGCAGTTCTCAATATAAACTGGTTTAATTGATGGAAAAAGCATAAGGGTAGAGACAGAAAAATGATCTGCCCAGTAACAGTAATCATCTCAAAATGAACAAATACTTTCAGTTGCTAAAAGTTACCATTTTGGGTAAATTTGTAATGTTAAGGCGGCGCCTCTAATTGTGAGATTAACCAACAAAATCGCTCATTATACAATGAAAACCTAGTAAAGAAAAAAAAAGAGACTGACCCGGCCTCGAGAGAGCGCAGATGCAATGGAGAGAGCGATGCTAGGTTTTTCCGCCACCTGCAAAAATATAAAAAATAAAAAAAAATCAGGGAATAAAATTGAAACCTCTGGGCTTTGGGCGCCGTTATAGAGAGAGAGAGAGGAGAGAGAAATCACCATGAGGACTTTGGGCGCCATTGGAGAGAGAGAGAGAGAGAGGAAATTTACTGAAGCTTTTCCTTCCCCTTTTCTGAGAGTGAACCGGAGGTGGAACCGGTTTACATTGGGTTAATTTCACGAGACCCCCTGAGCGGTGGGAGGCTATTCACATTATTCCTTAAACTTTGTATATATTGCATATTCCTTTGAACTTTAAGGTGCATGGAACCCCTCGAAATTTTCCCGGATGACCCCTGCGTGTGATTTGCAAATATATAAAATTTACTTGAGAGAAAATTATAAAATTTAGAGGAGGGGTTATGTTGCTTATAAATGACAAGTGAAATTTTTTGATCTTTTCATCTCAAAAACATCTTAATTACTTGTAATATACAAGTAGGAGTTTGGTGAGAAAATGTTAAGTTCATCAGGGTTTTGTGGGACACCCCAAATTTTAGGGGGTTATGTGAAAAACTCTTCAAAGTTCAGAGAGTTATTTGTAGGGGTGGAATTGAATCAAATAATTAATAAATTGTTTAACTATTATTCGTCCAGCTATTCAATGAAATTTGATATCTCATATAATAGTAATCAGAATAATTTAAGTATTTGTTTCATAAATGAATAGAATTTAACCAAATATATATATCGTTTATGTTAATAATTATTAAATAGTAGGTTACGCATTTCCTAAAGTTTTAATTAGTTTAAATTAAGGAGTAGACTTGATGTATGGATGCAATTTAGAGGGGAGATTAACAATTATGATGATTTGGAGGAGAAATTTACAAATATAGATAATTTTGTGGGTGCATATAAAGAAATTAAGAAAATTAAAAAAATGTGTATCTCATCTATACTATTATATAAAAAACTTAGTTGGGGTACCAAAAAGTTCGAAGGACATTTTACATTCTAATAGAAAAGTGATGGGTATATAGGTAATTTTGCCTACTTTTTTTCCTCCCTTTCTCTTTACTTTTTCTAGGACATTCTAAACTATAACATGAATATACAATGAGAGTTTTACTAATTAAATATGTATCACAATATGTTTCTTAAGAGATATAAATATAAAGTGTAAGGTTCTTATCTAAGATAAATTACTCGATATGAATGAATATAAATACATCTATACTATTATATTAAAAACTTAGTAGCGGTACCAAAAAGTTTGAAGGACACTTTATATCCCACTAAAAATGTGAGGGATATATAGATAACTTTTCCTTCTTTTCTTTTCTTTTCTCGTTTCTTTTTTCTAGAACATTCTAAACTATAACATGAATATACAATTAGAGCTTACTAATTAAATGTCCATCACAATAGGTGTTGTAAGAGATATAAATATAAAATATAAGGTTCTTGTCTAAAATAAATTACTAGGTATGAATGAATATAAATACAATAATTCGAATTTCCATTTGTTTTAATATAATATAACGATATACTTGGGTTAAAAATAATTAAATACAATAATTTGATGATAAAATATGAAACATACTCTTCTTATTCACATTAGTTAAAGTGCTTTTAGGATGATATTTGAAAATAATCCACCAAATTATGATTTGACCTATTTTCTTTCATTAAAACCATATTACCAGTCAAAATGAAATATATGTTATTCCTAATTTTAAATAAGGTAACATGAACTAACTCATCTCCAATGAAAAAAAATCATAGATTATATTATAAAACTCGATGAAACTTTACTGTAAGTGACCCTTCTATATAAATTTTGGAATGGTTAAGTTTTTGCATCTGTTGCACGTGCAATAATGCTAGTTCAATGGTAAACGGAATAATTTTTAGTATTTGATTCATAAATGACTATAATATTCACTACTGTAAAAGAGGATTGCTATGTTAAAACTTTTGATTTCCTTTTTTACTCTCTCACTTCTAATAATTCTCAATAACTATAAGTATTAAAGTTTGTGTGGCTCTAATGACTATTAGGTTCCTTTGAAATTATGTTTTTGATTAAGCACTAATTATCATTTAGTTATCTTGTGAGGACTTTTAGGTTCCCATGAAATTTTATTTCGGGTTAAACACTTATTCTTAGTTTTATTTTACATTATTACTATTTATCTCGAAAATATAGTCATGCGTATGGAATAATATAATAAAGAACAATATTTTAGAGCAAAAAATCAAGATTATATTATGCAAAACCCCCTCTTTATGTATGTAGAAAGACGCAATTTTCGTCTTGACTAAGTTAAATGTAAAAAATATTTCATCAATAATTTCTTTATGTTCTTTATTTAGAAGAATGGAGAATTTGCTTGTAGTTATATCATAGCACTGTACCTAATGCTGTACAAATTATATACAGTGCGCCAATATAGTAGCTAATTATTTTTATTTGGATTCCCATGAAATGAGAGAATGAGTGCTAAATGGTAACTTCTAGAAAGAAATATAGGATAATGGATTATCAAATTATTTGATGACATGAAGAGTCAATAAGAAAGTTTAATTACAAGATATAAAGGGTTTAATTACAAGATATAGAGGGTTAAATAAAAATAATGTGTATTCAATTTAATAATATAAGAAATTAAATAATGTTGAAATATTCTTAAATTTATAATCTAAAGCGAACCGTTACGTAAAAACTGCAGAGTTTGAACCACAAGGATACTCTTTGATAGTCATTTTCTTTATAGTAAACCTATATTGATACTATATTAGAGTGGGTCCTTAAAGTTTTGCTATTTTGAAATAACACCCTAAAACTTATTGTTTAAATTATAAATTAAACATTAAAAACTAATTTAATAACATATGTTAATCTATAACTTATTATACATCACGTGCAATGCACGTATGATATATTAGTTTAAACAAATGTCTATTGTTAATACTTTAATAATTATTAAATGATAGGTCAGACATTTATTAGAGTTTTAATTTTTTTAAATTGAATTCATATAATTTGTTTAAATTGAGCATAAACCTGATGTAAAAATACAATGTAGAGGGGAAATTAACAATTGTGATGATTTAGAGGATAATTTACAAATATATATAACTAGTTGGGATGTACGTGCATTGCATGTGGTCAAATATTATTTGTTATATGAAAAAGGAAATACTTTTGATCTAGTTCAAAATACCTTTTTTTCATAATCCAGCTAAAAATCGAACCTAAGATCATAAAAGCCATATTCTAACCTCCCATCGTCTGGGCTATCTTGATTGTTACCTTTGGGTTTGTGTTTATTATAACTCAGTTGCAAGATAATTTATCTCTGATGAACATGACATGATTATGAATGTGCATACTATCATAACCATGGCCTATTACATCTTAAGAATGAAATCCTCCTAGAAATTTTCATCATTGTTTAATATATCTATGCATTACACTGCAAAAAAGGTGAAAGTTTATAAAACTAAAAAAAGCCCTCAAAATTTTTGAAAATACCCTAGAAATTTAAAAAATTATAAATACATGTTGATAATTTCAAAAACTTTCAAATATTGTACTGAAAATATAGGAATTGCAAAAATGCCTCGATTTTTTTTTAATTTTTAGGGTTTTTTATTTACCATTTTCTAAACTTTCACAATATTTTTTTACAAAATTTAATTTTATAGGTTTTCAATATACCTTCTATATCCTTTATTTTTTAAAATTTTAAAATCTTTTGTGTTTGTTATAAATTTTTAAACTTTCAGAAAGTTTCCTACAAATTGTAAATTTTTAAGGGAGTTGTTTGTAATTCTTATATTTTTAATGTATTGTTTGTAGATTTACAATTCTCCGGGTAACATGTTTGTAAATTTTGAGTTTTGAGTGTTCTTTTACAAATTTTTAAAACTTTTAGGGAGTTTTCTACAGATTGCAAATTGTTTAACAAGTTTACTACTCTAAACATGCGGTTAACTGAATTCATCTATACATAAGACCAAACCGTTATATAGATTATCTGAAACTTTTTGCACACATAAACTACTACCTAGAATAATTGATGTGCATACTTCTTTATCCATGGCCTCTTAAGAGCCACTTCCTTGTAAAGATCTTCATCATTGCTCGACATATCTATACATTACATTGAAAACACCTAGAAAATTTAGAAAACTATAAAAAAACCTCAAAAGTATAAAAAATTGAGGAAAATGCTTTGAAAATTAAAACAATTACAAATATACACTGAAAATTCAAAACTTCCAACATTACATTGAAAATCAAAGAATTGCAAAAAAACCCCACGATTTTTTAATTATAAAAAACCCCATGATTTTTTTTAATTCTTAGAGTGTTCTTTGCAATTTTCTAGACTTCTAGTTTGTTTTTTTTAAATTTTCAAATATATAGATTTTCAATGTACTACTTGTATCTTTATTTTTTGAGGCTGATTTTTATAAATTTTGAGTTTAGGGTGTTTTTTATAAATTTTGAAACTTTCAAGATATTTTCTATGAATTCTAAATTTTTCATGGGGCTATTTATAATTCCTATATTTTCAGTAGGACTGGATTGGTAGGTATACCAATTACATTTTCCTAGTACCATGTACCAACCATTATATAATTGGTATTGAAAATTCACCATTTCTACCAACCAATGACGTTGGTATACCAACTACTTGGTACGGTTGGTACTCGGTTGGTACGGTTGGTAATGGGCTTCTACCAAGATATTTATGGCCCAAAAATTTAAAGGCCTAGCTCAACAACACCATTACAGAAAGTTGAAAAAAGCATAATTCATTGTTGCGAAATAAGTAAGAAACTAATAACAAATAACAACACAAATCCAAACTCCAAAGTCTTATACAAATTCAACCAAATTACCGAATATGAAGTCATAAATTGAACATGCCAAAGTCCAAACAGCCAAACTGTCAAAGTACTAACTAATTCATAAAACAATTGAAAAAAAAGAAATGATAGGTCTAAAAGCGGGATAGGTTGACATGTTGTAGGCGGTGATGGTGCTAGGCCATAAACCCCCAACGCTTGATGCCTACGTAGTTGTCTGAACAGAGCTATTGCTACTTGGGCCGCCCCTTCCTGCCTCCAAGTTTTGTGTAAAAGCATTCTCTACAACAATAACATAAATACATAATTAAATCCAATAACAAGCCACAAAAACAATATAGCGCAAACTAAAACACCATTACGCAAAACATGTACCTTATGCAATTTCAGTAACACGTTGATTTCAACAACAAATGGATTTCACAAACTGATCATTATACATTATGCAATTTCAGTAACAAACTATTCAATAGCATGTTCAACTAAAGCAATAATAATAATAATAATAACTACTTAATTTAACAAAACATGTACCTCTCTCAAGCTCCTCCAGTTCGTGGTAAATTATTAGATACTAACTTACATAATACATGTTTCGTTATCAAATGCATGCATTTTGTACTCATGCATGGATAAATAAATAT
>JBAKGM010000002.1:13372039-13384088 GCA_037177215.1 Asparagus racemosus | reverse complement strand
GGAGGAAAGGGCTGACTCAGCGGCCAGCTTTTGTCAAGACCAAAAGACGAAAATACCCCCCAAACCCTAGGTATAAAAGCCATCGAACACAGTAAATCAAGTAAGTTTTTTCTCATCGCCAAAAAATCTCAGTGAATTCCTTTGAGATTTTCTCTCTTCCACCAAGACATTGTACTGACTTGATCGTCGGAGGGACCACCAGAGATCCCAACTCCACCCCTTTCACAGGTACCCATTCTCGTAGGCAGACCCCTCAACTGCAGTGAAAGTCATCGGGCATTAGAAGAGAAGGCGGACTCCATTCTTTAAAAAGCTAACTCCCCATCGAGATTAGTTGACTGTGTGATCTAGCATCAACAAAAAATATGGTTAAATTTCACTAAACCTCAATAAGTTTTGGTGTTTTGAACTAAATCCCTAATATTTTTGAAATTATCATCAAACCCAAATAACTTTTGGCAGAAAATCCTCCAAATTAATAACATTAGTTTATGTGCAATTAAATGACCAAAATACCGCCTAAAAAATAAGTTTTACGTTTTGTCACTTGACCCCCAATAATTTTGGCAGAAACCCAAATATAGTTTAACGTTTTGTCACTTAACCCCCAATAATTTTGGCAGAACACCTCCAATAATGGATTTATAATTTTCAAAATTTTTCAGAGATTTGTTTATAATGTTTGATTTTAAAAAGGATGTTGGTCATTTTCAAATTTAAAGGGGTTTGTTTGTCCGTTTGGATTTTTTGGGAAGGTATTTGTAATTTTCATTTTTTTGTGAGGTTTATTCATAATTTTTTACAGTTTTGTAATTTTATCAATGTAAAGGGTACGTTTGTTATTTTCTTTTTTTTTAGGGGAGGCGGGGGGAGGGGGGTTGTTTGCAATTTAAGATTTTTCAAGGTGCTATTTGTCATTTTCTATTTTAGAGGTTTTTTTAATTTCCATATTTTTCAAGTGTTTGTTTGAATTTTTCAAGTGGTGTTTATAATTTTCAGATTTAAAAGGGATTTGTTTGTTGTTTTTGTAATTTTCAAGGGGTTGTTTATGATATTTGCTTTTTTTTGTTGGGGGGGGGGGGTCATTTCTAATTTTTGAATTTTAGGTTTTTTTGCTATTTGTAGATTTTAGGTTTATTTGTAATTTAAGATTTGTTTCATGGGCTATATGTATTTTTTAGGAATTCAAAGGGGGGTTTTTTGCAACTTTTAAAATTTTCTAGGCATTGCTCGTAATTTTACTTTTTTGAGGAAGCTATATGTAATTTTCATATTTTTAGGATTGTTTGTAATTTTTTGGGTTAACTTGCAAGTATGAATGATTTGAGGGGTATATATCAGTATTGAGGGTTAGTTTTCATCAATGCAAAATTATGGGATAACTCCATTATGAAGATTAAGTGCAAAAAAAAATATTTTATGGTATTTTTTTTAAATTCTCAAACTTACTAGTGGTTTAGTGACTGTGGCATATATTTTGGGGGTTAAGTGCTAAATGCGTGATGTTAAGGGAGGTTTATTGAAATTTACCCTTTTAAAATTAACGAGGGCCGTATGACAATTTTTTAAGGTTTTTTAATTTTGGATAGCTATAATTTGATTAGGATTTAACAAAGATTTCATTATTAGAAATTTCTACCTTTTATGGATAGAATTTTTGAATTATGAATATGAATAGTTTTAATTTGATGATGATTCTTATGATGATAGAACTGGTTATACACAAGTCATATTCTAATAGAATAGAGAGATACATGGCATATTTTTGTTGGAATCTGACTTGTGGGAAATATTTTTTATACACATGGCGTTTGGTGATGCATTTAGAGAGATTTCACCAAATTATAGTGTTATGCCTGTGCTCAAATGGGTGAGTATGTTTTCTTGGGTTTGTGTGTATATGAAATTTTTTTCACTTTATGAGTTTTATTTTTAGTTATGCCCGTGCTTCTAAATTCTATTGCACTGATTAATTTTTTTGGGTAAATTACACTTGAAGAGCCGACTGTACCAAAATACTCTTAGTTGTAAAACCCTTCATTTATTACCCTAAAGTTTCTAAAAGTGCACATTAATACCCTAAAGTTTCTAATGCGAGCAAACGTGAGAATTTCCCCTTAAAAATTCTATTGCGACACTTAGTTGCTATATTTAGAATATTTTAAAACTTATTTTTTCTATTAAATATATTGTTAAACATATCTAAATTCTATTTTAAACCTACCCTATTTTCCTTCGGGTTATTGCTGTTTCTTTTTTTTTTTGTTAAGTACTATTCTATTTTTTATAACTGTGAAAATACAAATGATTTGTAACAATGACTTATAATATAACAATGAATATTATATTACTCTTTAAATTCCTCCATAGTATTACGAACATAAATCGTGAGATGAAAAGAAATTTTTTGATTTTAAACTTTAAAATTATATAAATTGATCTGGAGCTTTTTTTAGTATAAAGGAAATATAAAATAAAGGCGTGGGTGACTTTTACTTCAAAATTAGAAATTCAAACTGCCAATCTACCATCTCTATGAACATGAAAATGGCGTAAATTTCACTAAACCCCTAATAAGTTTTTGTGTTTAAAACTATATCCCATTATCTTTCAGGTTAAATCTCTAGCAGATATTGATAGATAATCCTCAAAATTAACACCGTTAGTTCATGTGTGGTCAATACCCCTAAATAAAGTTTGGCAGAAAACCCCTAGTAAGTTTTAGGTTTTGTCACTTAACCCCAAACAACTTTTGACAAAACCCTTAATAATGTTTGATTATAATTTTCAACATTTTAGGGGTTTGTTTACAATTTTTAGATTTTAGAATGTTGTTTGTAATTTTGGATTTTAAAGGGGGTTATTTGTAGTTTTCAAATTTTTAGGGCATTGTTTGTAGTTTCAAAATTTTTATGGGATTATTTGTAACTTTTTAAGGGTTAGATTGTAATTTTTACGTTTTTAAGGGGTTGTTTGCAATTTCTTATTATAGAGAGTTGTTTTTAATTTTTGGATTTTTATGTGGTTGTTTGTATTGTTTATATTTTTCATAGCTTTGTTTGTATTACGTATTTTTTAGACTTCAAGGCTTTTTTGTAGGGTTTTTTTTGGGGGGGGGGGGGGGGGAGGGGGTTGTATTTTTTGAACTCAACTTTTAATTTTTTTGGGTTTTTTTGGAAATTTATATACATATTCCATGTGATTGTTTGTAATTTTTAGATCTTTTAGGGTATTGTTTGTATATTTCTGTCATAGCTTGCTTTTTCCTTTAGCTTGCTGAGAAAAAAAACTTTTGTAGTTATGGATAGTCATAATTTAAATATGATAATTAAATACTTGATTATTAGAATTTTCTAGTTATGAATAATTTTAATTTGATGAGGATTTTTAGGTTTTTCAAGCTACGGATAGTAATAATTTAAGTGTGATAACCAAATGTTGGCTTATTTAAATTTTCTTATTATGGATAGTTTTATTGGATTATTAGAAATTTTAGTTATGAATAGTGTTAATTTGATGAGAATTCTTAAATATAGATAAAGTTAGGTGTCCACATGTCAAATGTTGATAGGTTATGCTTAAATTTGACAGTTGTCATGATTTTATAGTTAGGAAGAGCTCACCAATTTCTCATTATATATAAATGAGAGATATATAAAGAAGAATTAATTGTTATATAAGTGTTAGATATATGCCCATCGCGGGTGATCTATGTGGTTGGGAGGTTTCAATATGACTCACAATCCTAGGTTCGATACGTAAGGTCAATTTTGAGTTTGATCTGCATTGGGCTAATCCAACCTAGCTGGTGACCCCTGCTTTCATTCTAATAATAGTATGAAAGTAGTATATACAAAGAATAGTATAGTTATCACTACTTAGGTAATGATGAGGTAGTTATTCTAATCACAAAGTAGTATTAAGTATATACTAAAATTAGAATTATTCTTCAAAATAGTCATAGATGGAATATGATTCATGAGGGGAAAAAACACTCTAAGTATTTATTTATGATACCAAAATAAGGATAAATTACAGAAAGCTACCGTGAATTATTAGGGTTCGCAAAAGTATCAGAAACTATTTTTATTACAACAAAATATACCACAATCTATTTCACCAACGTCAAAATAAGTTGACACTTGATACATATGTGAAATGTTTTGAACATTTACTTATTTATTTTATATAACAACTCTCTCACACTCTTCCTCTTCTTAACCATTAAAGATTTTAACGTATTGTTAATATCAATTAATAGGGTAAGTTTCTGCTAGAACGTGATACTTTTCTGTAAATTTGAAAGTTTGTCATATTTTACTGTACTAAAAACAATTTATAATAGATTTGTGGAAAACCTAAATAGTTCATAATAGTTTTGTACAATTTACTTTTTAAACTAATTAATACCAGAAATATATTATAAACATTATATAATAGATTATCAGAGTCAATCCACACCCAAAAAACCCAATACTCCCAAATAGGGTCCAATTACAACCTCCAACTGCACTCTTCACCAAATTTGAGCTTGTAACCAGTAGCCAGCTGCCAGATACAGTAGAATTTAAACCAGAGTGTTGTTCTAAGGCTGCATGTCACTGTTGCATTAATTTCGCACCTCCAACATCTACCAGTCCCTCATAAATGAAACCCAATCTATCAAAATTCAAAACGAAGTAACTAAAACCCCAAAAAATACAGCAAGGTAACACAAACCTATCCTCTTCCTCTCAGTCAAACAAGCACACACATCTCATTTCCTCTTGCTAGCCAACTGGCTCCCTCTTTATAAGCAAGCCCAAACTCTAGTACTCTCTTTATACCCACAAGATAAAATAAAAAATAAAAAACATGAGCACGAGTAGTGAAGAAGTAGGCAAAGCAGTGGTGGAGATGCAGGCGAACAAGCCGGGGCTGGTGGCCAACGGGCTCAGCATCGGGCTGAGCCCGCTGAGCGAGACGCTGTGGAAAGAAAAAGCAACTACTGAGCTCATCGGAGATGTATCAACCAGGCTGACGTGGAAGGATTTGACAGTTATGGTCACGCTCGGAAATGGCGAGACTCAGACTGTTCTGGAAGGTCTTACCGGTTATGCGGAGCCGGGTACGCTCACCGCCCTCATGGGCCCGTCCGGCTCCGGCAAGTCTACTCTTCTTGATGCTCTCGCTAGCAGGCTTGCTACAAATGCTTTCTCTTCAGGGCATGTACTTCTCAATGGCAGGAAGACTAAGCTCTCCTTCGGAGCTGCGGTAAGACATATGACAAAAATTTTACAAAACCCCCGAAAAAGTGTTAACTCGCGATTGTAGGATATTGTTATTATTTGTCGAATTCTGTTCTTTCCTTGTTTTATTTGTGGCTCATCTTCGATCTCCTTGCTTTTGGGGGCTTTGTAGCAAAATTTGAAAGCTCTTCGGAGCTGCGGTAATTTTTGGCATTGAGGGTGTTTTAATTTTCATTCAGGCGTATGTGACGCAAGATGATAATTTGATTGGGACACTGACCGTGAGGGAGACGATCATGTACTCTGCTAAGTTGAGGCTGCCAGATAAGATGGCTGCCGAGGAGAAGAGGGCGCTGGTCGAGGGGACGATTATTGAGATGGGGCTTCAGGACTGTGCTGATACTGTGATTGGAAATTGGCACTTGAGGGGGATTAGTGGAGGAGAGAGGAGGAGAGTTAGCATTGCTCTTGAGATTTTGATGAGGCCCAGATTGCTGTTTCTGGATGAGCCTACCAGTGGCCTTGACAGGTAACCATATTTAAATCCTCTTTCTAAATTTACATATCTTCCTTATGAGTTCGTACATAGTTTGATGTTCTTCCAAAAAATTACAGTGCTTCCGCGTTCTTTGTGACACAAACACTCCGGAGTCTATCAAGAGATGGTCGGACTGTTATTGCGTCTATTCATCAGCCAAGCAGTGAGGTTTTCGAACTGTTTGATCGACTGTATTTGCTTTCAGGAGGCAAAACCGTTTATTTTGGGCAGGCTTCAGAGGCTTATGATGTAATTGAAGATAGTATAAAATTTTAATTTGTTCTTCATTTGAGGGAACTAGAGCTGATAGTGTATTTCATTACAGTTCTTTGCTCAAGCTGGGTTCCCCTGTCCATCTCTGAGAAACCCATCAGATCATTTCCTTAGGTGTGTAAACTCTGATTTTGATAAGGTGAAGGCAACCCTCAAGGGATCTATGAAGATGAAGGTACAAATTCAAAGCCAATTTCTTTTCATTTGAGCTGAATTTTGCGATATCCTCATAAAGTTCCTTATATCGTTCAACAGATGATAAGGAGTGATGACCCTCTGGAGAAAATAACAACAGGCGAAGCAATCCAAAGGCTTACTGAATTCTATGCCCGTTCTCAGTATTATTATGCAGCTCAAGTGAAAGTCGATGAGATATCTCGTGTTGTACGTATTCTTGAACTCTTCTGTTCTTCTTTGACTGAGAATTTTGTGTTGCTGATTGATTAGTAAGGTTTTGTTGCAGAAAGGAACAATCTTGGACTCAGGAGGAAGCCAAGCAAGCTTTTTAATGCAGGCGTGCACTTTAACTGAGCGTTCTTTCGTTAACATGTCACGAGATTTCGGATACTATTGGCTCAGGCTCCTGATTTATATCATTGTTACTATCTGTATCGGGACTATTTACTTTAAAGTGGGAACGGGATACAACTCAATTCTGGTACTAATTCAAAATACTTTATTTAGTATAATCAAATATGCCCTAGAATTAAAGTATGATATCGATTTCTTCTTTATTGTGCTAAAACAGGCTAGAGGTGCTTGTGCTTCTTTCGTCTTTGGCTTCGTCACTTTCATGTCCATTGGAGGATTTCCTTCATTTGTAGAAGATATGAAGGTTACTAACTTTATCTCTCATGCAAATATATTTAACAAAATCATCATGACAATTTTGATTGACATCCTGTAAATTGTGATGAAATGCAGGTTTTTCAGAGAGAAAGGCTCAACGGCCACTATGGTGTGGCTGCATTTGTCATTAGCAACACTCTCTCAGCGATGCCATTCTTGATAATGATAACGTTCCTCTCAGGGACAATATGTTACTTTATGGTTCGCCTTCACCCGGGCTTTATTCATTACGTCTTCTTTGTATTGTGCCTCTATGCCAGTGTTACAGTGGTTGAGAGCTTGATGATGGCTATAGCCAGTGTTATACCCAATTTCCTCATGGGAATTATTGTAGGAGCTGGGATTCAGGTAGAATGTCCTTCTCAACTGAACATAAATCTGAACCTCATAGAATTTAATTTATTCTGCCTGTTTAATGGTGAAATTATGCAAAAAAGAAGGATCCGTGATAATACTGGTGACTTCCTCTGTAAATATTGATTAACACTATCAATTCTTCAGTCATATTAGAAAATGTATCGACTCTTCAAGAATTAGGATCAAAAAGATAGTTACACTTAGAAGATGGTCCCTAATAGATTATATTTATTGCTGGTCATTTCTCAAATGTCAATAAGAGCTGAACACATAAAATCTTAAGTTTCTTAAACCAATATTTGCGCAAAATATGCTTCTATATGTTAGTTTCGCACAAGATTAACGGGATTACTTGAAATTCCTATTTAATTTTTTTTAACCTTCTGTGACTCCCTCATGCGTTAGTTCATGATCATATTCACTTCCAATGCACCTCTTGCTTAGTAAGAACCCAAATGTTCATCAATACGCAGGGAATCTTCATGTTAGTCTCTGGCTACTTCAGACTACCTGATGACATCCCAAAGCCTGTCTGGCGATACCCGATGACCTACATCAGCTTCCATTTCTGGGCATTACAGGTAAATTAAATCAAACTACTTCCTACTATACCCCTTAAATCCATCCTACTTAAAAACATTCTTAGCGATTCCATATGTCTGTTTCACTCCAACAGGGCCAGTATCAAAACGACCTCCATGGCTTAATATTCGATAATCAGAGCCCAGACCTCCCAAAGATTCCAGGCGATTATGTTCTTGAAAATGTTTTCCAAATTGATGTCCACAGGTCAAAATGGGTGGACCTGACGGTTCTCTTCAGTATGATTGCAATATATCGCATTCTCTTCTTTGTCATGATCAAGATCAGCGAGGATGTGTCTCCATGGATCAGAGGTCATATTGCAAGGAGAAGGCTAAAGAACAAGCACAAGGTCAACGGGTCATCGATTGGTCTCGTTAATAGGACTCCTTCTCTTAGGGGCTATGTTGTAGAACCAATCACCTCAAGTTCTGAGGTCTGAACTGAATCAGAAGTTTTTCCCCCTCCATACAGGAAAAAAAAATGTGATTATATTTGACAGTAATAAATGTCATTTGTTTACATATAACTTTGTTTTATTTTCTTGTGATTGATGACACTGACCAGTTATCTTTCGATCAAAGGGAGTAGCACGCATATGAAGGTTTAATTAGATTCTTGTACACGTATCACATTGCCTGTTACTTTTTTGCTTCTATTTTCTTGCATCCCAGATTATATTTAGAGAAAATTTCACAAAATCCCCCCAAGTTGGCAGTTTTTGAGGTAGCACCCTAAACTTTTGAAATGTCACTAAACTCTCCTTAGGTTTTATAAAAAATTCTTCTATCTAACACCAATAGATCTCACTATGCACGTGAAATCACTATAAAATGCCCTAAACGAAAACTATGAGTTTATCCTCAATGTTTTCTATCTATTATCAAGTATCAAGAACATCATTTTTTAGGGAAAAAAAAAGCAACCCAAGAATTGACCCGACAAGCGTAGGTTAGTTCGTGGGGCTATTTAGGTGTTTGATCTCGATGCGGTGGGCCTCCAGGAATCTAAAATATCTCAGTCGAATTCAACCTCTCTTTCTTCTATTGCGGGATACAAAATCTCTTCCAGGTTGCAACTAGACGCGGATAATTCAAGGGGCAGAGTTGTCGTGGGCTGGAATGATCCTATTTTATCTTGTTCCTGCTCTTATATTAGTATTTTTTTTAGTCTCCGCTGTTCTGCAGCATAAACCATCAAATTGAGCCTTTCTGAGTACATCGTTATATGCTCCCACTAATCATGAAGAGAGGGAGTTTTGTTGGTGCGAGTTAGAAAGAGCTTACTATATGTTTCCTCATCCTTGGATCCTATCCGGAGACTTTAATGTTTCCCTGAGCTCAACGAAAGAAGTGGAAGAGGAGGCTCTCGTCGAGATATGTCCTCTTTCAAAAATCTAACCAATAGGCTACATCTTATTGATTTACCTTTTGTTATGACAAATACCCAGGAATAGACTAATATCAATCACACGAAAGTACGAAAAATATCAAGAACATAAATAACACATGAATATTCGTGTTTCGGTTTGTAGCTTGTGAAGGAGGAGAATAGCTCCACTAAATTGTGAGAAATACAAAGTGAAAATCTCTTAATCACTCAATTCCTAACACACCCCAAAAACATAATACAACCCTCTCAAATAAAGGAACAAAAGAGAAAAAAATATCAAATAAACTTCATAAGAGAACTCTCTGTTTTTGATTGGTACTCTGTAGATTGATATTGATGATTAGCTTGAGTACATACATAAGCTTGAAGATGCCAATTCCTTGCTGCCTATGGAATAGGAGTTTCAGTGGGAATATAAGTCTACATATTCCAAAGCATAATAAGAGTCCAAGCCCATGAAGACTTCTATTCTTGCTGCAATTAGAGTTGTAATAGGAGTTCACTTGTGGCTTTCCTCATCACCAACCTGTAAGTCCTATGCACAATAGGATTGCATTGATAATCAACTTAATTCCTAATCAAAAGGAATCCTCTCAGCCAAGTCTATCCAATAGATAAAACTCTTGGTTTAAGTCTATATTTGAGTCACACTAACATCTTTGCGTGGTAGAAGATTCACTTGGTCAAATATATAGAGCTCTATAACTCTGGCTTGTTTAGATAGATTATTTATTTCCTCAGATTGAGAGTCTAAATACTAATCAGTTGTTCACTGCCCCAGACTCTCCTTCTGCTCAAATCAAGTTCCAGTTATTCTGGATAGTGTCAGATTTCAACTACTGCTACCTCTTTTCCGCATTAAAAAAGGTTGGCTATTACACACATCATTCGATTATTTTGTTTTTTTTCTTGGAAATCATTTTTTTCATGGTGATCCTGTAGCTTGTTTCGCAAAGAAGTTGAATCTTCTAAAATGTCATATTAAATGGTGGAAGAAAAATAATTTTAAAACCACCTTGGTGAGCAAAAGGCTACTATGGCTACCATCTCATCTTTTGGTACTTTTGGGGAATCGCGAGCTTTAACTACTCTAAACTTCAAACTAGAAATTCTCTCAAAGAGGATATTCAAAATTAATTCTTGAGGATGAAACATATTGGAGACAATGTTCTAGAATTAATTGGCTTCAAGATGAAGACTCCAATGCCTCTTTCTTTCATAAAATTGCCTCATCGAGAAGGCGTTCTAATTATATCACCTCTATAACTGAAGGAGATTCTATTTTCCTATCCGATGATGATAAAAAGTTCATCTTCTTGATTTATTTTAAAAAAATTATTCTTCACTAGTAAAGTATCCTCTTTTCAGATCAATTGGGATTTTCTTTATCCCACTCATCACAGGGATTTATCTGCCCTTGACGATAAATTTTCTGAAGAAGAGATCTAGAAGGCAGTGTTCGATATATGAATCCATCAAAAGCACCAGGGCTGATCACTATATTTTATTTGCACTTTTATACCCTCATTATCTATTTTATTGAATAAATATACATGCTAATATCGGTTGTTTTATGATTTTTTAGGAAATAAATGATTTATCAAATAAAGCCTCAAGGAAGTCCAAAATACCTTTTCTTAAAGCTCACTAGAAGCCTATAGGAAGCTCACAAAGCCTAAAAGACCAAGAAGAAATTGAGTCAACAAGTAAACTCAAGAAAATAAATTCTGTTATAAATTAATCTATGAGCTAATTGAATAGCTAATCGATTAGGTTGTAACAGAAATGCATCAATAGCTGATTTTGATTTTTAGAGCTCAAGACTATTTCCATGAGCTGTGGTTAATTGATTGATAATCAAATTTTTATTACATTTTATACCCTCATTATATATTTCATTTAAATAAAAATATCACTAATAAATGTATTTTATCTTATATTGCAGGTTAATGAAGAATTAATGAATAAAAGCCTAAAAGACTCAAACCCCTTTAATTTCTGCTATTTATTGAAGTTCAAATATGAAGATAAAAGAAGGCCCAAGAAAGCTCAAGGAACCATGAAGAAATCGGGTCATGAAATAAAAAAATTAAATCTGCGCAAACTAATCGGTTGGCCAACCGATTGGTTCGCCACAGATTTGGTTTAATGGCTGATAATTAATACTTGGTCTCTAAGTTTTATCCAAGGGTTCTCCTTCATTACTGTATGCTATAAATAGGGGTAGAGGATGAGGGGTTTGAGTGTGAAAAATTTTGTAAAAACTCTTTTTAGAGAGGAGAGTTACTCTTAATTGAGAAAACCTTCCAAATTTGTAACTTTTTGTTGCAATTAATAAAAAAAATTTCACCTCTTCATATTTTTCTTTCATTCTCTTTATTTGATCATGAAGATGAAGATAAGAGGAAGATGAAGATGAAGATAAAAATTTGCCTTCATCAAGAGGCTAGAACCTTCTTAGAATGTAAATTTTATCTTTTATCTTTTAATTTTTTATAATATTTTCTTTTCTTATTGTTAAATATTCATGAAGCTAGAACCCTCTTGAATTAGATTTATTGCTTTGTAGAGTAGATTTATTTCATGTCTTTATTTTCTTGCATTACTTTGTTGCATTTATTTTGTATTATAGATTTATTTTCTTGCATTATTTTCAAGAGGCTAGAACCCTTTTTGTAATTAGTTTTATTTTCTTTCTCTCACTTAGATGCTAGAACCCTCTTTGGAGATAGTTTTCATTTTCATTCTCTCCATTTATTTCTTTCTTTGTTTTTATTTTCTAAGATGTGGAACTAATTCTTGTAAGAATTCTAAAATTGTATGAAACTAG
>JBAKGM010000002.1:13349420-13365364 GCA_037177215.1 Asparagus racemosus | reverse complement strand
GTTATTATTAATAGTATCAACATGCGGATGCTATCAATCCAATTCTAAAAATCGAAATCTAAAAAATAAAAATTCAAACTGGTAGATTGATCTACTACATATGAACTAGTTAGAAACAAAATTCTAAATGATTTCATCATCATTAACCCATGCAAAATATATTGTCAAAATCAACATTTCAGAATTTTCATGAAGTTGGTTAATTTTTGCCTCTTGATATATAATTCAAAACTCGTCGAAATAATTTGAAATTTTGTTTCTAACTAGTTCATGTGTAGTAGATCTCATCTATCTATTCAGATTTTTATTTTTAGATTCCGATTTTCAAAATTGAGTTGATAGTATCTACATGTTAGATACTATTAATAGTAGCCTAGCTCAAATATATATATATATATATGTGTGTGTGTGTGTGTGTGTGTGTGTGTGTGTGTGTGTGTGTGTGTGTGTGTGTATCCACAAACAAGAAATCATGATGATTGTTTAGTATCGCTCCTCTGATGGTCAAGTTTGTCGCTTGAAGGGTCTGTATGAGAATTCTAAAGCTTAATTGTACATATCTTAGGCTTAATATCAGAAAACTCCTCTTAACTTTAGGCGATTATCAGAAAACATCCCTTACCTTTCAATTATTAGAAAACCCTCTTAATTTTAGGGGTTATCAGAAAACCTCCTTTAACTTTAAGGTTTTATCATAATACCCCTCTCACTGCGTTACCCTAATTATCCCAAATTATCAGCGAACAAAAGTACCTATTGTAGATGATTTTAGTGGTAGAGTTTGTTTTGAAGAACCTAGAGAGCGTTTTTCTACTAGAAATCAGATTTGTGTTAAACTAAATTTATTATTATTATTTTTTGTCATGTGAGTGAACTCCCTACCCAGAGTATTTTGTTTCACTGAAAAATTAAGATAATAAGGGATAATGCCGTAGGGAGGGCTTTGTGATAAAACCTTAAAGTTAAAAGGGGCTTTCTGATAACCCCTTAAGATAAGGAGGGTTTTCTGATATTTTGAAAGTTCATGGGGTTTTTTAATAATTGCCCAAAGTTAAGGGGGGGTTTTCTGATATTAAGCTCATCTCTTGCTCTTCATGATTCAATTAATAGGGGATGTTATCTGGATGCCTCATCGTGATCAAATACTTCATTTTCCCTAGTTATGTCTAACCCAACCTAACTCTAGGATAAACTTGATAATCGAGATTATATTTTTTTAGAGACTAGATTGAAACTATTTTATACTATTATTGCCTTACTTCGTGAATGAGTAGTAATAGGTTACTATTGGGATATAGTCTTGGCTCGTTATCTAATTCAACCAATCCATTTGGGTGCTAATTTAAAGGTGTTTGCGAATCATATATACATATATATGATTCATCGCATCATCTAGACGCTCGTCTGTCATTAAACGGGTTACTTGCGAATAGACTCTCTATAGTATTGCCAAATTGCAAATAGATTCGCTATAGCTCTATTCAAGCGTGTAGACACTCTATACTGCATGCCCAATTGTGGGTATACCCCAATCATTAATTTTTTTAACTCTTATTAAGATAGTCAAAAATAGTTCACAGAACACGTTTATTCGTACTTGGGTAAACAGTACAATATATCTATGTACATCTACATCAATAGAACTACAGGAGATTTATCAGCCTCTATAAAATCTTTTTTAACATTTTCAATAATTACAATAGGCGATACTAAATGGTCTACCTGCACTTAACCCTGTAAAAGAAGGGGCCCTAAGTTGACCAAATATGATGTCAGCAAATTTGCAGACATTGACATCAATGCGGTTAATTCGAGCACGTGCGTGGTAATTATACCTAATGAGATCGTGCTCTAATAAGCAAGTGACTACTTTAAAACGTCCAGCTTCTTATGATTATGTTATTTATGCAGCCATTATTGCGCCTTTAACCCAGATCAATGTTATTGCCATGTTGGGAACTTGAGTACAATTATTTAATGAAAACTTTTTATTAAACGCTTTGTTATCTCCAATTTATCCTCAGCGAGCTACTAAATACGCAAATGAGAAATGACAATTTGGACTCGATATGTGGACCAAATGTCGCCAAAAAAGAATGATGTAGCTCAGGTAGTTAACAGCTTTTAACAGCTTTTATATCAAAGCGACCCCTCTCTCCTAAATTGTAGTGATGCCTCATCATCCACTTCCTCCTTCTCCGACTTCATCAAATTGATCCAGCTTCTCTTTAAGTTCTAGTGATTAGGGCCTGAAGCACTCGGAGCATATATTTGATGTATTTTGTGATCTGGGACTAATTTTGTGAAATTTTTATGATTTTGATTTTGATTTTGATGAGAGTATTTTGCCAGTTCGATGCAATTCGTCAGATATTATAATGTGAATTGTGTGTATATTATTTTTCGTGACTATATATTTGTGTAGGTGATTATGCGTATGATTTCACAATTGATGTGGTTTATTTGCATTTGGATAATAATTTGGTCGAGACTTAGATGGTGTAATGCTGAAGTGGGTGTTTTCTGTCGATGGTGTGTATGAAGAGGTGAGGGAGTTGAGCAGTTTATGTGCATTTGGGAAGGATTTGACGGAGGCTTTAATGAGTGTGAATTGGATGCGATGATCACATCGATTAATGATGATGCATGAAGCTTCATGGTGCTATGCTCATTGAGTTTTTAGTTGTGTTATGAGTGTATATCTTGTGACGATTGTAATTGTGTAAATAAAATAATGCATATTGTGAGAGAAGTTTATGTAACTTTAACGTAAGTTTATTTTTTTATGTAAAGTTGTTTTATGATGAATATATTTGAATTTGGTGTAAATAAAACTATTGGATTGGTTGCACAAAACCACAAGAAATTTCAAAAAATTTTGGCAAAACCTCCCTTCTTTGATATTCACTTCACTGTATATTATCATGACATAATTTTGTAAACAATACATCAAACATAAAATACATAGTTCATCAATAAGTCCATACAACATCAAACAAACTAACAAATATATCAGTAAGTCCACCTTAACCAAAATACATCAACAAGTCTACATTAATCAAAATAAACAAATAAGTTCTTGCAAACATCAAACTTCACATACAAAAATAAATTCATGTAAAAGCTAATAACCATATACTTCATTCCGACATAGAGATCAATGGTAGAATTATCTTTTTCATTTTCATCATCAACAATATCATACACATTCTCCTCATGCTTTGATACCTATAAAAATAGAAAAAAAACAAGAAACATGATGAGCCGCACAATTCATTCTAGAAAACTACACATATCTTCCAACATAATAATGAGCTATAAAAAAGCAAAATGTGGAAGTGCTAAAGTTACAACAAGAATTGTCAATGAAGATACAACTTTCACACGAGAAATCTTTCATGTGAAAATGCTAAAATTGCAATTCTATGATGATGGCAACCAATGAAGATGGCAACTGCATAAACATTTGGAGCTTGGCAAATCAGTAGCTTAAACATATGGAGTTGGTTGTCTTACCAATTTTGGATGTCCATTTGATCTGCAGTTTAATATAGAGTAACTCATATGCCTATTCCTCAGCTCTTTACTTTGTTTTTTTCCCAATATCCACTTCTGTTTCATGGCATGCGACAGTTTGAGGGGCTATGAATAATCGCAAGCACTCTTTTATCCTGTGGTCAGTAATACAATCACGAGTGCTAACTTAGGATAGATTGCAGTGCTTTGGGATAATCTCATCTTAATAGTGTAATTCCTGAAAATTGTAAAGAGAGAATTAGTTGTTTGTAGTTGAATGTGTTCACTACATGAGAGATGTGTATGCTTCCTTAGGACTACCTGAGTATATTGATGTACATTAATAGCCAAATTGGTGAATGAAATAAAATATTTTTCATTGACAAAAAAATAAAATCATATGCCTAATGAATTGAACAGGTGGGCTCTTGAAGATTGTGGAGCGTTGGAACCTCGAAGGAGTGCTCTAGAGGATGATTTTGAAGAGGAAGAAGAAAAGGAAGAGGATGAGCAAGCTATGGAGATAGATAACAGATCGTATGAGAAGGTTAATAGTTTTCCTACTTTTATTTTATTTTGTTAGACTAATCCATGTTTCTAAAGTTACCATTACTAACTTGTCTCTTTGAATATGATTATTATCGTGGTCGGAGTCCAATTAGAGAAGAGACAGGGATAGAAAGCGCAAACAGTCATAAATACAGGTTGTTTACATTATACCATTATATCTGCACTTTCAACTTCATTGACTTTTTAATATTTATTATTGTAGCATGTGAATAGCCCCCAATTTACAGCTTGTGAGTTATATTTGATCCATCTCCTCACTTTCCAATCATCTTAGTTTACTTAATCACTTTAATCCACTGATCAAACTCCTTGCATACAAACTCTGGCCAACTCCATATGATGTCTTGTACTTCTTTTTTTTAGACTTGTTCAACTCTTAATATGTTTCAAACAACCCAAAATCCTTATTCATAATTCTAGTTTACATTGAAAAAGTTTTCCAACTCATGAGGGCGTCGGAGTGATCTTTAAGTAAGCAGGCAGAATGGGTGGAGGAACTTTGGGGATTTCTCCCCCTCAATGAGAAGTAAATTATATTTTGGGAGAGAGACTATGTGGGCACCCGGAAATTCTAAAATTTCAAAATTTACGAACAACATAGATGAATTCAAGGGATTACCATGATGCACCTAAAAATTTCGAACGTTTCAAAACTTAAAACAATAAAAATGAAATCAAGAAATTAACATTAGCCTCTAAAGAATTTAAAAATTGTAATTAACACCCTCAATATCTCAAAAATTATAGAACCACTATCAAAAGTTCAAATTACAAAAAATCACCCTAAAATTCTGAAATTTTAAAACTTTCAAACAACATAAATGAATTCAAGAGATTACCATCAAGCACCTAAATATTTAAAATTTGCCAAAATTAACCTCAAAGTTACAAAAATTGCAAAAAAAAAAAAACTCATTCAAAAGTTAAAAATCGTAAAAACTCTAAAATTTTAAAATTTATAACCAGTACACATCAAATCTAGAAACAATTGGCAGATCATTGAAATCTAAATTTTTTAAAAATAACTCAAAGTTTTAATAATTGCAAAAAGCACCTTCAAAATTTCAGAGTTGCAAGAAATATCCTGACATTTGAAAATTATTACTAACACATGAAACATAGAAGTTACAACTACCAAACTTAAAAGTAAAATTTTTAAAACAACATTCCTAAAGTTTTAAAAATTACAAATCACACTCTCAAAGTTCAAAACCATAAAAAAAGGGCTGAAATTTCAACACTTGGCATAGAAAAGCGCAATTGTTTAGTATTCTTTCATTAACACACACACACACACACACACACACACACAATTTCCAATTTAGGGCTTACTATGCCTTTTCAGCATCTAAAAATAGTCTATGTTGATGCTAGTAAAAAAAAGTAATAAGAATTGATTAAAAACATCGGGTTAAGGAATAAAAATTTGAAAATTATATGATAGCTTAAAAATTATCTTCACTATATAAATTAAAGTAACTACATATAATTTTATAAGAAGTTGGAGTAGTGATAGGTAAAATATGAGTGTACCTAAAGTTGCAAGTATACAACTAACAAGTTATAGTATAAAAAGTTATCGATCCCGCGAGGAAGGTGTTGTAAGAATTTATCAATGTCGGTTCTTATATTGTGTGTGTGACAATTAGGAGTGTGATAAAAGAAAGGTGATGTGTTGTGGAGAGATATGGAAAATGGTTGTGAATATATGCAAATAAGAGCAAACGAAGATTGAAAGAGGAGAGAGAATGATGAATAAGATGAAGGAAAAAAAAAACAAATGAATGAAAATCAAGAATAAAGAAGAAAATTAAAAAAATAAAAGATGGAGGATTTAATTAAAGATATGAGAAATTTAGAATTGAATCCACTAGCTAATCTCACTTATAAAATATGAATCATTCTCTTTTTATCACATTCTACTTTAGATTTATTAAGTATAGACTATCAAACCACTCAAGGAAAACATAACCTATCAAATTATCATCCAAGTAAAATTAATACTCATTAAAAGAACAACAATTAGATAGTAATTCTAGAATTCATAAGCATAACCTATCAAACCAATTAGTTCTCTATTTGATTATACTAAGCATGATTATTTTAAGCACAAGAGAATAATCCATAGATTACAAAAGAGATCAAACTAGTTTCATATAATTTTAGAACTCCTACAAGAATTAGTTCTACATCTTAGAAAATAAAAACAACGAAAGAACTAAAAGGAAGGAAAATAAACAAAATAAAACTAATATCAAGAGGATTCTAGCCTCAAGGTGAATAGTGCAAAAAATCTAAATTACAAAATAAAGGCAAAAAAGTAAAGACATGAATTAAAAAACATGAAAGAAAAGACATGAATCTAAATCTATTCTATAAAGCATTAAACAAGCATGAAAAGAAAATATTATAAGAAAAGAAGAGAAAAGAATAAAAAGCAAACCCTCATCTTCATCTTCTCTTCATCTTCATCCTCTTTTCGTCCTTAGACGAAGAGAAGAAAAGAAAGTATGAATGGGTGAAAATATTTTTATTAATTGCAACAAAAATTTACAAATTTGGAAAGCCTTCTCAATTAAGAGTAACCCTCCTTTCCAAATAAAGTTTTTGTAAAATATTTCACACTCAAACTACTCACCCTCTACCCCTATTTATAGCTTACAGTAGTGAAGGAGAGCCCTTAGAAGAAACTTGGGTGCCAAAGAGTTGAAATCAGCCTTTGATTCGAATCTGATGACAATCAATCGGTTGGCCAATCGGTCAACTGACCGATTGGTCGACCGATTGGTCTGCAGTCAGAATTTGTTTTTACACTATTTTCTTACACGAATTCTTTATGGATCCTTGGGTCTTCATGGGCCTTCTTTAATCTTCATACTTGGGCATCAATAATATGTATAAAATTGGAGAATTGAGTAGATTTGCCTTTTATTCATTATTTTCACCATTAACCTACAAAATTAGATAAAACAATTATTAGTGGTATATTTATTCATATAAATGGATAATGAGAGTATTAAATTATAATTAAAATGTGATTATCAAATACCTAGTATAGTAAAGAGGTTGATTGTGATGGTGATCTTTGACGACCATATCCTCTGGAGTGAAGGCGATACAAGGCGTGTGTGGTTGACATTGGTAGAACTACTTGTGTTCTTCATCCTGAGGAGGCTCAATTAAGTGGGCGAGGAATGCCTCACTGTCATTCAAAGATTCTTTTAAAGCTTCTCTCCTCTCCTCAGACAAACGTAAAAGTTTGAATAAGGTTATATGAGCTAGGATATTGGCTAATTGGGCCATGATATCGTACCGGAATAGGACTTTGGGATCATGTGGTGGACATTGCAATGCCTTGTTGAGCTGAGTCTCTTTTGCTTGACCGGTTCAGGTTTTTTTAGAAGCTCTTGGCTTATCATAATTCTTCAAATAATCTCGGCCAGATCTCATCCCAAACATGGCCACTTATTCACCTTCTGAATAGGTGAGTGAAGTAACGTGTAGAGATTCTTGTTCAATGATTGCGGAGATGGCGGTTTAAGACTTCATCTTGCGCTTGTTCTTGGACTTTTGAAGAATCCAATCCTTACGTTGGAGAAGATCGGGATGTACCCATATCATTTCACCCCTCGCTATAGTGAGAGGGACTAAGCCTTAGCTTTATCGGTTCTATTGGCCATAGTTGACCACTTCCATCCTTGCAGTAAGAATGGAGACAATGCCGTTTTGGGCTTGAATTATGGGATGGAGCCAAATTGAAGAGTCATCATGTTGGCGGTGACTTTCTTTTGCTCACGCTTGAGCTTGAAAATTCCTGAATTAATGAAGGTCTAGATTTTATCCTTGAGGATGTAGCAGTTCTTCGTTGGGTGTCTCAATATTCTGTGATAGAGATAGTAGTTGGGGTCATCGGTCTTTCCGACTTCTTTAGGGCATCGAGCTTCAGGAAGCTTTAACCGATTCCCTTTGTAGAGCACATGGAAGATGGCAACTGTATGTTCGTCTTCGAATGAATAATTGCATTGAATATTCTTCATTGGTTCTCTTTGCTAGTTATTTTTGGGATTTTGATCCCCAGCTGTGAAAGTCGTTTTAGCTATTGGTTGTGAACTTTGCCCTTGTTTACCTTTTTTACACCTGAAGTTAGTGCAAGGCTCGAACTTGTTGAAACGTTCTGATGATTTTTCTGCTATCTCAACTTGTTCCATCAAATCTTTCCATGTATGGGGAGTAAAGGCACCCATGTGAGCTTCAATCCATGCCACAAAATTGTGTCAACAAGTCTAAAGTAACATCGACAGAGGCATATCGCAATATCACAATGTCAGTTTGTGGTATATCTCAATGTACTCTCTAACAATTTCATTTCCACTTTGTTTCTCGAAAAGGAGTTTATCCATGGTAACATCAGATTCTTCCTCATAGAATTGTGAGAGGAACTTTGATTCTAAATCTATCCATGATTTGATTAAACCCTCAGGCAAATTTTAGAACTAATCAAAGGCTACTCCGTGGAGGGTATTGGTGAAAAGTCATGCCTTGATGGCATCGTTACCCGCTACATTCCTAGTTTGTTAGTGAAAGTAGTAGATATGCTAGTTTGGAGAACCTTTGCCATCAAATGTGTGTAATGTAGGAGGCTTAAATTTCATCAGGTAGGGAACCATGCCCCACTCGTTGGGATAAGGTCAGGTAATTCCAACCTTCTTGAGCACAGTTCACTGAGAAAGAACATTGAGCTATTTTTGGATATCCTCCAAGTCCTTTGCTTCCTTGCTTGGCTTTGAAGGTGTCGTCATCTCTCATCCCATATGTTTAGAATCTGCGTCATCTTTATGCTCCAAAACGTCTTCTAGGGAGGATTCACCGATCTGCTTCTTCCCCTTTGAAGAATTTGGTTGAGGCTGAGATGCCAAATAAAGTTGTCCAATCATCTTCTCTAAGCAATTGATCCGTTCATTTGACACTTTCTTTTGAGTTGCCATTAGAAAAAGAAGATCTTCTTGATCCGTCACATCCAGCTCCCATCGTCATTCTTAACTCAAATTAGGGGTTGTATTTGATGTTATAGCATAGTTGGCATCGCTAGACATGGGTCGGCTCATCCGAGATGAAGTCTACGATGTCCATACCTGAAGGGAAGAGTAGTCGAAAAGGATTACTGCTCTTTGTCTTAGCCTAGTGTAACGCTACACACCGTTAGCCTCTGGAAATATGGATCCAATGCCAGGAGAATATACTAGATCAGGCGAGTTGTCCATACTTTCTTCCGCATCTCTAGAAGTTACACTTGTCATATTGATAGTGAATACTTGTGTTTCACCCTTTCAGGTGTGTCGTCATCATTTAGTCTGAACCTCTAAAGGCTCTGGACCATGACTAAGACAACGGAAGACAGATTCTTTTTTAGGAACAGCTTTGCATTGGTAACTCTTTTGAACTACCGTAACTACTTCTCTTAGGGTTGCACAATGCTAACATTGGTGAGCTCTCTTCAAAGATAGGAACTCTCTTAAGTCACTCGTAGTTCCAAGTTGAGGGCACTTTTCAGTGCCAACTTTGCTATTTTTAGCCTTGGAATGCGAATGTCACTTATGACGAGGCTGGCCAAGCTTTTGTTTAACAAAATCATCATTGATCATGTTATTCCCTTGCGGGAATTTAGATGAGGGATTACCCCCATTCTTAGCTTTTATCGAGGAAGCATAACGAGCATCGCGAGATGCTTTGAATCAAACTCCTAAAGGAGTTGTGGACTGATGTCTGAGATCAACAAATGAAATAACATCTTGACAAGATGAGGGTCAAATTTTCTTTGCTCTTGGCAAAGTTCGTTTGCCTTTCAGCTAAGCTCAAACACTCTTTGGCGAGGGTCACCCTTTCACACATAGGGGTCAGCTTAGATGCGAGATCGTCACTATGGTGAATGTTATGACAATTGCGTACAGTCCCCGTTGATGAAGTTAGGTTCATGGAAATGAATTCCTCAAACTCTGCTTCGTCAAATTCAATGACTAGCGATTCAGCAAAAGAGGGTCTTAGTGTTGGTCTGCGACACAATTTTCTCGTCAGAGGAGAAAGAAGTCCTCCGCGGAGTAGCCATCCTATTTCAGGTCTTTTTAGTATTACAATTAGCTCAAATTACAGTAAAAAGAATAAGATGAAACTAAGAAAAAATTAATATTCTCTAGGTTCTTTTTTATTTATTGGTGGAACGTCGATCTTATATTCCATTACCACACCGATTAGGGCATCGGGCCTCTTGCTATTGATGAGCGCGTAGTGGCTTGGAAGATGACTCAGTCTTCTCTTAGCACTTCTACTTAATTAGAATGCAAGTACGATAGAGGTGATCTTTTTGTGTGTGAATTGATCTCTCTATGATCTGATCAAGGTAGGGATGGGGCTTCAAAATGAACCATATCCTCTCCTTTTATAGGCTAAAAGCGAGAGTTAATGGCCTTTAATTGTGGATTAAGTGGCCATTAAAGTAGGAGAAAGTGGGGAATGGTTATTCCCCTGAAAATAGCTCTCAAACAGCTATTTGGCCAGGTTGGCTGACTTAGCGAAGTTCATTGATTGACTTGGCAAAGTTTGCTGACGGTCTAGACGAGAGTCATTGAGGTCATGAGCGAGGCTCGCTAAGGACATAGGCTAGTCTTCTTCAAAAGTGCATGATTTGGTCCACTTCAATTGCTATTTGTGAAGTTCATAAGTTGGCGAACTTTATCAATGAGTTTGAATTTGACACAGAATCTGACTCTTGATTTGGTCGACTGATGACGCCTTTCGACTCAGCCTGGGGCATGAATTAGGAGTCAACCTTCGCTTGACTTCGTCGGGACGAGTCAAGACGTTCACGGGTCTTAACCTTCACTCTGGGCGAGGGTTGCTATGACCTCGCTTGGGGCAAAGCTCATCTTACCCCCAGTGACACTAAGGCTACTCCTGGCATGGTTTGCTTCGCTTTGGGTGAAGCTGGGGTTATCTTCACTCTGGGTGAAGTTCACTCTCCTCTAGTGAAGTTAAGATGTCTTCGGCGAGACTGGGGCTATCCTCAAAGAGGCTTGTCTTGCTCTTGGCAAAGTTCGTTCTGCCTTCAGTGACGTTGGGGCTATCTTCAGTGAGGGTTACCTTGTTGTAGGGGAAACTGGAATTGTCTTCACTCTTAGCGAAGTTTGCTTAGCTTCTAGCGAAGCTCAAACTGCCTTTGGTGAAGTTTGCCTTAACATCTGCAAGGGTCAATTTTGACCCTTGGTTCACACTGTGGTGAATTTTGTGACAACTCCTCACAATTACCGTCAATGATTAGTTTGAGGAAATGAATTCCTCAAACTTCACTTGGTCAAATTTAGTGACCAGCAATTCAGCAAAAAATACGAGAAAGGACTCCCTAGCGGAGTCGCTATCCTATTTCAGATCTTTTGTATTGTAATTGACACAGATTACAATAAAATAATACAATAAAACAAAGAAAAATTTTATATTTCCTAGGGTTCTTTTTTATGTGTCATTGGAGCGTCGATCTTGTACTCCATTGATAGTCCGACTAATACGATGGGTCTTTTGCTGATTGATGATTCTAATCTCTTGGAAGATAGTGTAGTCTTCTCTGAATGAAGAAATATCAATCGATCCTTGATCGCAAGAGCTGTTGATAAGCTAGATGACTAGCTGAAGAGGATGAATCATTTCTCACAAGGATCGTTGATCGGGCCCAATGATTAGCCGATGACAATGATCTATGAAGATCAATGAGAATAGAGAAGAGACGGGTTTTGGGTTAATGTAGCCTCTAAATCTCTCTCTCCCTCTCTCTCTCTCTCTTATCCTAATGGCAATAAATTTAGCCAAGATAATGCTAGCCCCAAGAACATTTCCTTCGTTCCCCTGTGCCCTCGTGCCCCCTTTGCTTCATGTTGATCATGCCTATTTATGGGCTTGGGAGCATTAAGTGGGTGAGTTAGTGGGTCTTAACTCGCCTTTAGTAGGTGAGTTAGTGGTCATTAATACTCCTTAACCCCCCTTAAATGGGTGAGTTGGTGCTCATTAACTCCCCTTAAATGGGTAAGTTAGTGGGAACCGTTTCCTTAAAATTAGCTTCTGAAAATGGTTATGGGTAAGATTCACCAATAATAGCCATGGGCAAGGTTCACCAATAATGGACACAGGCGAAGTTCATTAATAACAACCGTGAGCGAACTTCGCCAGAATGGGTGACATGGCCCATGTGGTCTATTAGGTGAAGCTCGTTGCTACTTGGGTGAGCTTCACTACAACTTTGGCGCGCTTCGCTACTATGGCTTAAGCGAGCTTAGCTATGGCTTTGGCGAACTACGCTGTGTCTTACATAGACCATTTGGGCAAAGCACATTTTGGACGAGACTCACTAGAAGCTTCACTTTGACTTGGTCTTGAGAGCGAGCTCCATTATGACTAGGGCGAGCTTCGCTATGGCTTGGGCAAGCTCCACTGAAAAGTTCAGATTTGACTCAGAGTCTGACTTGAACTTGTTTATTGTCTCAGCCGACTTATGGATGCCTTTTGACTCGGCCTTGAGTCGGACTTGAGAATTGACTCAGACTTAGGTCCTCTTTGGCACGGATGTAGTCATGTTCATATGTGATCCAAGTGAACTTCGCTGTAGCCTACCATATGCTAATGCTCGAGCCCATCTGAAGTGTTTAGCTCATGAGTGTTTACTTCATGGACTCGGACTCAACATTAGTCGAATAGAGTATATTTTAATCGTCCACAGTTACTATCTAGTTATTTATTTTTTTTCATGAGTGATATTATTGCTTAGATATAATTTTGATAGGCTATGCTTATTTTAACTAACTTCATAGTCTATGCTTACGAAATCTAAGAAATATATAAATAAAAAGAGAGCAATTCTTCAATGCAATCTGATGTTAGCTAGTGGATTCAATCTTAGTTTTCTATTCTCATCTCTTGATTTCCTCCATCTTTTTGTTCACTTCTTTTTTCAATTTGATTTTGTTTTTAATTTTCTTTTATTTTATTCTTCTCTTTCTCACATTCTTTCCTCTTGTTTTAGCCTTTTCTTTTGTGATAAATTTCTACCCAAAACACACACAACTTTCATTTAGCATCTCATTAGTTTTCTACACAATCTAAGAACCCAAATATGACTGTCTTTCTAATACTCTCCTTCCATGTGGATTGATATTTTAAATATTATAACTTGATTATTGTACACTTGCAGCTTAGTATATTTTTATTCTCCATCAAGTTTTTAGTGCCGTTGCTAGGGAAGGTGCTTGTAGTTAGGATTTTTCTATTTTAGTTCTTTAATTTATGTGTTTCATTGTGGAGAATTGAAGTAGAAGTAGATTGACGATTGAAAAAAAGGATTTGCTTCAAAAGGTGGTAATCCTTTAAAAAGGTGAGTTCTCTTTCTTGTGATTTTCAATTCCATCCTTTAGTTAAGTTTTAACAATTAGAGAAAATTATGAACTACATAAAAAAATTTCTCAGAATAAAATCCACCTCGCACTTGAATAACAACTAAATAAGATAATAAATTCAAACACGAGTTTTTTTCTCACATTTGTTTGTTTGTTGACCCTAATTAAAAAAAATCATCTTTGCATTCTGCTGTAGTTGATGTTAATTCTTTAGATTGCATTGCATATAGTTAGAGAGAATTTACCAAAGTAATTTGAGCATTTTGATTTGAGCACACACTTGAAAATACTTTTATGCACAAAAACCCCAAATCAAGATAAGGTGAGGGATTTCATCACCCTTTTCTAAACCCAAAAATCACTAATTTCTCACTATACAAACTCAATCCTTTAAAACTCATTAGACATTGGCGTGTAAGGGTTCGAGCTCATTAGGAAATAAAGAATTCTTAAGTGAACTAGTTTAAGTTTATTTGACTCTGTTTGTGTCTAAGGTAAGGTTGAGGGATTGCGTAAGTTGCTCTGCAAGGAAATATGTACTTAATAGTTCCTTGCTCTCCCTATAGTACTATCCTTACCTGGCTAACTAATCAAGTAAACTTGGATCTTTATAGTAAAGAAGTTTTAATTAAGAGTTGGTTTAGTGGAGTTTAGGCTTAACATTAAAATTAAAAGTGATTGTTCAAATGGTTACTTTTTGACTTGTTAGTTAGGTTTTTCCTTTTTATTTTATTCTTCTTCTTCTCTCTCACAAATCTTTTAGATCATTTAGTTTTTTCCTTTTTATAAAAAAATAAAAATAATAAAAATAAAAATTTTAACATTTGATTTATTCTTGGAACATTTTCGTAATTTTTTAGTGATATAAAAAAATTACAAAAAGAGTTTTCATTAGTGTATGCAAATGTAGATTAGGGATAATATAAACCACTAATTCATGGTCAATCTATTTTTGATGCACAAGAAATGGCTAATCAAAATCTAACTATTCTTCAAGATATATGTAATCCTACTAGGAATGCAATCCCCTCTTGCATTCGACTTTTTGAGGTTAATGGTGCTAATTATTTGATTAGATCGTAATTCATAATTATATAGCCATTTCTTTGCCTTGTCCTTAAGAGCAAAGGGTTTCTGAGCTTAATTGCATACTAAGATAACTCTCTAATCTTAATTGTAAGAACATTTCCTCAAACTCGAATATAAAAATGTAGGCATCTTTGGTTTTATTTCATAAAAACTTGGGAAACATGTTTATGAAGTGCAATCTAAGCTCATAATTCGCACCATTAACATCCAGAAGCCTAATACAAGATGAGATTGCATTTGTAGTAGGATAACACATGTTTTGAAGAATGAGTGGATTTGGATTATCTATTTCTTCTTATTCAAATATAGATTCAACAAGAATTAAGTGATTAGTTTTATCCCTTATCCAAACTTGCATGCACTAATCAAAGATATTTTTAAAATTTTATTTATAAAACCTAAGAAAAAGATCTAAAAGGAAAGTAAATTCTATATTTTTTTATTTGTTAAAAGGAAAATATTTAAAAGATTGAAACATTTTTTAGAAAGAAAAAGAAGAAGAAAAGAAAAGTCTAACTAAATAAACTAAAGCACAACCACTTGAACAATCAGCCTTAATTTCTAGGGTTAAGCCTAAACCCCACTAGATCAGCTTTTAACTGAAAACTTCTTTAGCGAAAAGATCTAAGTTTACTTGATTAGTTAGCCTGGTACGGATAGTATTTGAGGGATGTCAATGACCACTTAAACTTCTCTTTCCGTACGGAGCACCTTGTGTAACCCCAAAATCTTGCCTTAGACATCAATGGTGTTGAATAAACTTAACTTAAGAGTTTCTTATTTCATATTGAGCTCAAATTCTTAGGGGCCAATATCTAATGAACTTTAAAGGATTGGATTTGTGTTGTGAGAAATTAGTGATTTTTAGGCAGAGAAAATAAAGATTGAAATCCCTCACCTAATCTTGATGAGGGGTTTTTTTTTAACTTAAGAGTATTTTTAAGTGAATTCTCCAATTAAAATGCTCAAATCACTTTGGTGAACTCTTACTAATGATATGTGATAGGTAAATATAAACATGTACCTAAGTTACAAGTATATAACTATCAAGTTATAATGTAAAAAGTTATCGAACCCATGAGGAAGGTGTTGTAAGAGTTAATCAAAATCAGTCCTCATGTAGTGTGTGTGTGACAATTAGAAGTGTGATAAATGTGATTGTGGAGAGAATAAGAGTGGTTATGAATATATGTGAATATAAACAAAACAAGACTGAGAGAGGACAAAGAATGATGAATAAAATTGTGACGCCCCAGGTTTTAACAAGGCTGCAGTCCAAGGTGAAACCCAGAATGTCAAACCTGCCATGCACCAACACCGTGCAACAACATGTTTCAC